>CM032453.1:80438708-80566208 GCA_019049505.1 Pachyrhynchus sulphureomaculatus | reverse complement strand
ATGGAGCCATAACTCCAGAACGGTAAATAATAGAAACACGCTTGATATCTCAAAAGAAAGCTAATGTTGGTCTCCAAAATTTATATTCTATACATAATTGTTGTTATTTTAAGTCAAACCGAGTTACAACAGCCTTTAGCCCCAAAAACGTGACCTGGTACCAGTAGGAGCCAGTTTGGGAGTATTCTAAGAATTTTACGGGTTTTTACATAATTTGTCTCGGAATTAACATTTTTTTGTTAAAAAGTATTTTGGAACTCAATTTTCAAACATAAAGAGCCTTTTGTTCAAATTTAATCTTTTATTATATGGGGATTACCTGACTAGTTTACCAAAGAAAGACCCGTTTGACAGGTAAAAAGGAGGGTGAATCAAATTTCTATTTTAGGGATGCTGATTTTACTTCAGCGTACAACCGACCTTTTATTTATTCAGTTTAGTTTCTAAAGTGCCTTTGAGCTGGTTAGATCGAACAATTATCTAGTGAAGATATTTTAAGACACTGAAGAGGACAGCATCTACCAGGAACTTGACAGCTTGGAGGAAATGGACATCCCTGAAGAAGCTGCAGACGATCCAGGACCATCTGAGAGCAAGAGGATGAAAGTTTCATTTGCAAGGGGCGTTAAAGAGATTTTAAACATGAAATTGTCCATTTTATTAGATCGATGTAAGGTATCCAACAGAAATGCCACGAGAATTTTAATAGCTACTCTAGAAGCACTAAACCTTGACCCTCTTGAGTACAAAGTCTCGAAAACTTTATTACATGATAGAAGGCAAATGTTCAGAGAACAATATAATAAAAAAATTTTGATAAAGTAAACATTCCTGAAAAAGAGCCCGTGGTTGTCCATTGGGACGGTAAACTTTTACCGGGTGTTTTAAAAAATGAACAATGTGAGCGAATAGCTATAGCTATTTCATATGGCGAAAAGGAACAGCTGCTGGGAGTTCCTGTAACAGCAAACAGCTCTGGAGAGGAGCAAGCCGTAGCCGTATATGAATGCCTACATGAGTGGGGTCTTCTCAACACCATCAAGGCGATGTGCTTCGACACTACAGCATCCAACACGGGAAGCCTCAAAGGAGCATGCGTCATATTGGAGCAAATGTTAGGAAGAGAATTGTTATACCTAGCTTGCCGTCACCATATCTTGGAAATTCTGTTAAGAGGCGTATTCGAAACAAAAATGGGATCAACCACTGGACCTCATCCAGACATTTTCAAGAGATTCCTCACTGCGTGGCCCAAGATAGACAAAGGAAAATACGACACAGGTATCAGTGACAATCTAATACAAAAGCAGCTAACTCCAGAAGTAATTGCAAATGTTACTGCTGAATTCGAGACCAAATTAACTGAGAGCTACCCCAGAGATGACTACAAGGAGCTATTGCAGTTGGTTCTCGTATATGTTGGATCACTAGACGGCAATGTTGTGGGTTTTAGAACTCCAGGAGCCATTCATCACGCTAGGTGGATGGCAAAGGCTATTTACTGCTTAAAAATGTTCATTTTTCGTCGTCAATTTAAGATGTCTAAAGAAGAAGAAAGTTCTGTGCGTGCCATTTCCGTTTTCCTAGTTAAAATTTATTCAATGCTCCAAAAGCTCATCTTGCACTAAAGCAAGATTTAGGTATTTTGCATAGTCTGTTAGACTATAAAGAATGTGACAACGACATTGCAGAAATAGCCCTGACCAAATTTTCGAACCATTTGTGGTATTTGAATGCAAAGTTGGTGGGATTATCGTTTTTTTGATCCCACCATTACAGACGATGAAAAGTTGTTAATGGCTAATAAATTGCTCAGTAGCACAGATGAACCATCACAGCACGCTAGGGTTGTAAATCCAAAAGTTAGGAAAGAAAACTTAAAAGAGGTAGTTGATGGAGGATTGGTAAATTTACTTACCAAAGGAACGTTTACATTCGTTGACCAATTTAATATAAAAACAGATTTCCTAAGACAACATCCAAACACCTGGCCTCAAAATAATGACTTCCAAGAAGGATTGAAAATTGTCAAAACATTAAAAGTAGTTAATGATATGGCTGAGCGTGGTGTTAAATTAATAACCGACTTTAACGACCTTGATGAAGACCAAAAGCAATATGTCCTGCAAGTTGTAAGTAAATGCCGAGCATTATATCCTGACGTTTCAAAAACTACTTTAACAAAAGCTCATGTAGGTACTACGTCTTTTCTTTTGTATGTATTATATACCTAATTTTTATATTTTAAAATAAAAAATGTCATTAGACTTATCAGTATTACTTGTTTTTTTTATTATATTTCTACTTTAAACTCAAAAATATACCAAAAAAAAGCAAAATCTATCACTTAATAACAAAATATACGAAGTATGCTCCTAGTGGTACCAGGTCACGTTTTTGGGGCTAAAGGCTGTTGTAACTCGGTTTGACTTAAAATAACAACAATTATGTATAGAATATAAATTTTGAAGAACAACATTAGCTTTCTTTTGAGATATTAAGCGTGTTTCTATTATTTACCGTTCTGGAGTTATGGCTCCATATGTCAGCTTTTTGGCCAAAAATTTGGATTTTTCAAACTTTGAGCGACGAGCGGCACGGGTTAACGTCGTTTAATACCTGGAAAGGGGAATCGTTTTGTGGGGTCCAGACGAACAAGATTCCGACATTTTTTTCCCCCCTCTATGAGATCCGGTCACTCTAGTGGTCAGGTGGAGCGATTGATATAATTATTTAGAATATCACAGTATATGTTCCTTCAATTATGAGTGTCCATTTTGTAATTGATGGAGCTTTTCTCTTTTATGATATGACACATTTCAAGGAACAAGCGTTTTTTTATAGTTATTTTCATATTCTAGGATCATAATATTATCAAAGTCAAATTTGTGTCCTGTTCTCAAGTGATAATCCACCGCAGCGCAAGATTTCTTTCCCTTTACGCGATCACTTTTATGTTGAGTTAATCTTTGTTTAAGCCCTTGTGATGTTTGCCCAATATAACTGCCCTCGCAGTCCAACATTTTATATATTATATTGCTATACATAAGTTGTGTCTTTTGTTTTACACGACTAAATAAATGCCTATTACATAATTGATTATATCCTGCTATTTTTATGTCAGCGTAGTCTTTGAAGGTCGAGACTATCTTGTCCGTCAGATCATATATGTACATAGGGTAGTTTTCTGTATTGGACTACATGTCTTACTTCTTCCGTGGAGCCATCAAAGATGTTGGAATTGAAAATCAATCTATTCAAAATATGCCTAGGATAACCATTGTTGCGAAAAATATGGAATAGTTTTTTTTTAATTGTTTTGTTAAAAAGTATCATCACTGATGTAACTCCATTCCTCATTGCCACCACCGTATTATACTTGTGACTCGCTGGATGATTTGAAAAGAAATTTATAAATCTATCAGAAGCAGTAGGTTTCTGATACTAATCCAATATAATTTTGTTTTTTTTGCTTCTTATGGTTTTGGTATTCAGAAAAGGAACACTATCATCTGTCTCTATTTCGACAGTGAACTGCAACCTATCACTGAACGAGTTGAAAACGTCCAAGGTGAGCCGCACATACTCGGCCGGCACCGAACAGACAATATCATCCGCATATTTATAGATAAATGAAAGATGAAATCGCAACATAGGTTACACGGAGTTTTGAAGATAGAACAATGGTAGCCAGGATGGGACTGATGGGTGAACCCATTTGTGTTCCGAATATAAAATTTATCATTGTAACTGAAATACGTATTTTCAAAATTGAATTCAATCAACTGTAAGAAACTGTTTTTGGATAATGTGTATATTTTTATTTGATCCCATTCCCTATCCAGAATACTCACAACCAACTCTAGAGGTATGTATATTCGTAAATAATGAAACTACATCCAAGGAGATTAATATGTAATTTTTTGGCACCACAACTTTATTAATATCATTAACAAAAAAAAAGGTTACAATATTAAAGATACCTTCTGCTTTTGTTAATAATGTTGACAAAGTTGTGCTACCAAAAAATTACATATTAATCTCCTTGGATGTAGTTTCATTATTTACGAATATACCTCTAGAGTTGGTTGTGAGTATTCTAGATAGGGAATGAGATCAAATAAAAATATACACTACATTATCCAAAAACAGTTTCTTACAGTTGATTGAATTCATTTTTGAAAATACGTATTTCAGTTTCAATGATAAATTTTATAATTTTATATTCGGAACACAAATGGGTTCACCCATCAGTCCCGTCTTGGCTACTATTGTTCTAGACCATCTTCTAAACTCCGTGTTACCTATGTTGCCATTTCATCTTCCATTCATTTATAAATATGTGGATGATATTGTCTGTTCGGTACCGGCCGAGTACGTGTGGCCCACGGACGTTTTCAACTCGTTCAGTGATAGGTTGCTGTTCATTGTAGAAATCACCTTTGATTTTGTAAAACTCTGGTGAGTCTCCTTTCGTTTATTCTTGTTTAGTACGTACAGTTTTTTATTTCTTCTACTTTCAGTTTTTACATTCCTGATGAAGCTGGAAATTACTAACGAAATATAGAATTTAATAACAAATGAGTTTCCTCTTATTAACCGATTTCCCGAAAAAAAAAAGAAAAAACTTTAACTATTTTATATATATATATATATATATATATATATATATATATATATATATATATATATATAAATATATATTAGAAAGAACTGAATTTAAATTGTTTTTAAATAAAAAACTACAATATGAAATAAGAGCACCTATGATTAAAAATATAATTAATGCATCGAAGGGTAGTTTAAACTACAAGCTGTCAAGTAAGAACGTGACCGCTCGTATTCTTGAAAAATATGTTTCGAGAACATTTTGTGCCATCAATTTATTCTTTGGTATGCTAACAACGGCGCAATTACTTAGTAAGTTGTCAAATCACCTCGTGCATCAATAATCGTCTGGAATCTTCGAGGCATGCTTTCGACGAGATTTTTCCGCATACTTTGCAAATTTTTCGAATCTCACCAGACAACTGAGTCAAAGTGCTCAGAGTCTTTCCTCTGAGCTTTCTCTTTACAAGGGACCAAAGGTTTTTAATAGGTTTGGCGTTCGGCGATTGTGAGGGCCACTCTAGTGTCTGATTGTGGACCCAAGCGAGCCGCTTCCCGACGAGCTACGTTTTGGCAAGTTGTCGACATTTTTTGTCTCATTAAATTGATTTACTCACTTCTTCACAAACGACACCGACTCTTTAATTTTTTTAGCGGCGGCGGAATGTGTCATTTTAGGCCCCTTTGGATCGGAACAAAGAAAGACTGCCTTGAACCGATGCGCAAACAAGTGACTAATTTTGGTTATTACGTGATTTCGACAAAAGTTCGGAATCGACAGACACTTTTACTAAAATGCATCGTATCTATTGATTTTTTATTGAATTGCTAGAATCGCATCTACCAAAAATGAATTATCGCGGACACGTTCTTACTTGACAGACTGTAGTTACATAATTGGACATGATTGGTTCTAAACAATACCTTTGGCATCTTGATGGTATAACCAATATATGTATATTATAGCCTATCCCAAAATATAAGATCCTGATTTTTGCCGTTTTAAGTGGGCAGTATAAAAATTCTACTATCACTGAGGTAATTATCAGTGGTTTTATATTATTTACATAACTATATGAATCTTCAACTTTAACAACGTGCTGAATGGAATTCTTCCAGCTTTCACAAGGTATATCATTTATAACTTTTTTTACTAATCTAACCACTGACACGCTTAAAGTAGGAGAAACATTTTGTGCCCTTATTTTTGATTTAACTTGATGCCAAATATGTTCAATTGGATTAAACACACAATAATACGGAGGAAGCCGCAAAACAGTGTGTCCCATATTCTCAGCCATACTATCTATCACAAACAAAAAGCTCCAAAAGATCACTCTTTTTATAACTAATGTCGAAATAAATGTCATTTTCTAACATATATTCCTGTATTTCCGATTTGGTGTTGGCTGCATTAGGAACCTTATTTAGTAGGCGACTATGGTAGCTTGCATTATTCATAACTATGACACTCCGTTCGGAAACATTTGGCAAAAGAGAATTTTGAAACAATTTTTCAAAAAGTTCTGCGGTCATGTCTTCGTGATAGTCTAAACTAGAATCTTTTACGTTTTTTGCAGATAATAATAGACAATTTGAAACCCAGCCCTTTTCAGATCCAGCATGCAAAATGGTTATTTGTTTACCTTTATTTGAAGGTGCGTTAGTCTGACATTTTGTACTGCTATCAACCCACCCTTTTTGCACAGTGTCATGGGTATCGAGCCATGTTTCGCCAAGGTAAATTATTGGCAATTCTCTCATCGATACTTTTTAATTTCTTGTAAATAAGTATGTCACAAAATTCGTAATGTTTGTCACTTCATCACTACTTTTTTTCGGAACGTGAATCTCATTCTTGAGAGAATTCTGTGAAGGGTTAATCGGCCACGATGTATATTGGTCCCGTCCTGCACCAATCTTAATTTTATTTTGTCTAGTGTCGGCACCAACTGCTTCATACATAAAATATATTTTTCTCCTGATGACGTCTTTTTCACAATCGCCTACATGATGCATTTGAAAATCTTTCCGTTTTTTTCCTGTTCCTGAGTGATGGTTTTCCTACAGTACCCTTAATCGTAGAAATTTTTTTCACTATTTGATTAGCGTCAAGTGATAAATGTTTTCTCTTGCGATAGCCACTCTTGCAATTTTCCCACGGACGCCACATAATTAAAATAGAACCGTTACGTTGTAAGTTGTAAGTAAAACTAAAAATAAAAATAATAAAAAGTATCTTTCGAATCTTAATGGGGACCTGTGGTTATTAGGCCTATATTATCAAATACTTAAAGGGCTCCAAACCGGGTTGCCAGGTAGTAAATATGTAGGTAAAAATAGATCCAATATGATTGCAG
Organism: Pachyrhynchus sulphureomaculatus; assembly: GCA_019049505.1. Lineage (NCBI taxonomy): Eukaryota > Metazoa > Arthropoda > Insecta > Coleoptera > Curculionidae > Pachyrhynchus > Pachyrhynchus sulphureomaculatus. The sequence goes on along the minus strand of CM032453.1, from coordinate 80,559,240 downwards.
GTGCAAGTGGGGACGGTATACAAAGCAGGTAAAATAAAAATACGTTTATCGTAATACCTGGCAACTATGCACAAAACCTTAAAAGGGTCCAGCACTTAGCAGCTCCAAACCAAGCCCATCATGGGGCTTGGTTTGGAGCTACTAAGTGTGCGCATCTCGCATAGTCGAAATCGTATAATTCATTTTTTTTATATTCTGAAGGCAGAATATTGTTTCTTTAGGAATTTGTTTGACTAATTCAATAATAATATATATATATTTAATTTGAAAAATCGTGTTGACAATTTTTTAGAGATAATTATTCAATTGAATAATTAATTTTATTAAAACGAAAGTAGTTATTAATTCTAGTTTTTAAGTTGTTATATTTATGTTTTACTGACACGTCGCACATTGTTGTATCATATTATTTGCAGCTTAAAATGCGGATTAGATAAAATAAAATCTTATTGGAAAACTAGCATTTGTGGGCTGCTTCGCTCATGTGAGTTTAAGAACATGACTTGGTATAGGAATGCATTTAATGTTTTATTTTGAAGTTTTCAAGGTATAAAAGGCCAGCTTTTAGAGAATTTTTTTGAAACAGATTAACAATGATGAAGAAATTATCAAAATGAGAATAGAACCCAAAAATATTTATTTTGTAGAAAATGCTATTTAGAAAGTTGTTAGTAAGCAAAAAAAAACTATTTAAAGTTTCACGCTACAATAGTCATAAACAAAGATCTGAGAGAATTTTAATAAAGTTAACCATAGTAGTATGCCATATTTTTACGTGTAGATACATTATACTGGTAATTTACCTTATTCATTATTACCTTCAAGAAAGGGTAGAATTATTTATTTGTACATACAGCAGTTAATATAGCGGAGGAGGCCTTTTTTATGCATATGCACTGATAATTCCTGTCATCCGATTTAATTTACGTGATCGAAATTGAGTTGATTGTGAATTTATATCGTTATCGTAGATGAGTCAAAGCGTGGCTAGAAAGAGATATACTAAGACATAAATTCTGCTTTTGTCGATTACATTCACAGATCAGTTTTAAAAACACTGAGTTCTTGTCATTTATTAACCTGATTGTTAAACAATTAATAAAAAAGCATGTCATGCTTTTTGTACCTGCAATTCACGAAGCATCGGAAGATAAATTGATGAATCAGTATGAGAAAAGCGAAGATTATGGTCTACTGTACAGTAGACTTCTTCAAATTTCTTTTATTCAAATAAAGGAAGAAGGCTGACCGCTAATTAGACGCCAATTAAATGGAGGTTTTTTTTTTAAAATGAAACTGTCACAAAAAACCAAACCGCAAGTTCCACCAAAATCGTTTGAATTCTAGAATAACCTTGTCACTAGGCTAGAAGTTCCTGAACTGAAGGTTACATGATACGAGTAGCTGCGTTAATAAATAGGTTCATTGTTGTATTACGGGAAGTTTCGTATAAATAAATTTACTAGCAATTTTATATTAGTGCCTTTCTAATACTGTTGAGAAGGTGATTTAATATCTATTTCTAGACTACGGAATGAGTATTGGAGAATTCAGTATTGAACAAGCCTGTAAAAATAAAAACATATAAACCTTTATTTTCAAGTATGTATTTTTTCTAAAATAATTTTAATGAGGGTTGGTAATTCTGTCCCGCGAACTATGACCGTCGATCCACTGTAGTTTGAAATTTAATACCGCCATAAAGCGGTCGTGAACCGACCGACCCCAAGCCCGTTCGATGCGTTATTTTTGAAGACCCGATCGCACGCGAAATGAATTTTAAAAACTTCCACTTTTACTACTTTTTTTATCGTTATCTTTTTTCTCGTCTCGTCTCTAGAGACTTCTTAAAGAGTTTTTGATGGCAGTATTCAAATTTTGATCTCTGAATTATTCGCCGGGTGGCGAAGGGTTAAAAGTCAAGAATTTATTTGTCCTATTTCGTTAATGGTGTCTTTAAAAAAGTTTCGCAAAAGTAAAATTGTGAGATATTCCCTTTTTTTTAGCTGACCGCATATGCAAGGGAGGTAATGTTTTTCACTCTTATGTACGTATGCCTAAACTACTAGGCGGATTTTAATGCGTGAGGAAGGAAAAGGTTTATTATACTTCTGCGAGTACTGGTTGTGTGGTTGTGCTAAAAATTCGACATGGCGGATATTAGTCGCCATTTATCCACTCAGCAGTTTTGGTTCTGATGCATGTAATACGAGTATACACCTGCTACGGAAAATCCAGTTGGGAGAAATCTAAATGCCATGCTAACATAAAAATTTAAAACCTATCTAGTGTAATATCATTTGAGAGAACATTTTACAAAGATTTATATATTATTTTATGGTATATATATATATATATATATATATATATATATACATATATATATATATATATATATATATATATATATATATATATATATATATATATACATACTAGGTGTACAAGTATGAAATGCGGTTTTTTTTTTCTAAAAAGACATGTTAAATTCGGAAGAATGATAAAAAGTGCTTTTTATTCAAAGTATGCTCCATCGCTTGTTATACATTTTTCCCATCTTTCTGGCAATTTGTGCCCCTCTGGTCCCACCAAACACAGAGCATCGTCTTTCTGCCAAAGCGATTCGGTGTTGCGGTCGATGTGGATGGTGCGTCTGGGTCTACCGATGATTTTTTGTGCTTGGGATTCTCAAAATAAATCCATTTTTCATCCCCTGTAACTATACGATGCAAAAACGACTTCCTTTTCTACCGAGCAAGCAAAATGTCACACGTGTTTTTGCGCCTTTCTATTTGCCTGTCGGTCAACTCGTGTGGTACCCATCTACCGGTCTTCTGAGTCTTTTCCATCTCTCGTAGCCGATTAGAAACAACTTGTTGAGTAACGCCCAATTGCTCGGCAAGTTGTGTTTGTGTTTGCGAATCATCTTCAACAATGCTTGCAATTCCACATCTTCGTATTTTTTTGGCGGTTTTCCGTGTTCCTTGTCTGCAACATCGAATTCACCACTTTTGAAACGCCGAAACCATCGTTCACACGTATCTTGCGTTGGAGCATGTTCACCATAAGCCTCTCGAAGTAATCGTTATGATTCAACAGCAATTTTCTTCAAACGAAAACAAAAAATTAATGCTGTCCGCGAATGCTCTTTGTTCGGTATAAATTTCGACTTATTGAACAAAACAACACAACACTATGCACACACTTTTTCAATTTATCACTCTTGCGCGTCCGACACTTGTTGATGACACAACAAAATAGCGCAGTGTCCAATCTTTATAGCACAAACTGCATTGGTGCACCATCTGTTGTCTGAAATCCGCATTTCATACTTGTACACCTGGTATATATATGTATGTATATATATATATATATATATATATATATATATATATATATATATATATATATATATATATATATATATATGGGAGTCTGTGTGTATATATATGCAGAGTGCAATGGTGGAAGGAAAATAACAAATCTGTGATATGCTGACGACACGGTAATTATGACAACCTTTCAGGAGGAATTAATCAACATTATGACTAGACTAGACCGGGTAAACAGGCAACATGGACTAACGCTTAACAAAAGTAAAACAAAGGTAATGATAATAATAAGTCGAACACAAGATCATATCAACACAGAGGAGATAGCTAGTTTTGACATTATAGAAAGATTTAATTACTTAGGCTAAATAATAACCAATAACAGAACATGTGAAATCGAATTCAGACGTAGACTATGGCAAGAAGCTTTGTAATAAAATTGACCAAAATATGGAAAAGTCTTGCAATATCCCAAAATATCAAGTTGAGACTGATATCTAGTTTGATATTTACTTTTGTAGGCTATGCCGCCGAGACGTGGACCATAAAGCTAGTGAATAAACGACGCGACGTATAGAAGGAAGCATTCGAACTTTGGGTTTACCGGCGAATGTTAGGCGTACCATGAACAGCTAAACGTACAAACCAATCAGTATTATACCAACTAAACGTAGAGAACAGACTGTTATCTCAGATAAACAGAATATAATAAAATACTTCGGGCATATACTAAGGACAACTGATACGATGGAAACGCTCATCATCTCGGGTAAAGTAGGTGGGAAAACACCATGAGGCCGTTCCTCACTAAGATGAGCCGATCAAACAAAAGCAATCATAGGAAGTGGTTTTCATGACTCTTTGAAGCCGCCCAATGCCCGAAAGGCCGGAGAACAACAATAAAAGCAGCCACTACTTACTGCCACCAACTTCTTTCGAGGATAATAGGATCAAAGTAGATTATATATATATATATATATATATATATATATATATATATATATATATATATATATATATATATATATTTATTTATTTATTTATTTATTTAATTATTTATTTATGCACGTGTGTGAACATACATACAAATGGTAGTTACAAAATAAATCCTTATCCACTACTTCACCGTTACAGAATAAAATGGTGATAGATCACCCAAGGGTGGTAATAAACCGAAATCGTTATATGAAAGAAAATACCTCTAGCTAGTCGTAGGATTGCGGTAAGCAGTTAGCAATATACATAAGTGTAATAGGAAAAAATATTCTATGTTTGTATTATTGTATTAAACATTTTACTTTTATGGTATTAATAACCGGCCAAGTAAAAGTCGGACTTGCGCAATTAATGTTCCGTACATTGATTGCTTTTAAAATAAAAAAAAAATTACAGAGGTATATAATAATCAATGATTTTACAAAACACACTCCAAATGAGTTTTCAACAAAGTTTGTTTCCGATCTTTGCTGAAAACTGACGACCTTGAAATTTTTGTTTTTTTTCTATACCGGATAAATTATTAAAGGTGATAATTTTCATTCAACCCTGTGGAAAATATTCCAGGATTTTTTAAAAATTCTTTGTTCAGTACTTTTCGAGATAAAGTACAGCGATTTTTGGCAATTTTTTAAAAATAATACAAAGAAAATTATACGCAAGTATCACATTACATATATTTTTGAACTTGTGTTTTTACAAGCTTTCATTTGCCACCCCACTCGATGCCTTGGTAAAAAAAAAATTTCACTTCCGATTGCACCCCCCAAAACTAACCCTTTAAGTCAAAATTTAACCTTCAAAACTACACGGCTCTGACGGTGCCATCAATTCCTCTATTAGTGCCAAATTTCAACTTTCAGTGTCAATCAGTTTCGGAAAAAATCGGGTGTGACCGACGGACGGACAGACACACAGACGGACGGACAGATACCGAAGTGATCTTATAAGTGCCGTTCGGGACTAAATTTGGGTGATTTGTCGATTCAATATTTCCCTTTAACAAGAGAAGGAAAGCCATACTGACAAGTAATATTTTGTTAAGGTAAGAGAATTTACTGCTTTTTTAATATTCCGTATGGAATAAAAATATTTTGGAAAAATTCTGGAATATTCTTCATAAAATTTAGATTGTGTGAAAATTATCACGAGTGCGTTACAGTTGATAATTTATCTGGTATAAAAAAAACTATATCCCTTAACAATATTGAGGAGATTTCTGGATAGTAATATATTTTCAGTACCGTACGTCTCGCGTCTAGAGACAAAATAATTTTATTTTATTTGTTTATAATTAAACCAATATTTAGGTAGTAAATATTTGTTTTGCACTCTTATTACTAGATTCTAGATTGAGCTAGATTGATTTATTGGCTCCTAGGTAACTAAGATGCTATGACTTTTATACATTATTGTCTAAGAAAAAAAAACGTGAAAATACATATTAGATCTTAAGGTCAAGAACTTTTTGTCTTATTCTGATTGGTCTGATTAGCCTAGTCAGTACCTGACTAGACATGTTTGTAATCCAGGTTAATTCTTTTATTGAAAACCCATTTGGGGTGTGTTTTGCGAAAGCACTGATCATTTCATACCTCCGTAATAAATATTTAAACTGACTGCCACCTGACCCGGAATGTTAGACGGGGTGATAAATTTTAAGGTGAAAAAGATATAATGAGGACAAGACATAAAACAAAGCAGATAGTTGCCTTGTTCGAGTTTATAGACTCTTAAGAAAAAGCATAAATTCTGTTCCGAATACCAGGATATTTTTAAAAAGTGCACAGAGTTCTTCTAAAATAAGCCTGTAAATAGAATAACGGTTTGTTTCCTAGTGCTATGCTTTCAAATTAAATACTATAGAGAATTGTATTATTTTTTAATTACGTTCCTAAGACTTTGTGACATGTTTCTGGAATAATAAAAGTGGTCTTTTGCCGAAAAAATAAAAAAATATATCCAATATGCATAAACATTTATTTACTCTTTTGTAATATAAACTAGTCTGACACCTCACGGTAGAAAGACTTAGGAATAAGTAAGTATGTTGTAATATAAACAAAATAATAACATAAATAAGTAATCAAAAAGTTTTTATGTGGCATCTCGCTCGATTTACACTGAGGGAATAATAACTTATATTTCTAATATGTTGCACGTCGCGCCTTATAAGTTTTTACAAAAACTATGAAAGAAAAAAATATTTTTTCTCAAAATATTCACCTTTAACACTTTTGCATGCATTCGAATCAATTCTTGAAACATTTTTTCCACTCTGAAGTTGGTACCTCAAAAACATGGTTTTGGAAGGATTCAACAGAAGAATGATGCGACGTTTCCGGTTATTTTTCCTGATTTCATCGATGACTTTTGGAAAATAAATTGTTGTAAATCATTCAGCATTAACTGTTCTTCGATTCTCTAAAGTAAGGGGTCCCACATGTGTTGTTCGCTGGGCTCTTTGCTTCACATTCTACTGTCGATTTCCAAGGGAAAACACCTACTATTCCCATAGTGCAGTCAAGGATGCCAGATATTGTCTTCAGACAACGTATCATAAAACGTATTTTAATGAAGCTAGACATCAAAAAAAGCTTCTGGCGCTGACGGAATACCTGCCATAGTTCTCAAAAACGATGCGAGGCAACTAACACCAGTTTTCTGTAGACTATTCAACCTATCCTAGAGAAAGGGAATATTTCCTTCCTGCTGGAAATGTACCACAATTCAGCCGATACCTAAAAAAGGCAAGAAGACCTTGCCAAATAACTACCGACCAATCGCAATGCTTTCAATAATATCGAAAGCCATGGAAAAGGCTATCAGTCAGCATCTTCTGAAATATCTTGAAGGATTCAACATTATTAGCGATCACCAATATGGCTTTCGTAAAAATAGATCAACAGGAAATCTTCTGACTTATGTAACACACGTTTGGAATAACGCAATTGAACACTTTCGAGAATCTCGAGAGGTTGCTCTTGACATATCATTCGACCGTGTTTGGCACGATGGGCTGTTGGCTAAGCTACGCTCTTATGGTATGTCTGAAAAGTCCTGTTTGTGGCTCTCTTGTTTCCTCAGAGAGCGTTCTTTATGAGTGGCAGTCGACGGATTTCTTTCTAACAGCTTCACTAACAACGCCGGTGTACCTCAAGGCTCCATACTGTCTCCTACTCTCTTTCTCATTTACATTAACGATCTGCTGGAAAAGAGAGGGAATCCAATCTACAGCTTTGCAGATGACAGTACGCTTATCTCTTCATTCACTTTAAATGCTCGGATATCGGCTACTCAGACGAATATCCGCAGACAGTAGGAAGTCATTCAACTTAACAAAGACCTGGAAGAAATTCTATCTTGGGGTGACAGTAACCAAGTGCAGTTTTTTTCTAAAAAAGTTAACGTTGCTGAACCCGACATAGTTATGTCGGGACACTCCATTCCTCTAATATCGTCACTCAATTTGTTGGGTGTTAATTTAGGAGCAAATATGTCCTGGAATGAACATGTTGCAGGCATAGCAAGAAGAGCTTCTCAAAAGTTGGGAATATTATTTCGTACCAGAAAGCTTTACACTCCACAACAACTGTTAATTCTTTACAAAGCTCTAGACCCATAAAAAAAAAAAAACAAAATGTCGGGTATAACCACAGGAACAAGCGATCGTTTTCTTGGAAGTAGTTCGCGAATGAACTACTTTTGTTGGATTCAGTTCATCTTGGAACTCCCCTTGATTGTTGCTTAGTTTCCGGGTCGTACGAATATATCCAAGTTTCATTTCCTGTTACGATGTTGTATACGGATTTTTCATGTTCTCGGTCGAATTTTTTGAGCATTTCCTCCACCATTGAGCCTATTTTTTGGTTTCAGTCAAATTATGCGGAATCCATCGGGAACAGATCTTTTTCACATCTAAATGTTCATGCAAAACGAATGTACTGCAGTCTTCGATATGCCTAAGGATGCCTGTACCTCACGGTAAGTCACATGCCGATCCTCTTCAATCATGTTGTGCACAGCATCGAGGTTTTTTGGAACAACAAGCGATTTTGGTCAACCTTCACGAAATTCATCGCTGACGGAAGCACGACCATGACGAAATTCTGCAAACCAGTAAACTTCGTCACGTGAAATTTCCATTTGTTCACGAAACTGTTTTTTTTTAAACGCCCATTGTAAACAAACTATTCAGCCAATTTCTGTGTTGACACTGTTTTAACAATAACAAATGTCAAATTTTACAATGGTAATGTCACATCTCAATAGCGCCTTCTAGTGGCGCTTGTAAAAACTAAAAAGGCGACCCTCGTATATCTCGATATTTTCGTCTTGAATACTTTTAATTAAGTCATGCCCCCATAAATAACCACTCGAGATACAGCTTAACCATTTTATTATCTCATCTTATATTCTAAACATCCATGGTAAACATCTCGCCCAAAAAAAACCTTTTTATTTATCCATCCCATTCATACTGAGTCAATTAAATTGATGAGCCGTCAACACAATACACGGTCGTTTGCCAGAGGGTAGTTAACGTGAATTTTCAAACACAAAAAGATGAAAAAATACAAACTAAAAGCATCATCCTGCCAAAATGAAAAAACTCGAGCGTACTACAACATCCGAATAAGGCCGCATCTGTTAAATAGGACGTATGGTATTCATAATAGTATTCATCCCCCTGATGAAAGGTGGCTCAAGGTGGAAAGGGTGAGAAGTCGTCGACGTAATAGTGGGTGGAGTGGATGTGATTCGGAAATTAAATACAGGGTCTCCAGAAATATAACCTTAATTCCTTTTGAACAACAATAGAAGCTGTCTTTAATTCGAAATTTTTTATGGGAGGGGAGACCAGTGACAATTCTAACGTTGGGTAAACCACAGCTAGCTGTTAATTAGTGTTCCCTACGGGACACTTATGGGATCACTTCTGTGTCTATCTGTTTGTTTGTCTGCCACACCCGATTTTCTCCGAAACAATGTGACATAGAAAGTTAAAATTTGACACAATTATAGGAACTGACATGACGGTCCGATTAGAGCCGTGTAGTTTTGAAACTTAAATTTTGAGTTAACGGGTTAGTTGTGGCAAGTGAAATCGGAAGTGAAAAAAAAAATTACCAGGTCATCGAGTTGGTGCCAAATGTGAAACACGATTTCAAAAATATGTGTGATATAATACTTACGCACATTTTTCTTTGTATTATTTTAAAAAATTGCCAAAAATCGCTGTCTCTCCCTTATCTTGAAATATATTGATTAAAAAAATTTTTAAAAAATTCTGGAATATTCTTCATAAAGTGTAAATTAAACGAAAATTATCACGAGTGCATTACGTTTGATAATTTTTCTGATATTAAAAAAAAACTATGAAAACTATGATCCTTGACATGTGGTAAAACTTTTTGTAATATACGTTTAAGTACATTACTGTTACCGAGTGGTGAGTCGTTCTTGTACCGACATAAAATTTTATTTTTGTTTTAAAAGTAATCACCTTACGGAATACTTATTGCGCAAGTCCAACTTGCACTTGATCGGTTTTTTTGTACAAGCTGTTTGAATAAGATTAACCACTCTTCCGGGTATGGGTTTAGAGGGCTAAAGCGTTACAAACGCGACGTGTGTGTGTGTAAAGCAAGCGATTCACGTTGGTTTTGAATCGCTCCAAATTGTACTTGGTGGCAAACCCAGTCCTGGGCAAATAATTCCAAAGGGATGAGGTTCTCTGTATAAATGACTTCTTGAAAAAGGTTGTACGCGGAGTGACAAGCTGAGCTTCATACAGATGTGAAGTATTAGCGCAACGTGTATTCCTAGCATGCACCGCTTTGGGAGGAATTAACCTCTCTACATCCTTCGAACACTTTCCATTAATATACTTGTAGAATAGACTCAATTCGCCGACCATTCTTGGGTGTGATATAACAAAAATTATGAAAGGTATGTTCCTTGACAGCTGGTGAAGTGGCTTTTTTAATATACTTTTAAGTCCATTACTGTTACCGAGTGGCGAGTCGCTCTTGTACCGATATATAATTTTGTTTTTATTTTAAAGATAATCACCGGATAGAACACGTATTGCGCAAGTCCAACTTACACTTGACCGGTTTTTTTTGTACAAGCTGTTTCAATAAGATTAACAACTCTTCTCCTGGTATTGGTTTAGAGGGTTGATTGATGTAAACAACTTTATTTTTAATTTGAATTTTTAGTATTCCGTACGGATCACTTATAAGATCACTTCGGTGTATGTCCGTCTGTTTATCCGTCTGTCTGTCACACCCGATTTTCTCTGAAACCATTTATTTATTTATTTACCACATTCTACAGTATTCCAATTACAGAATAGGAAAATAACATAATGAAATGTACTAAATCTAATTAATATTAAATAGATTATTAACAACATATTTTAAAACTACATTTTTTATTTTTGCCAAGCTGCAGTTGAAAATATCAAGCTGGCTCTGCATTTGATTATATTTCTCGCAAATTTGAAAAAGGGAAGAAAATCTTGGGACATTTGTTCTTGGGGTTGGTAAATTAAAAGTTTGCAGACTACGTGCCGCGGGTCTAGGTACATGAAAAGGTAGACACTGCAGATTTTGTTTGCATCAATTTTGTTTGATATTATCTTATGTAAAAATATAATTTGGGCTTTGTTTCGGCGTGCCTCTAAACTTTCCATTAAAAATCTATCCAAGAGACTTTCATAGGGATAACGTATTTCGAGATATACTCCATCGAGTTTAAAACTAGCGTACTTTTAAAAAACGCTTTTGAATTTCTCCAATATTTTGAATGTGCGCTTGATAAAAGGGACACCAAACAACAACTGAGTATTCAAGCAGTGATCTCACGAAACTTTTAAATAGCAATTTTAGAGTATCATATTCAACTAAGTCGGCACTATTACGTATGCTAAAACCCAATAGTTTAAACTCTCCGCCGTAATCAATGCAGTGTCCAGCAAAACACTCAAATCAGACACCGACTGACATCGCTCTAGGAGCTGACCGTTCATACTGTAATTGAATTGTATGGGACTCAATTTTTTTATAAAGGTGATAACATTGCACTTGGATACATTCAAAAGGAATTTGTTATTACTACACCAATCGTTTATAAGATTAAACCCATCCTGTAGTCTTATGCAGTCGTTCAGGTCTCTGATTCTACAATATAGCTTTATGTCATCAGCATAAAGTAGGTATTCAACACCCGCTCACTGAGTAAGATCATTTATAAATATATTGAAAAGGAGCGGCCGCAAATGTGATCCCTGCGGCATTCCCGATGTGGCAACAAAGCTAGAAGAATTCTGACCAAGACACTGTACAAACTGTGAGCGGTTTATCAAGTATGATTCAAACAAAGATTGCCCGAAAAGCCAATTGCGAATAACTTGTCCAACAGAATTCCATGATCCAGCCGATCAAAGGCCCTAGAGAAATCAGTGTAAATCACATCGGTCTACTCACCCCCATCAAGTGATTTCGCAAGGTCTTGCGTAAGACAAAATTTGACGTAGATGGTTGAAATTTGATACTAATATAGGAATTAATGGCTTCATCAGAGCCGTGTAGTTTTCAATGTTAAATTTTGATTTGGGGCGGAAGTGAAAAAAAAAAATTTTACTAGGTCATCGAGTAGGGTGTCAAATAAAAGCTTGTAATAACGCGAGTTCAAAAATCTTTATAATGTCTTACATGATCACACTTTTCTTTGTATTATGTTGAAAAAATCGCGAAAAATCGCTGTCCTCCGCCTTATCTCGAAAAGTACTGATCCAAAAATTTTGAAAAAATTCTGGAATATTCTCCACGGGGGTACATTGAACGAAAATTATCACGAGTGCATTACCTTTAATAATTTATCCGGTATATAAAAAAAAAAAATCAATGTCAGTTTTCAATAAAAATCGCAAACAAACTTTGTTGAAAACTCATTTGGGGTGTGTTTTGTGAAGTCATTGATCATTTTATATCTCTGTAACAAAAATTTTTATTTCAAAAGCACTCAATGTACGGAACACTAATTGCGCAAGTTCCACTTGCAGTTGACCGGTTATTTAAATAAGGATTATATAGAAAAACCAAACACGCCAATGATTATATTAATAAATTTCACTTTCAACTTCTTCATAACAAAAAAAATTAAAGTTGATGTCAATTATTGTAACAAGGCTTTCCGATGAAACCAGTATAAAATTATATTAATAAAATCAATTTCCCTTTATTGTCCCTCTAAATATCCTTCAAGGATTTGGCTATTAATATAACTTTTTCTTCCAATAATTTGCGTTTGCGCACTTGTAGTCGAATCTCGTAAGACACTGTTTTTGGAGTATTTTGCAGGTTACACCACACATTTTCATGTTTTATGCGTGTTGTTGGCGTACGGAGGTGAAAAGAAGTTGCAATAAATAGTTGACAATTAATGTCTGTAAAGACCTTAACTACATTAAAGAAGGATAATCTTTTACCGTTTAGGTAACACCGTTGAAAATTGCATCCTACATTTATATTTTTAAGACTGTTTTCTATTAACCTACTGACGTTTATATAATTGAATTTCTTGTTTATTTTTTATGTCAGTAATCTTAATTTAATATTGTTTCAAATTTTTCCTTAGTATTATTGAAAATCATATCTGTTAAAACTGTCACTTGACAGGTGTCAATCGAATCGCTTAACATTTCTAGAGAACAAATGAATCATTTTTCCAAACGTGTTGTAAAAGGAGACATCTGTCCTTTGGATATGCCGATAGTCTAGTCCTTATAGCTCAGGGCAAATTTAACACTACAATAAGAGATCACAAACAAAATATTCTAAAGATTGTGGTGGCAGAAGGTTAATCGCAAATAGCCTCATATAATATTGTAACTTTCACAAGACGAAATGAAAGGGATGTATTGGCACCCTTAATTCTTTGTGGTTGAGTGTAAATACCTCTTTATTAATGCGCTGTTGAAGGAGTGTAAATACCTCGAAACAAATCAAGACTTTATGCAGTATATCCTTCGAGGTATCTAAGATTTATGGCCGAGGTATTTGCAGACGGTCTTCCCTGGAATTTTCTTCAAAAACAATGGGCCAGTGCACCGACGGGTTCAAGACCAAGGATAGCTGTGGGGTTTGAATCTTTAGTACCGGCTCTTGAAGGACCATTCTCGTTCCTTTAGGGAAACATCTAACGGTATTTCAAGTAAATATATCCCATAGAAGGGTATATTCTAACGGGCCGATTTACGTCTGAGGCACTAAAAACATTTATAATTATAATAATAAGACAGGTATGAGGTCAAAGAGAAATAGCAAATTTGACCGCGAAAAATACAATAATACTTTAATGAGTTTCACAGTTTTCGGTTAATGAAGAAGCTAACGGGTTTGCTCAGCACAATGGTTTAGTTTTGAACGAACAGCGTTTTAAAAAAGACCGAAAGCAAAGCTGTTAAACAATGGATTGTTTAATGTCCGCGTACAACGCTTTTCAAGCAGTCTTTTATATGAACATAATCCCTTTGGAATAATTTGCCCAGGGCTGTGTTTACCATCGAGTACAATTTACAGCGATTCATGAACAACGTGAATCGCTTTTTTTTCCGCACACATGCAACTTCTGTAGCGCTTTAGGGACTTCCCTGCAGCACGTGTGCTAGACCCATAAAAAAAAATATCAACTGGACCAGTAGACAAAGACCACATCTACCATTTTTAGGTAAATCGCACAAGTAGAAACACTGACTGACTGGCTAACCTGAACTATTTTTCATTTTTTGCAACGAAATATCTTCATTTCATTTTCTGCAATGAAATAAGTAACGACAAAAAATCTCCACAGTAAGTTTAACCAGCTAGCCCAATGCCTACCCTAATTCTTAACGCAAATAGCCATCCGTCTTAATTACGGTTGTTTGTTGTTCATAACTGAGGATTTATCTTTTTGTGCAATTACTTCTTTAATTTTCGGAAAAGTTTCAGTTTTTTTTTTCCTTACCTGCGGTCCCTTGCTGCCTTTTAGATTATTTAATAGACTTCTGATAGTTAATTCTTCACTTTATATCGTTCGGTTTTTCGTCTATATTGTTCGTTAAACCATTCATGGTAAGATTCGTCTGCATCTAATAAAAATACATTCAAGAAATGGTTTATTACCCCCTACATGTTTTAATTTATGACATAATTTTTTGGTGGTTCACTAAAAACCTTCGATTTATCTCTTCCAGGGAGTGTCGATAACCAGCAATAATAATTAATTAGGTTAGTAATATTAAAAAAGACATATCATTTGTATCTATTTAAGTATAGTAATTATTTAGCAAACATAAAGGAGAATTATGTATTTGTGTGCATTTAATGACGCCAGCATTAAAGAAAAATGTATATAATACAGAACTTTGTTATAGTTTTATAAGAATCTGCCTGGTTTTTCGTTGAGATAATAGACAAACTATAAGTAAAATTATTTTTAGTCAAATCTATAAGTGATTAAATGTGTGAAAGATGAAGTTAGAGGGGTAGCTTCGAAATTATCGTATTATATATCCATTTTAGGATTTTTGAGGTCTAAAACTATGTTATTTTTCCATTATTTCTAGTATTTTCAGAAAAAGCATGTAAAAGGATGTGTTTATAGTGACCTCAAAAAAAAAAACGATATTAACTATACAACTTGTAATAAGACAACCTTCAAAAAGATCTCATGATTTATAATAAAAAACTTGTATATACTTCCATACATAAATACATACGGATTCCCTTCCTGAACATTCATTACTGTACCGGGAAAAGTATTTACCATTTAATATTTCCATAAATATTTCAACAGCTTCTCTGGAAGACATATGAACATAAGCGTAATCCTTTTGTTTGTACACTTTTTCAATCTTCGCCTCTCTCTCTGCCAATTATTTATCCCTACCGATCAGATCATGAATAAGGCGACAAAAATTTTCAGATAAAAGTTGCACTTTCAAATTACTTAGAAATATTATTTTTGCCTGAATAAACAAATATTTTGTTTAAATATTTATAGTAAAATACAAAGGGGGAAAAAGGGGAAGAGATAAGAAGGGTGGACTTGTATATATAGTATATCGTTATATGTCCTTTTCAATCCGCAACACCAAGCTCCATAAAGACTTCCAGATGCCAACAATCTGGGAATTCATGAGCAACGCTCCGCTCAAAGTCCTGAACAAAATCACACTCCACCTCAACCCCACAGTCAGGATCGCATACCACCCTCTTTCCGGCTATGCCTGACGTCGCTCCCCAAGGCCCTCGGACCTCCTACCACTGGACTAGCTTAAGTTAGTTTAACCTTAAGTCTGTGTCTCATGAAATATCTTAAGTTTTCCTAGGGTAAGTTAGTTAGGTTCCAATCATGTATATATCTTAAGATCCAATGTGTGTGTCCTTTTCAAAGTTTGTGGAGTCGAGTAATTCAAAAGTTGGGTTACTTTTTCATTATTTTTGATCGTAACACAAGAACGGAGTGAAAGGGGTGGGGGTGGTTAAATATTACTTACTTTTTTAGCATATGTATAACAAAATGAACGGGAATTTTTTTATGAGCATTGCACAGCTGCTGCAGAGAAATCTCTCAAGCGTTACAGGAGCGACGCTATTGTGGAAAAAGCGATTCATCTTGGTCTTGAATCGCTGTAAATTGTACTCGGTGGGAGATCCAGTCCTGGGCAAACGATTCCAAAGGGATGCGGTTCTCCATATAAATGACTTCTTGAAAAGGGTTGTACGTGGAACTTCATACGGATGTGAAGTATTAGCGCGACGTATATTCCTAGCATACACCGCTTTAGGAGGACTTAACGGGGCTACATCCATTCACTTTTCATGAAAATACTTGTAGAGTAGACTCAATTCGCCGACTGTTCTTCGATGTTGTAAAGAATCAATGTTGCTAGTCAGTTCTGGGTCTCCAATCAGGCGAACAGCTCCCTTCTGAATAGAATCCAACAAATACAGTATATGTATGGGACCAGAGTCCCAAACGTGGGAGCAGTACTCCATCGTTGGTCGAATTTGAATTTTCTACAGAATTAATAGCTTGCAAATGAGTGACGGAAAAGAGGACGACCACCCACAACATGGCTGCAGGGAATAACAAGGGCAATGTCTGCAAGAAATCTCTCAGAAGATGACTGGGTGGATAGAAATAACTAGCGATTAGGAACCCAAAGGCGGAAAACGCTATAAACGGGATTATATATATAAATTGAGTGACGATGCTAGAGGAATGGAATGCCCCGACATAACTATGTCGGGTTCAGCAACTTTTTCAGAGAAAACTGTCGCCTGACTTTTTGTAGCGTCAAATTCTACTTGCCTACTGTCACCGTAAGATAGAGTTACTTCATTTGCATGAATAGCCGATGTCCGAGCGTTTAAGAAATAAGCGGACTGTTATCTGCAAAGCTGTAGATTGGATTCCTGGTCCTTTTCAGTAGATCGTTAATGTAAATGAGAAAGAAAGTAGGAGACAAAGACCTTGGGGCCCACCGGTGTTGATAGTGAAGGTGTAAAGAAAGAGGGAAGTGAAAGAAATCCGTGGACTGCAACTCGTAAAGAACACTCTCTGATGAAACACGAGAGCCATAAACAGAATTTTTCAGACGTATCATAAGAGCGTAACTTAGCTAACAATTTTTCGTGCCAAACACGGTCGAATGCCTTGGATATATCAAGTGCAACCGCCCGACATTCCCCAAAGTTTTCAATTGCGTTGTTTCAAACATGTGTTACATAAGTTAGACGCCCTCCTGTTGATCTTTTCCATAACTACCAATATTATTGAAAAGAGTGTGATTGGTCGGTAGTTGTTTGGCCAAGTCTTCTTACTTTTTTTGAGTATCGGTTGAACAGTAGTGTAATACTATAATTTAACATAACATAACACAAGAACATATATACTGTGCGGCTACAGGGCCCATGTACTGAAACATATATATAAAATTTCAGATCAGTAGAAACGCGAGACGAGAAATTAACAAAAAAGTTCTGGCGGTCATTTTGAACGACGAAGACACTCGAGTGCCGATGTATTCCGTTTTATTTACTGAAACTGTCTGCTTATTCGTTTATTATATAAGTGTATTTTTTGAGTATTTGTTGTAAGGTTTAAAAAAGCTGTCTTACGACCTGCAGTATTAAACCTTTATTAATTTCCCTTCTACGATAATACAAATGCTACATTTAACCATGGAATTGTGATTCTGATTATTCCATCCAAAATACTTTCGATGATATTAAGATTACACACAGGGTATTAGACGCCTCGCATTGTAAGGGGGTTCATTCCGTTGTGAGTAAGCGGCCTAATCGAGGCATAGAGGGCGCACACATCGTTACTGCTTACTGTCGTTGTGAATGCGAGGTCCTTAGACTATTGTATTTTTTCAGCCACTTTTAAGAATTTTCAGTGTAAGAAATATGCTTTCATAGAATATAATACCTTTATATTCATTAAACCTAACATTTAGCGTCGTTTTAATTTAAATATAAATATGAAAAAAAAGTACCGGATATTTATGGTTTAAATTGCGCGCGTTGAAGTTATCCGAATATTTTTTTTTGTTAGGTGGGTAGGATCTTACTAGCCATTTATGCAAAGTTTGAGCATAATCTGTCATTTAGTATGTGTTTAAGAGCTGTTTATGTTAGTTGACCTCAAGTACATTTTGTATTTTTTACAATGAATAAAGGCGTTGAACACAGATTTCCAGCGAAATTCTTTACACCAGTGCATTGAAAATGTTATAAAAAAACTATGGTGATTGTGCTACTTCGAAAACAACAGTATATGACTGGTATAAGGCATATAAAGACGGTCGACGATTTGTCTAGTTTTAGACGCCCCTCGTTTAAAAATTAAAATTTTGCTTACAGATTTTTTTCCGGTTATCGCGCTATCGTCTACTACAAATTTTACAAAATAATCAAACTGTGAATAAAAAATATTGGCTAGGGGTTATAAAACGTTTGTGTAAATTAACTCGTAAATACTAGGTGTACAAGTATGAAATGCGGATTTCAGACAACAGATGGTGCACCAATGCAGTTTGTGCTATAAAGATTTGACACTGCGCCATTTTGTTGTGTCATCAACAAGTGTCAGACGCGCACGAGTGATAAATTGGAAAAGTGTGTGCATAGTGTGTGTTGTTGTGTTCAATAGGTCGAAATTGATACCAAACAAAGAGCATTCGCGGACAACATTAATTTTTTGTTTTCATTTGAAGAAAACTGCTGTTGAATCATACCGATTACTTCGAGAAGCTTATAATGAACATGCTCCATCGCAAGATACGTGTAAACGGTTTCGGCATTTCAAAAGTGGTGATTTCGATGTTGCAGACAAGGAATGTGAAAAACCTCCAAAAAAATACGAAGATGTTGAATTGTTGGACGAAGACGATTCGCAAACACAAAAACAACTCGCCGAGCAATTGGGCATTAGTCAACAAGCTGTTTCCAATCGGCTATGAGAGATGGAAAAGATTCAGAAGCCGGTAGATGGGTATCACATGAGTTGCACGACAGGCAAATGGAATAGCGCAAAAACACATGTGACATTTTGCTCGCTCGGTACAAAAGGAAGTCGTTTTTGCATCGTATAGTTACAGAGGATGAAAAGTGGATTTATTTTGAGAATCCCAAGCGCAAAAAATCATGGGTAGACCCCAGGCGCACCATCCACATCGACCGCAAGACCGAATCGCTTTGGCAGAAAGACGATGCTCTGTGTTTGGTGGGACCAGAGGGGCGTGGTCTATTATGAGCTGTTAAAACCTGGGGAAACGGTTAATACTAAACGTTACCAACAACAATTGACCGATTCGAATCGTTCGCTGCTTGAAAAAAAGCCAGAATACCGAAAGAGGCAATAGAAAGTCATTTTTCTTCATGACAATGCTCCATCAAATACGGCAAAACCAGTTCGCGACACGTTGGAAGCACTCAGCTGGGAAGTTCTACCCCATGCGGCTTACTCACCAGACTTGGCTCCTTCCGATTACCACTTGTTTGCATCGATGGGTCACGCACTTGCTGAGCAGCGCTTTGGTTCGTACGAAGATGTGAAAAAATGGCTCGATGAAAGTGTACGCAAGTATTACGTTATATTTATTTTTGAAATCTGATTTCACCCCCTCCCCCCAAACTAACCCCTTATGTCAAAATTTAACTTTCAAAACTACACGGCTTTGATGCGACCATCAATTCCTATATTAGTGCCAAATTTGTTTCTATGTGAAATAGTTTCGGGGAAAATCGGGTGTGACAGACGGACAGATAGAAAGACAGATAGACAGACACCGAAGTGATCTTATACGTGTTCTGTAAGGAACACTAAAAACGTACGGATTTATGGAGGTGGAACAAATCGGTTTTGTGCCACCTTCAAGCGCCTAGGAAATGGGAATGGAAGACTGGGTTAAGCGGGATTATTTTGAGGGCGATATAATAATTATTTCTTAAAATTTTTAAAATTGTGTTTTATTTACAAATTCCCGGTACTTTTTGACAATAGTATATATAAGTTATTTGAATGAAATGCTTTGATTGAGATATTGTTACTATATGTATCATATATTCTAATATTCGTTTGGAATGACGTATTATTTGGACATTGCAGGGGGTAGGTAACATTACTAATGTAGCTATTTTGATTATTTTTTATTTTTTGAAAGTTTTGGCTATTTACTTCTTTGAATACAAAAAAAATGCTCTCTCTTAACTTTTTATTATGAAGAAATGCTATATACAGTATATTTTTAATTAGTACCATTATTTTTATCTAGTTGTAGTACTGACTAACACGTAGGCTAAAAAGTTTTTGGTCTGACACATAGATGTCGCCCTTTTCAAAAAATCCATATTTTTAGAAAGTACCAACCTTCAAACGATACTTGTCAAAAATTTAATGACATTTCGACGATTAGTTTACAAGTTACAGTGGTTTTAGGGACGCTATTTTCGATATTGTCAAAACAATGGAAAAAAATCAAATTTCGTGTGTTGATTAAACACTGATGTTTTGATGGGAAAAAACACTGTTCAAGGAAAGCAATGGCTTGATAAATGTTACGGGGACCCTGCCCCTGAAAAATCACTCATCATTAACCGGTATGCTGAATTAAATGCAGTCGTACAGACACAACTTATGCTGAACGCTCTGGACGCCCAAACGAGGTGGTTACACCGGAAAACCTCAAAAAATCCACAACATTGTTTTGAATGACCGTAAAGTGAAATTGCGTGATATAGCTGACACCCTAAAGATATCAAAAGAACGTATTGGTCATATTTTGCTTGAACATTTGGGCATGAGAAAGCTCTGTTCGAAATGGGTACCGCGTTTGCTCACAGGTGACCAAAAAGAACAACGTGTTGATGATTCTGAGCGCTGTTTGGACCTGTTTAAGCGCAATACAAAGAATTTTTTCATGCGATATGTGACAATGGATGAAACATGGATCCAACACTACACTCCGGAAACAAATCGACAGTCAGCTAAGTAGACAGCAGCCGGTGAAAGCCGCCCGAAGCGACCAACGATACAACATTCAGCTGGGAAGGTTTTGGCCTCTGTATTTTGGGATGTGCATGAAATAATTTTCATCGACTATACTGAGAAGGGAAAAACCATCAATAACGAATATTATATAAAGTTATTTTTGCGTTTGAAGATTTGGCCCCCAGCGACTATTATCTATTCGCAGACCTCAAAAAATGTTCGCTGGAAAGAGATTTGGCTCCAGTGAAGAAGTTATCGCCGAAACTGAGGCCTATTTTGAAAGCAAATACAAATCCTTCTACAAGAAAGGTACAGAAATGTTACAAAAGCATCGGACTGATTGTATCGCTCTTGAAGGAGACTATATTGATGAATAAGGTCGAATTTTGCAAAAAAAAGTGTTTAAGCAGCTAGATCAAAAACTTTTTTTCAGCCTACATGTTAAATAAAACTATTTTGCCACATATAATATTTAAAAAACACTTTAAAATCTTTAAAAATGCATAGACATGCGTTTTTTTTCCGGTCCTGTCACCGTTACATTGTACACAAAGCCTTGCACTTCGTACTCAAGAGTCAATGCATGCAGATAAAAGAAAAAAACCTTGAATTGTCTGGGTAACGTTTTCTATACATTCGCGTGTAATAAATACGCTTCCATACACTAAAATTTTTATATAAAACCAGAGATAAAATCACCAGGTTGCAGTCTATTAATCTTGGAGGCTAAGAAATTGGTTTACTTTGCCCTGCCCATATGTGAAGAAACTTGATATTTCATGAATCACATATTTCCCTTCTTGGCGTCTTATCTTTGGAAAACTACATTACTTGCCTAACTCTTAAAAGCTTGTCTTCCAGTAACCCATAAAAGTCATTCTGGAGGAAATGCAGAGTACCTAAACCAGTTGTTGAATCAGGTAATATTAATGGATTAATAAGCCAATACGAGGTCATAAATTTGTTTAAGCGTCTTGAAAATTTGATCGGTGAACAAAGTGGAGGTTTTTTACTGCCTATAGGGGAGCATGTTTAAATTTCTTTACTTTATTTCTGGTTCATGTTGCCTAGTTGATTACTAAACTTAACCTAGTCAAATTTTAATTCCAATTTATATATTACTAGCCGTGCCCGCGGCTCCGCTCGCGTGGACTTGATTCACCGTTATCGTCACTGCTTATTCGTTATGTTTATATTATTATATAACTCGAGGGGCCTTAGAGGCCTATGACTTGGTTCCATACTTATCTCTACTTCTTTTTTTTTCCTTTTAGCTTTTCCCAGTGCGGGATTCCCATCAACTCTGGATCTTGCTTTACTGCCTGAATCCATGTAGATCGAGGTCTACCCTTGCCTCTTCTTCCAACCACTCCTCTTACTTTGCCTGCCTTTCTTCCTTCATCCTTGCCACGTGTCCCAACCATCCTAATCGCTGGCTTCTTACGATTTGGCTTATAAGGGGTTTCGTATATAGGCATTTTAATTCGTAGTTTGTTCTTTTTCTCCATAATCCCTCTTCTTTCCTTCTTCCGTAGATTCTTTTCACAGCTTTCCTTTCCCACACCTCCAACGTCTCCTTTTCTCTTGCATTTAGTTTCCACGTTTCGCATTCATATGTCACCGTGGGTCTGACAACTGTCGTATATATTCTTTCTTTTGCTTTTCTTGATACATTCTTTGATTTCAATATTGGATTCACTGCTCCCAAACATCTCTGTCCTTTCGCTATTTTTTCTTGTATCTCCGTCCTTTCTTGTCCACTCTCTGTTATTGTTACCCAGATAACTAAATTTGTCTACTTTTTCAAACATATATCTTTTCGCTAAGTTGTTTATTATATCTAAACTTTTGTTGTTTTTATCATCCTTCTTCTTTGTAATTTCCATGTATTTTGTTTTTCCCTAATTTATCTTTAGTCCTCTCATCCTTCCCCTTTCTTCTGTCCTAATTATGGCTTTTTTGACGTTCTCTTTTGCTTTTACAATCACTGCTACATCATCCGCATAGGCCAAGCATTGGCAGGTTTGTTGGTATATCGTTCCATTTGTTTTTATTTCTGACTCCCGGATTATCTTCTCTAGTACCAAATTAAATAGACATGTCGACATTGGATCCCCCTGTCTTAATCCTCTTTTCACCTTAAACTTGTCTGATACTTTGCCCTCAACTAACACTCTATTTTCTGTGTCATTCAGGGTCATTCTCACCATTTGAATCAATTTACTTGGAATTTTTAGTTTTTCCATTATCTTGTCCTTCTCTATTTACAGAGTCATATGCTTCTTTGAAATCCACAAAGACCAAGTGTAGTGCCAAATTTTGTTCTAAGCTATTATCTTGGATTTGCTTAATCGAAAATATCTGGTCTGTAACCGATCTATTTTTCCTGAAACCACATTGGTACTCTCCCAGAATAGACTTGGCTTTCTCTTCTAGTCTGTTTTTGATAGTCACCACTACTATAGTTTTTTCTCCTTTTTTGTATATTGGACAAATGAGCGATTCTCTCCAGCTCACTGGCATCTTTTCTGTTTCCCATATTTCTTGCACCAACCGGCATATTTCATTTTCCAGATCTACTCCTCCAGCTTTTATCATTTCTGCTGTTATACAATTTCCATTTGGGGCCTTATTTTTTTTTGGGTTCTGGGTATTTCTCTTATTTCTTCTTTGCACGGTTTGTTTGTCCCCTCCTGCCCTTCAGTTAATTTTGCTTCCTATTTCTCATTCAACTCCTCATTTTCGTCTCCATCTATTCAGTCTTTCTTCCAAGCTTACTGCTAAACTTCCATCTTTTTTCCTACATATTAGCATTTTGTCTCTGTTTATTCCCTTTGTATTTTACAAAAAAAAACACGTAAATCGGATAAGTGGTTCTGTAGTGCTGAGCGCACTAATGGACAGAGAGACAGACAGAGAGATTTTACGTTTTATATATATTACAGATTTTTTTTGATACATATTAAATTAAGAATTAAAAAAAAAACACGTAAATCGGATGAGTGGTTCTCGAATGATAAGCACACTAACGGACAGTCAGACAGACAGACAGAGATAGGTTACATTTTATATATATCATAGATGTAATAAAATATATATCTATAACCTGGTCAGAGAACATATGTATGAATTTAAAAAATCACGTAAATGGAATAAGTGGTTCTCGAGGGATAAGCGCACAGAGAGACGTTGCATTTTATATATATTATAGATATAGATTATTATTTTTATTATATAACCTGGCCAAAGAATATGTGTATGAATTTAAAAAAAGACACGTAAATCGGATAAGTGGTTCTCGCGTGATAAACGCACTAATGGACAGACAGACAGACAGAGAGACATTGCATCTTATATATATTATAGATTATAGATATTCTCTGCTACATAATATTGTTCCATATTTAATGATTTAGGCTGTGTATTGCAAGGGAATGCGCTAGCGGCAAACTTTTTTCCGACTTCATTCACTATTATCGTCACTGATCATTCCTTATGCTACCTATCGGAATAAAATATAGCCTATAACCTGGCCAGAGAACATATCTATGTTTTAAAAAAAAGTACGTAAATCGGATAAGTGGTTCTCCAGTGATAAGCGCACTAACGGACAGACAGACAGAGAGACGTTGCATTTTATATATATTATAGATTTTGCACTAACGGCTCCTTACAAAATCTGAGTCTCATTCACACAAGAAAACACTACACACACAAATACCTTTACGTGCTCGATATTAAATAAAATAACTAACTGCCTGAAGACCAATGCAAATACTTTTAAGAAGGGTCTTGCAAGGATAATAGTTTTAGTACGTCGCATCCTCTTTAGAAAAAATAAACATTGAGTTCCACGCACCTTGCTATTAACCGAAGGTACATATCCCGACAACATTTTCTATGAATAGTATTAATATTATTAATAGTATTAATAAAATATAAATGTTTACCTTCAAAATAGAAACGTGTGATAAACGACATATTTAATGAGAAAATTTTAAATTTACGCAAGAAATTTGTTGGAATAATAATATTTATTGTAACTCTGATAACATCGGGAGTTTGTTAAGTAATGTCACAACAGGGAAACCTTTGTTGCACAGGGCAGAAATTAAAATTTTAAATAATTTCAAAAGACTCTCCTTTCCTATTTAAATTTTGTTATAGACTAAATGTGGCAATGAAATAAGCCACTTGGCTTATTTCATTGAGTACCGTAATCCGTTTTAAAAATGGTTCAACCTAGAAATTATCCTGTATATATAGTACGCGTTGTTATAAAATTATTTAATCTATCTTATTCTCCTCTAATGGGTATTTCAGTTGAGCACATTGTGTCTCGGAGGCGAGAATGCGTAAACCATTCACGCTAAAAGGCACAAATATGTATTTTAATGTGTTCAGAAAGTAGGCCCGTTTTATTTAATGTTTTGCAGAGATCTTTTACATTCCAAGGATTTAGTTGCGCATCTTCTTCGCTTTTGCTTTATTTTACAGTTACGAAAGGTGAGAAGAGCTTCTAAATTGCCTAAAATATAATTAGATACTTTTTCCAAACTCACTGTACAATTTAAGGGGGTAAAATGAAGTTCTTGCATCTTTGATAACAGGGAATGGACGGCATAAAATATTTATTTTGGTTCCAAATAATGTTAAAACTTGGGAAAGTAATTTACTTTAGTAGTACAGACTGTCAAGTAAGAACGCTCGTATTCTGGAAAAAATGTGTTTCGAGAATATTTTTTGTCATCAATGTATTCTTTGGTATGCAACGGCGCCATTACCTCAGTAATTTGTCTAATCGCTCCCTGCATCAATAATTGCCAGGCATCGACATGATTTTTCGAATCTCGTAAGACCACTGAATCAAGTAGTAGTAGTAGTAAAATGAGTGGGTGGTACCTTAAGTCCCTGGTGTCACCTAGATCTAAAAGTTCTTCTGTGACTCCCCACTAAGTCGAATCAGGGTCGCAGTCCCAGTCCGGCATTTTCTGCCAAGAGACATAGGCTATTCACCCTGACCTCTTGTAGATCTTTGGGTTTACAGAATAGTTGATCCCAGTATCTATATCTTTTTACCATTAATGCAGGACATTCGCACAGAATCTGAATACTTCAAATGACTGCCGCGGCCGACATGTTTTCCGCTCAGCCAGTTTGAGGTTATATAGATAGACTTGTAGTGCCACATGTCCCGTAAGGAGTTCTATGTTCAGACGTAGTCTTTGCTTTGACATCGACAAGAGTTTCTTTGTTCTGCCTGTCGTAGTTTGTTTCATAAGGAGTTTGGTTTGACGATACCCCGCTCCAGCAGTCCAAGAGAGTTAGTGTTCTTTGTCCAACAATTCCCTGATTTTGTTTTTACCGAAAGCGAATGGAACTCCTACAACCTGTTCAGGTAGGTCCTCTAAGGTGCCTCTTTTGGGGAGTTCGTCCCTATTTCATTTCCAAATATGCCTTGGTGTCCTGGTACCGACATTAGGGAAACTTCGTTGTTACCTCCTAACGTGTTTAGTTCTTGTACACATTCTCTGATCAGCAAGCTGTCCGTGGTGAATTTGGCAAGAGTTTGTATAGCTGCTTTACTGTCGCAGCAGATTAAAATTATCATATTATTTGTCCATTCCGAGATTTGTATTTTTGCACATCTGAGGATAGTTAACATCTCAGCTTGAAAAACTGTAGCCATATTGCCCATGGGTATACTTTCTCTATGGATTAATTTATGGCAAAGGTTCTTGCTCCAAAGCGGCCATTAGCTCAAAACCGTCAGTATACCAAATGTCGGGATTTGGCCTGCTCAGGAGCTTTTGCGTGTCCTTCCTCTCAGGGATATAGACAGAAAAAGACTTAATCACTTGTCTTGTTTTCGTGATTTTATCTTGTTTTAAGACGAATGGGCGTTCTTGGAGGAATTTCAGACCTGAGTGTCCTCGATCCCCAATCTTCCATTCGCCTTGACATTTCGATCTGTACGCTGTTAATCTCGCCGTGTAGATGTTGAACTGGTTCAGTGGTGGGACATAGAGTGCTACTTCTAGCGCCTCCGTTGGTGTCGTTCTCATAGCCCCCACTGCCACCCTAAGGTATTTCCACTGTAGGCTGCGCAATAGGCATCGTCCCCACTCTGGGTCCAAATTACTGCCGCGTACGTTAATCTAGGCAATAGCATCGCCCTGTATATCCACAGTGCGACCTTTGGTTACATACCCCAAGTTTTGCCTAGAGCTTTCCTACAGGTCCAAAGGGACGTGTAGAATTTGTACCTTTTTTCTTGAGGTGTTGTTTCCAGTTTAGTTTTGAATCCAAACGAACTCCAAGGTATGTTATTTCACCGAGCTCGTGTAGACCAGTGCATTGCCGCAGAAACTAGGTGGTGCAATTTCTTGAGGTTTGTATTTCCTGGTAAAGATCTTGGCCTTGGTTTTTGATGGATTGACCGTTAGTCCCTTTGCCATGCACCATCTTTGCAGGGCTCTCTGCATGATCTCCTTGAGAGGTTGTAGTAAGTTGCCTCTAACCACTATTGCCACATTATCGGCGTAGCCATAAGCAGAGATGCCTTCTTCCTGTAGGGTTCTTAGTAGGTCATCCACCACCATACACCATAGTAGGGGTGACAAACCCCTCTCTGCGGGCATCCCTTGGCGGGGTACCCCTAATATCTGTTCCAGCATAGCTAACCGTTAGAATCCTGCTGGTTAGCATGCTTCCTACCCAATCTACCGGTGCACTGGGTGAACCGTGATTAGTCATTAAGTCCCTGATGACTGAGTATGACGTACTATCAAAAGCTCGCCAAGATGTGTCCATTTCTTCCTGGCTTGGGGATAAAAACCAATCTCCTTTCGCCCCAAGTAACAGGAACATATCTTAGGGCTATGCTAGCCCTAAAAATGTTAATTAGGGGCCTTTTCGGCCCATTTATCCCCTCCTGCAGAAGAGCAGGATATATACCATCTAAACCTGGTGTCATTGAGTCAAAGTCTTCAGAGTTTTTCCTCTGAGCTTACTCTTTGCAAAGGAGCAAACGTTTTCAATAGGGTTAGCCTCCGGCGATTGTGAGGACCACTTTAGTCCAAGCGAGCCGCTTCGCGACGTGAGTTTCGCCGAACAAAAGTTTCTTCAACGTGCTTCAGAATTTAACATCATAAGCACGAAGATGTTGTGGAATAGTCTCATGAGACACATTCAGACCCGATTTTCTTAAATTTCTCTGCTCATTGATGCAGCGTCAATTTTTCGCCCCCCCCCCCAAACACGATTCGTTTTTCGACTTTCGGAGTGACTTTGCCTCCCGAGCCACGTTTTGGCAAGTCGTCAATATTTTTCGTGTCGTACCCAGTTCTTCACAAACGACACCGACTTTTTAGTTGCCACAGAATGTGTGATTTTAGGCCTCTTTGGGTGAGAACAAAGAAAGACTGTCTCAAACAAACTCATTTTGGATTTTAGGTGATTTCGAAGAAAGTTCACAATCGACTGATACTTTTACTAAAATGCGTCATGGATAAAGGTTCCCTCTACGGATTTTTTGTTGAATCGCTAGAATTGCATCTACCAAAAATGAATTATCGCGGACACGCTCTTACTTGTCAGACTGTAGTACTGTCCTTGCAAACTTCAAAGATAAATACTAAGTTTATATTTCTTGTACTAAAGAATTGCTTGCTCCAAGCAGTACTTTTTGGTGTGATATTAATCATTAGAAAAGATGATCAGAAAAAGGATTTCAGAGAGCTAATATAATTTTAAAATTTCTTGACTCTGAAAACACTGAAAAGAAATAATATAGCATAATATGTTCGAAACAACTTCTCTAGCATCCACATGCGCCCCTTTAACCCCATATGAGTTTAACTATTGATAATTAGGCATGCGAGAAATTCGCATAATACTGTTGAAATATACAAAATTTAACCATTCTTACCCTTTTCACCATTGTCGAAGCCATATTTAAAAAAAACTAGGTTCTTTTCTTACCGTAATCAAAAACCAGTAAAAATTCTCATAGTACTGTTGACAGTGTACAAAATTTATCGATTCCCACCTTCTAATTTCCCTTCATCTGAAGCAATATCGCTCAATATCGCTTCTTTCCTATGTCATTCTTATATGTGTATCAAATCTAAAGTCTATGTTTCATTTCTTGGAGAGTTACTGTGCCAGCAGACCGTCAGAGAGATAAATAGATGAAAATGAAAAAAACTATGTTTTTTGTGATCCAGGTCTGCTGAAACATGAAGAAATGCAAAAATGCCGAAGGTTCATTTTTCACTATAACATTACTTCCCTTTAACAAGATTTAGCAATGTATCATTTTAGAAACAAACCTGATTTCCAACGCGATTTGTGCCCTAGACAAAGTTACTTTTATATAGTTTTCTTTAAAAGAAGTGACGGTATTGATGCCGATTGTTGAGGTGTCGATATATATATATATATATATATATATATATATATATATATATATATATATATATATATATATATATATTGGGTTTTACTCTTACCTTTAAATCTCTTGATTGACCATGAAAACCCAAGGAAGTAGACAGCCTAGAGGCTTTAGAGACTTTATATTGGCGCTTCCTTATATTCCTTTAGCGAAGATTGATAACGTTATTATTATTCGTGTGTTTAATATTTATTCCGAGACTAAACAAAAATAACCTTTCATTACAATTCGCTTACGCTATTAGAAAGAAATCTTAATAAGAACATATCATCGCAGATACCATTGTTTACTAAAAGGATCTAAAACTTCAACCAGACCTAGTTGTCATGGAATTTCAGACTTCTAGTCGTTTATTTCACTGTTGTAACTGACGCAGTTATATTTCGTATGATAAATGCAAAAGACCTGCTTAAAACTTTGTTTAAAAATAAATATCGAAAAATATGTACTTAAAACCGATAGGACAATTACTAATTTTAAGAATTTTAAAATATTTTTTTATTTTTATTAATTTAATTATAGATAATAATAAATTTTCTGGTATTGTACTGCACATCATCATAACTTTAGATGGTTTACTAATGTTCTTATCAAGTTAAACAGTTTTAGAGAATCAAGAAGTTAGTAATTAGAAAAGTTATTTTCCTGGAATATCGCGATTTAGATATACTATATTCTAAAGACTAATAAAGATTATAATGTAAAGTAGCTAGTGATGTGCACTTCCGATAAGTTGTATTTAATAGGTCCAGATCTGCTACTGCTTACTATAACAAAATGCATTGGAATTAATAAGATTGACTGAAGCTACTCGTATTTCACTTACGGTTTGTACATCGTTCTGCAAAGGTTTCATTTTTCGTTATTTCTGAATTTTGTACCAAAATTAAAAGGATGCAATTATTGAAAAAAGGGTGAAAACACAGATTACTGCAATGACTATTATACAAATAATATCTCTAAAATACTTTTTTATTAGTAGGTCTGTCTAACATAACGAATTTAAAAGGGTCTGAAAGACGATAAAAATGCCGTGATAATTCAATTTCATAAGATTGTTATTTCATCATGTTTTAAATATTGTGCTCCAATTTGTAAAATCGAATATTAATAAAAATAATTAAACGTTAGTAACCCAATTCAATATACAGTTACAAGGAAAACCTGATTTCTAATGCTAACTACAAGGAATTAATTGGCCTTGAGTGTACTATATAAAAGTCACTACTCAGGTGCTGTTTGTGCCATTAGAAAAATGAACAAAAATTTCTTGAAAACCTAATATAATATTATAATTATAAGGTTGACAACAAAAATTACAATGGGGAATTAGGAGATATAACAAAAACAGAAATAAGAAGAAATAAGAACGAGAAAAACATGGAGGCTTTTGGATACATCGTTGAAAAAGACCTTTGTATTACTAACTTGTATAACTTCTTCTCTCCTAGATTTTTAGTGTTTCGTACGGAACATTTATAAGATCACTTCGGTGTCTGTCAGTCTGTTTGTTCGTCTTATCACACCCGATTTTTTCCGAAACTATTTGACATAGAAATTTGAAATTTGACACTAATATTGATGGCCTCCATCAGAGCTGTGTAGTTTTAAAGTTAAATTTTGACTTAAAGGGTTAGTTTTGGGGGGTGAAATCGGAAGTTGTAAAAAAAATCCCGGGTCATCTAGTAGGGTGTCAATCGAAAGCTTGTGAAAACACGAGTTCAAAAATATATATGATGTAAAACTTGCGCACACTCTTCTTTGTATTATTTTTAAAAAATTGCCAAAAATCCCTGTCCCTTCTTATCTCGAAAAGTTCTAATTAAAAAATTTTGAAAAGGTTCTAAAATATTCTCCACAGAGTGTAGATTAAACGAAAATTATCACGAATTTTTAGTAATTTATCTGGTGTATATATATATATATATATATATATATATATATATATATATATATATATATATATATATATATAAAGATTTCAAGGTCATCAGTTTTCAAACAAAGATCGGAAACAAACTTTGTTGAAAACTCATTTGGGGTGTGTTTTGTGAACTCATTGATCATTTTATACCTCCGTAACAAAAATTTTTATTCTGAAAGCAATCAACGTACGGAATACTAAATGCGCAAGCCTAACCTATCGTTACCAAATAAAGTAAGAGACGGGATTAATTATAAGGTGATGATTATTAGATATTTTGATTATATTCTTAGGATCATTAAAGTTATTATTGGTGTTAATAGAATTTAAATCTGAGTCATCCAATGAACAGTGAAGTTGGCTATCTTCAGCATATACAGGGTGCTTTACCAAGATCCGGACAAATCAAACAACTATTTGAAGGGCATGTTTTTTAATGAAAAATAATCATATTGGCGAACGCTCCCTCAGTAGCGGTTATTAGTGAGGTCACATTGGGATGCCGAAACTTGTCTGTGACCCTTTTAATTACGCTCCACATGTAGTAGTCCAAGGGATTTAAATTTGGACTATTAGGAGACCGGAATTCTTTGGACCTTGACGTTAAGGGTCCTCACGATAGATTCTTTCAAGTATCGCATCCTTGCCGGTGCACTGGGACCGTCGTTGGACTGTTCTTGAGCCTTGTAGCTGGCTACAACGTCATAAATGGTTGATTTCAAGTTCCCGAATAACCGTTTGATTTCTGGTGCTGATCGGCTAGCGCAGAGGCCTTTCATGATCGCTGCTCTTCGATTATGCTCCGCACTTGTTTTCGACATGGCGACGGTTTTGAAACTAACACTATTTACACATTTCTCCCTCTCGCTCCATCCCAAACAGGATTAACTCTTTACTCACCCTACACAATATCTTACCACCTAAATTTAACTATCCAATACATTCTACTTTTCCTCCTTGGCTAACCCCATGTCCCCCCATAGATTTTTCAATGATGTCTTTCAACAAACTTGAATTCTCTACCGCCTACATCAACAAAACATTCTTGGAAAAATTATCACAGAATTACTCTCAATATGACATCATATACACAGATGGTTCCAAGTCTCATGCTGGTGTGGAATCGGCCTTCCACATGTCAAATACAAACATGATGTATAAATTACCTCACTACTCGTCCATCTTTACAGCCGAACTCCTGGCCATCAAGGAAAGTATACGTTTTGCCCTGTCTATACCAACCTCCCATAAATTCCTCATAGTTACAGACTCTCGAAGTGCTCTCCGATCAGTACAGTCAAAAAATATGAACTACAATTACATTCGACAAATATATGATCTGCTCCACATAGCAGCTCTGAGACACAAGACATTCTGTTTTTTATAGCTACCTAGTCATTAATAATCACGGCAATGACAGGCCTGACCTTTTAGCAAAAAATGCAATCACAAGAGGTACTCCCTACATCGGAGAAAACCATCTTGCAAAATATATTCCAACTGAATTGAGATCTTGAAGACCCTCACAATAAATTGTGGTCGATCAAACACATTATTTACCCTCTCCTTCACTCTTATAACATGAAAAGAAGGGATAACGTTACTAGATGTAGAATAGTCATTGGACATACCTATGGCACCCACCCTTATTTGTTAAAAGGTGAACATCAGCCAACATGCCCGTACATACAGAGTGTCCCAGTATTCCGTGTATATAGAGTTACTGTGGATTTCTGGGATGAAAATATG
This sequence comes from Pachyrhynchus sulphureomaculatus, assembly GCA_019049505.1. NCBI lineage: Eukaryota > Metazoa > Arthropoda > Insecta > Coleoptera > Curculionidae > Pachyrhynchus > Pachyrhynchus sulphureomaculatus. The sequence continues at coordinate 80,526,224 of CM032453.1, read as the reverse complement.
ACCATTTAACCCAACTTACCTTAGTCCAAAAATTCGTAATTTTTGAGATACAGGGTGTCAAAGTTATACTTTTATTTTAGTTTTTCTTAAGTAGATTTCTTAATAATTATACTATTTGTACAAGATTCGGTGCTAAGGAGTTCTCTGAGATGAGAAATCGAAATCAGCTCACAATTTTGTTGTAAATTGTAGGGGGCGTCACTTATTGCACTGTGTATACTTTTAAATTACTTTTTTATACCACTCTGTATGATATTTTTAATTAAATATTCGTATACTTCGCCTTCTCCTGTCAAAAAAATCCCTCTTGGTAAATGTTGGTCCGAGCAACAGTTTCTGAGATAGTCGGATGTTTGTTTCCATTTTTTAATTCCACTGACAAATTCGCAAATGCGTTCCTTCTTATATATATATATCTTATTAGTGTTGTTAGCCTTATATACCAGGTGTACAAGTATGAATTGCGGATATTTCTTCTAAAAAAAAACATGTTAAATTCGGAAGAATGATAAAAAATGCTTTATTCAAAGTATGCTCCATCGCTTGTTATACATTTTTCCCATCTTTTGGGCAATTTGTGAACACCACGCCAGTAAAAATCTTCCCCTTTTGCTGCGAACCATTCATCGAGCCATTTTTCACACCTTCGTATGAACCAAAGCGCTGCTCAGTAAGTGCGTGACCCATCGATGCAAACAAGTGGTAATCGGAAGAAACCAGGTCTGGTGAGTAAGCCGCATGGGATAGAACTTCCCAGCTGAGTGCTTCCAACGTGTCGCGAACTGGTTTTGCCGTATGTGATGGAGCACTGTCATGAAGAGAAATTACTATGTGTTGCCACTTTCAGTATTCTGGCCTTTTTTCAAGCAGCGAACGGTTCAAATCTGTGAATTGTTATTGGTAACGTGTAGTATTAACCGTTTCCCCTGGTTTTAACAGCTCATAATAGACCACGCCCCTCTCGTCCCACCAAACACAGAGCATCGTCTTTCTGCCAAAGCGATTCGGTCTTGCGGTCGATGTTGATGCTGCGCCTGGGTCTACCCATGATTTTTTGCGCTTGGGATTCTCAAGATAAATCCACTTTTCATCCCCTGTAACTAAACGATGCAAAAACGACTTCCCTTTGTACCGAGCGAGCAAAACGTCACACGTGTTTTTGCGCTTTTCCATTTGCCTGTCGTTCAACTCATGTGTACCCATCTACCGGTCTTCTGAATCTTTCCCATCTCTCGTAGCCGATTGGAAACAGCTTGCTGACTAACGCCCAATTGCTCGGCGAGTCGTTTTTGTGTTTGCGAATCATCTTCGCCCAACAATGCTTGCAATTGCACATCTTCGTATTTTTTTTGGCCGTTTTCCACGTTCCTTGTCTGCAACATCGAAGTCACCACTTTTGAAACACCGAAACCATCGTTTACACGTATCTTGCGATGGAGCATGTTCACCATAAGCTTCTCGAAGTAATGGGTATGATTCAACAGCAGTTTTCTTCAAATGAAAATAAAAAATTATTGCTGTCCGCGAATGCTCTTTGTTTGATATAAATTTCGACATATTGAACACAACATATCACTATGCACACACTTTTCCAATTTATCACTCGTGCGATCACTTGTTGATGACACAACAGGCCAAATCTTTATAGCACAAACTGCATTGGTGCACCATCTGTTGTCTAAAATCCGCATTTTATACTTGTACACCTGGTATATCTTATTATTGTTGTTAGCCTGTTTGCCTTTAAGCATGATCCAAATTTCAAAGACTGTTCTTTTGGACCTGTCCTGATGAAGTGTGAAGAAACTCATTTGCGAATTTGACAGTGAAATTAAAAAATAGAAACAAACATCCTATTATCTCAGAAACTGTTGTTCGAAACAACATTTACCAAAAGAGATTTTTTAGACAGGAGGAGGCGGAAAATACGAATATTTAATTAAAAATACCATACAAAGTGATATAAAAAAGTTATGACAATTTAAAAGTATACACAGTGCAATTTTCAATAAAACTGTCAGCTGATTTCGATTTCTCATCTCAGAAAACCCCTTAGCACCTAATCTTGTACGAATAGTACAATTATTAAGAAAGCTACTTAAGAAAAACTAAAATAAAAGTAGAACTTTGACACCCTGTATTTCAAAAATTACCAATTTTTGGACTAAAGTAAGTTGGGTTAAATGGTCATATGAAATCCACAGTAACTGTATGTATACGGAATACGGGGACACCCTGTATAACCCCCTATAACTTGCTATTAATATTAAAAAATAATAAGTAACAACACTGTACTTACCCACAGCAGGTTTTATTACCAAACTACGTGCGATCATTCTGTTTTTAGCGGTGTTGCACGGAATCATAGTAAGATAATTTTTTGCAAGGCAGGTTTGCAATTCTGCCCAGTATTTTCTACTTGTCCTTACCGCACTCGTTAAAGTTTCTAATAGATTATTGATTTGGCAGGAAAAGATTTTATGAATAACATGAACATGAATCAAACCTTTGTCTCCGTAACACAATTACATGTTAAAATTTTCATGAAGAGACAAAGATAGATAAGAACAAGGCAAGAATATTTTCCTAAGTGACATTTTAAGAGACTGAAAAAAATGAGACTTGAAATATTTTCAAAATTTTATAGCAAATGTGTTATTTTTCTTTCATTGCAGAGACACCAGGTTTAACATGTTTTTCAATAAGTTAAAAGTTCTAAATACGATCATACATAAATGTTCAAAACAAGAAATGATAAAAACCGTCATCTGAGAATTTAAGTTAAAAGTCAAAGAGGTCTACACAACGTGTTATTCAAACATGGTTCTTATATTTTAGCACCCTATTTGTAAACAAATACAGCAGCAGCGTATTTTTTTAGGTAATCCCTGACGAGCCGACGAGTGATGTCATTTATGGCACCTACAACATAAAGTGAAGATAAATATTATTCTTTGACGTCTCTAAAAGTTTTTACTTTTGATATACACAGAGATCAAGTTATTTTGATTTTATTTTATAATGTACGCCAAAGGTAGGACACTAAACACTTGTACTGAGCGATGTTTAAGATTTTGTTATGACAATTTTTTAACGATACCCGTTGTTTTGTTAACGATATTAGATATATGTTAGTGCTTATATCAGAGCTTCTGTTTGATGGTGGTTATACAGTGAATTGGAAATGTAATGTTTTTAAACAAGGTTAAAGTCTAAATTAGAGGTTCCGAAACTTTTTTTTTCTCGTAGACCATTTTCAAAATTTTACTGGTTTCGGTGGACCCCCTGCTGCTACATTTCTACCATATTCCCAAAACTCTTCAAAAAATGTGAAGATTAGATCTAACGATGGAAATTTGCGTCGTGGCTGAGTTCTAACCCTAAATTCGAAGTGGTAAAAATAAAAAGAAAAATAATATATTTTCTTGTGTTCTATTTATTAAAATAATATGATTACAGACTTAATAGAATTAAAATTAAACATTAATAACGTACCGTAACTTCAACAATGCAAATCAACAATTAAAAAAACATAGTCATAATTTTAATAGGAGGGATGTACTTGATGGATTGACAGCAAATTACGAATATTTGGCTTCAGTTTTGTAAGGAATAACCGCAAATCTTCCCGTTCTGTGATGTTTAATCTGCTCCTTTTTTTTGTTAATAGGTTTGTAACGACACTAAAATTTTTTTCGACAAGGTATGACGAGGAAAACGCTATCAAAAGTTTTCTCGCAATTTCCCACAGCCCAGGATATTTTTCGGGTATTTCTGCCTGCAGCCAAAATATTTGATAGCCTTTTTTTAAATTTCATCTTCAGCTCCTCATTGGTGCTAAGCTCAAGTAGCTCCTCTTGTAATATCACATTCGCTACTTCCGTTTCATCAAATGAATTTATGATCCATGGTGGTATTTCCATCGTCGGAATATCTTCAAATCTATTTTTGAAGTCATCATGCAGGGCATTTAAATGTTGAACGTATGTCTGAATATCCTCATCAAGACATTCTGCCTGTGACAAGTTTGGAAACTGAGAGAATTCGCGCCGACTAATATTTCGCTTCATAAATTTCAATTTTCGAAGAAAAGCCGAAATTACACCCTTTGTTTTTATTAAATTTAGGCTGTCCCCTTGTAACTGCAAGTTAATGTCATTAAATTTTTTGAACAAATCTGTCAAATACGCGATGTCTGCTTTAAATTTGATCAGGTTTTCTTTTAAACCTGGATCTTTACTTTCCAGAAACTGTAAAACCGATTCAAAAAGTGAGTAAAATCTTGTTAAACATGCACCTTTCGACAACCAGCGTACTTCAGTATGTAAGAGCAATCGTTGGAAGTCTTCATCATTTTAGTGGCACAATTGTGCAAATAAACGGGTATTCAACACATTGCTTCTTATTTTGTTAACTGCTTTAATCACAAATTGAAGCGATTGGTGCAATCTATCACTCAAATTTTTCGCTACCAGGTGTTGTCGGTGGATGACACAGTGAATTGCAGTTACTCCTGGTATAATTATTTTAAGATGGCTTATAAACCCACGATATCGCCCGAAGATGGTAGGAGCTCCATCTGCTGCCACCGAAATAATGTTTGTAAATGGAATCGATTTTTCCTTAAAAAAGTCACTCAGGACATTAAATATTGATTCGCCTTTAGTGTCCGTCTCCAAAGTTTTCGCGAATAGCAGCTCTTCATGGATTTCTTCGTCCATAACAAATCGAACATATGCCAATAATAATGCTTCATTACCAGGTAAAGTTGACTCGTCCAGTTGAATAGAAAAATGAGTTGTTTGCAGATAATTACACAATATCACAGCTCATTTCATCAATACGTTTTTATACAGTGTTGTTACTCAAAGGAATTCTTTTGAGTACGTCAAATGGAGGTTTGTGCAGAACAGTTTTTTTTTTTTTTTAATTTTTTCAAGCCCGTGGACCAAAAAAAAGCAAAATATTTGCAATATTATTTTTCGCGCTTTCTGTTAGGATTGCATGAGAACCGTAGCTCCTAAAAAATTTTAGCCAAAAAATCTGAAAATTAGAATCTTAAAGCTTCAAAATGCTTTTTTTTAAAGTCTCAATACGACCATTTTTCACCCAAATACAGCCTGTCAAAAATCACCGAAAAATTTGGAATTTTTTTTTGCTCCCTTAATTTTTTTGAGTAGTGTATTATCTGCCTACATTGATAGGTAAAGCCAAGCCAACATTTTTGTTCTTTACTATCGAAACCAGACAAATTTTCGTGGACCCCCACTTACAACTTGTGAACCCCCATTTTTTTCACGCCAACGTAGACCCCCGTCGAGTCTCCCGTGGACCCTTAGGGGTCCACCTGAACCACTTTGGGAATGACTGGTCTAAATATTTTCAATACGTGCAAACGAACCGCTTTTATGGTCACTTTTGTATTTAAATCGTAGGCTAAATATTAAGTAATGAAGTTACCCACTCTAACACAATCCTGAGGGATGAGCTTCCTTTTAGTGATTTCAACATCATACGTTTACCGATATTAAAAGTTAACAAATTTTTGTTTAAATAAGTATATACAGGGTGCCCCATATGTATGGAATAATGATTTCACAGCATTTATTAATCAGTGTATCAAAAAAGTATTTAAATAAAAGTTGTAGGGTGTTATACAGCGCACATACTGACGTTGACAGTAAAATGTTTTGAACTGTCAATTCGAAGAAATTACGCCATCTTGATTTTTTTTAAAACGAAAAGCCCTGTATATTATTTTATTTTGGGTCCTACTAAAAATTCTAGATATTATTTGTCTAACATACCATGTGTCTAAATTGAACTGTTTTGGAATTATTGTCATTTGAAATGTAAAATAAAACAAAGACAAAAAAACTATTAATAAATTCTTTAGGTTTATTTTTAAGGTAACAATTGCTCAAAATGACTACCGTTAACAGCGAGGCAATGACCCAATCTGTGATGTAAATCAACAGTTTCAGGCCGACGTCGGTAAACTTTGGTTTTCAAATGACCCCATATAAAAATCGAGAGGCGTAAGGTCGGGACTCCTTGCATGCCGTTCTACAGCACCTCTTCTGCCTACCTATCGATTAGGAAAAATCACATCCAAATATCTACGAACATTGATTTCATAGTGAGGAGGTGCTCCGTGCTGTTGATACCACAGATTCCTGTTAGGGGTGTCCAAATTATTTTCATCGGGAAAAGGACCTGCACAAGTTGGAATAACTTGCTCTTGGAATAACTGTAAATATCGCTATCCTGTAAGATTTCCATCGATAAAAAAGGGACTAATGATATGACGTCCACAAATCCCCGCCCACACGTTTATCTTTTGTGATCTTTGAGAATGACTGTCGATTATCCAGTGGGGATTCTCAGTAGACCAGTACCGGCAGTTATGCCTGTTAATTCTTCCGTTACGACAAAATGTGGCCTCATCAGAAAAAACAATATTATGAATTAGGTTAGAATCATTATTGATTCGTTCCATCATGACCTCGCAAAATTCAACGCGTCTATCGTCATCTTCAAATAAGTCTTGCAATAGTTTATATGGATGCAATTTTTCTTCATTCGGTATACGACTTAAGGTACCTTTTCTTATGTTGTAGTCTAGGTAAAGCTGACGAGTGGCTGTATGGAGATTTTCTGTAATTTGCAATAAAACATCTAACTTTTTATCATCACTTGTTTTAAGGTCCAGATTTAGAACAATGCTTAACATGACCTGATTGTCTAAATCGTTTTAATGTTTGGGTAATAGGTTCTCGATTCGGATATTCTGCGTTAAAAAGTTTAAACACCTCCTGTTGTGTTCGCCTACGGTCTCCGTAACCAACTATCATTAACAAAGTGATTCTTTCAGTTTCTGTTAAATGTGCCATTATGATATTACGCTCAAATTGTAGTTTCACAAAATGCAGCAATAAACGTTTTCGTCAATAAATCCTTTTTGACGCGTTAAGTCGTTACCTGACAGTAAACGTTTGACAAAAGCCAGCTCAAATTTTTTTTGTTTAATTTGATTTCCTTCATTTCATATATCAATAATTCCAAAACAATGCAATTTAGACATATGGTATGTTAGACAAATAATATCTAGAATTTTTAATAGGACTCAAAAATAAAATAATATACAGGGCTTTCCATTTAAAAAAATTTACGATGGCGTAATTTCTGCGAACTAACAGTTCAAAATATTTTATTGTCAACGTGCATGTGCGCCGTATAACACCCTATAACTTTTATTTAATAAATACTGTGGAATCATTATTCCATACATATGGGGCACCCTGTATGCTTTGTATACCACTTATCTATAGTTACGTTATAAAAGTAATTTGCGTTGATTTGAAAAAATGAAAGAACAGTCTACTTCCATACATATTCCGTAGTTGTTCAGATATTAATGCAACTCGATACAACTAATCACATGTGCAACTTTCTAAGTGAAGGCTTAGCAAACATACTATTATTTCGCAACAGGTAGACAGATTTTGTCATTTAAAAATTGGTATTCAAAGGTGCTATTATTATTTCGGGTTGCTTTAATGCCCTAAGACCTTTAAACGACATTTATATTTCTGTTTTCAATTTTGGTTAAATATGTATAATAATAGTTATCTAAAAAATTATGCCAGACAAAAATATAAAAAATAAAGAAAACTGGTCAAGTGCAAGTTGGACTTGCTCAATTAGTGTTCCGGGCCGTGATTACTTTTAAAATATAACTTAGCTACCTAATAGCCAATAAATGGATGTAGCTCAATATAGAATCTAATAGTAAACGTTTAAAATAAATATTTACTACTTATGTATTTGTCTAATTATAATCAAATATAATAAAATGATTTTGTTTTCGGTACCTATCCGTTGGTCACCACTCATCATGATATCACTGGTTGCACCGAATACATATTGATATTTCGTAGCTCTTAATCCCGGTTGAATTCCGAACTTTCCAAACCGTTCTGTCATTCCACATAGTTTTTTTTATACCAGAAAAAACTATCATACGTATACACTCTTGATAATTTCCGTTTAATCTGTACATTATTTAGGATATGCCAGAATTTCTATAAAATTTTTTGAACAGTACTTTTCAAGACAGGTCGGAGACAGAGATTTTTGTCTCTTTTTTTTTAATAAAACAAAGAAAACTGTGCGCAGGAATAACATCATATATATTTTTGAACTCGTGTTTTCACAGACTTTCATTTGACACCCCACTCGATGACCTGGTAAAAAAAATATTTTTCACTTCCGATTTCACCCCCCAAAACTAACCCCTTAAGTCAAAATTTAACTTTCCAAACTACACGGCTCTGATTAGGCCATCAATTCCTATATTAGTGACAAATTTCAACTTTCCACGTCAAATAGTTTCGGAGAAAATCAGATGTAACAGAAAAACGGACAGATACCAAATATTAAAAAGGCTATTTATGTAAAGTCTGTTTGTTTGGAGTTGATAGCACACAATATGGGTTATAAACATTAAAATATCATAAATCATAAGCGTCCGAAATTTCTCTACCAATTATTTGCATTTTTAGTTTTAATCAACTTTATTTTTTATCTCTACACAACAGTGCGACACAAGGAAGGATAAGTCTAACTTTTTACGTAGGCGATAAATGAAGTAGCAACTAAAAACGATTTTTTAAGATCTTCACACATTAATGCAACTCGAAGCGACTAGTTGCTGCAACTAGCTGCCGTAATTTTTTTTACCTCTACACATCTAAAAACATGTATAAAACAAATAAAATATTTTCGTATGTACATTTTTGGGTGTACATAGATGAAAAGTCGTACACAGCACCAGAGCACACCCGCAAAATGCACTAAAAAGAATGCGTTACTAAATACAATTAAATCTGCGCAACTAGTCACATGAAAAGGTTGCTTTAACATCCGAGGACCATTACACTGACATATCCTATCATCCGATTCAGTTCACTTTTTGACTATAATTGAATAAACCGCAAAACTCCATGCATATCGGTCATAGAAAAAAAGTTTCCTTGTAGGGTCTTAAAATTACTGATAAGAATCAATGTTTATGACAATGAATTGTCATAAACGTGGAAAAGCGGTAATTTCCCCAGTCTTAATTTTTTTTTTTTTTTGGGTATCGCAAGAATAACCGAACGATGGGAGAAGGTGTGGAGGAGTATCTACATGCTTCCAGTTTATGTTTGCGTATTGCCTACTCGTGTATCCACATCGATTATAATTTGAAAATTTAGCGTCTTTTCTTCGGCACTATCTAATAAGAGTGTGAATCTTCTCAGATTTTTAACTAAAAAAATAATTAAACAAAACAAAAAATGCAATTCATATCAGACAAATTTAAAGCTCTAGGTAATTTCACTGATAATTTTCTTCTGGAATCTGGGAAGTAAAATTGCTGCCTTAAAAAATCTATTTCTTTGTCTGGTCAGTACAGTAAAACTAGCATATATTACTGTGTTCTTCAACATTTTTTACTGATTTAAAATAAGAATCTAGACAATTTTTCAACGATATAAATCAGCCGTATTCCGTTTAGATTTTCAGAACAGACACCAGCACATACTCGTAAATCTACCGACGCCGACGTTGAACTAAGTTTACTACCTCTCTAACGTAGACATTAGAGAGCTTTTTGCAACGCATATTTTGATAGGCCATTGTTTTTATCTTTATTTGAAGCAAGCGCCCACTATTTGGAGCTTCCGCAGTAGTGAAACAAAATAAGAGAAAGGTGTATTAAGGATAACAATTTCTTTTATTTAGTAACTTATAAGAGAGGTTATTTGAAGTTCGTTATTCTTATCGCTATTATGGTAGGGCCGGTTTTTTTCCTACTTAGGTATATAAACCACTTAGAAAATACAGTAAAATTGAAATGATAATCTCTTATTGAAAATAAGACTGACAAGAGTTAATTAGTGTTCAGATTATGTTGAGATTTTGCAGTCTTTGGCACAATGTCATTACAGTGTGTGTAGTGCTAATTTCAAATGAAATTTTTTTTTATTACATATTCGTATTACCTTGGAAATATTGAAGAAAGTGATAGAAATATGCTAGACCCAACTTTAATTTAGAAACATGTGTTGACCCATTAAAAATACTAATAACTGGTCTGCTTAATCCTGAAATGAAGGAAAAAAATCCCCTAAGTTTTATAGAAGATGAATACTAACCTAACCTTGCAATTCCTCCGCGTTAATACTGAATTCTTGCGATAACGATAAGGACAAAGACATGTAAAAAATAAGTGTTGCAAAATCTCTCTATTGTTATTTTTTAGACGTATATCTCAAAAAACCATTTATCAAATTTATATATGGAATATGTCGATAATCTACAGCGAAATCATCTTTTTGATGTTGCTTAATAATTAAGTTAATAATAATAATAATAATAAGAATCTTCAATGTATAGTGAACATGAATTTCAACAACTTTTATATGAGCTATCCTCCATTTCCACATTCATTATTAAAGGTGATATTCAAGGCTTCTGCTGGACCCTGTATACATTTTACTTCGGAAGAAGACATTCCATTTTTTTCCTAACAGGATGACAGGTGACGTGTATTAAGGGTGTAATACGAGACAGCGGGGTGAAAGGGAAAAATATAGGTTACGACTTTACCTGATGTCTTCTTTATAAAAGGGGGTTGTTGAAATTAGGGCTGATCGTTTCTCTAAAAGTATGTCACGTGATAAGGGGATGTCGTAAAAGGTAATGTGTTGACATATCTTTCGAAAAGGTCGGCTGTTGAAAAGAAATGTTTTTTTAACTGGTTTAAGAATCCTTGATAAATAAATAGCTAAAATCTTCTATTATAGAAAGAAGGCTTTTATATGTGTATTAAGGATGTACATGTCAATAAAAAGAAAGAAATGGGGTAGAACTGTGATAAAACTAGACAATTTTTGTGAATTTCTACTAAATTCGAATTTGAAAGCTACTTAATTCTTAATAAATTTTCAGAATGCCTAAAAGCTATCAGATATAAATAAATACAACTTTTTTCTACATGAAAAAAGAACAAAAATACTTTTCTATGTATAGCCTGTCCCAAAATATAAGATCCTGATTTTTACCGTTTTAAGTGGGCAATATAAAAATTATGACCTTTTGTTTATGATAGGTTGCAGAGATGGACTTAAGAATTTTATTCATTATTATTATAGAGGCATGTAAAAACAAATGGATAAGAAGTACAAATATACAGTTTGAATGAATGGGGTTTACAAGAGGGGACATATTGTATAAATAAAAATATATTTTAATTTAAGCCTAATTCGGTTTCACTATCACTGTCATCAGCTGAGGTAATTATCAGTGGTTGTATATTATTTACATAAATATAAGAATCTTTAACTTTAACAACGTACTGAATGGAATTCTTCCCGCTTTCACAAGGCATATTTATAACTTTTTTTACTAATTCAACCACTAACACGCTTAAAGTAGGAGAAACATTTTGTACCCTTATTTTTGATTTAACTTGATGCCAAATATATTCAATTGGATTAAACGGAGGAAGCCGCAAAACAGTGTGTCCCATTTTCTCAGCCATACTATCACAGACATATTTCTTTTTCAATTTATAGTCTTTCAAAACTTCCAACAGATCACTTTTTTATAACTAAAGTCAAAATAAATGTCATTTTCTAACATATATTCCTGTATTTCCGATTTGGTGTTGGCTGCATTAGGAACCTTATTTAGTAGGCGACTATGCATTGTCCATAACTATAACACTCTGTGCGGGAACATTTAGCAAAAGGGAATTTTGAAACCAATTTTCAAAAAGTTCTGCGATCGTGTCTTCGTGATAGTCCAAACTAGAATCTTTTATGTTTTTTCCAGATAATAGTAGACAATTTGAAACCCAGTCCTTTTCATATCCAGCATGCAAAATGGTTATTCGTTTACCTTTATTTGAAGGTGCGTTAGTCTGACATTTTGTACTGCTGTCAAGCCACCCTTTTGCACAGTGTCATGGGTATCGAACCATGTTTTGTCAAGGCAAATTATTGGCCAATTCTTTGATCGATATTTTTTAATTTCTTGTAAATAAGTATGTCGCAAGATTCGTAATCTTTGTGACTCCATCACAACTTGCCTTTTGTTGATTTTTCGAAACGTGAATCCCATTCTTAAGAGAATTCTGTGAAGAGTCGATCAGCCCCAATGTATATTGGCCCCGTCCTGCACCAGTCTTAATTTTATTTTGTCTAGTGTCGGCACCAACTACTCTTCATACATAGAATATATTTTTCTCCTGATGACGTCTTTTTCACAATCGTCTACATGATACAGTTTCTATGAAACTCGGGAGCCATAAACATAACTTTTCAGATATAGCATAAGGGCGTAACTTAACCAACAATCCGTCATGCCAAATACAGTCGAATGCCTTTGATACATCAAGTGCAATCAACGAATTACTCTCGCTTGTCCCAACAATTCCAGGTCCTTTTGGTCAGTCGCTAAGGCAGTTAGTCACCAAATCCACCATACCACTACTCACACGGCCAGATAATTATATTGCAACGACACCTGTTGAGAAAGCGAACTTGTTGGCTGAACTCTTTGCTTCACATTCTACTGTCGATTTTGAAAATCTTTCCGTTTTTTCCTGTTCCTGAGTGATGGTTTTCCTACAATACCCTTAATCATAGAAATTGGGGTTTTTGTTAGTTCACTGGTTTCTTGTAGAGCACTTTTTTTATTCAAATTTCTTTTTACCAAACTGTCGTAAACATTTTTCACTATTTATTTAGCGTCAAGTGATAAATCTTTTCTCTTGCGATACCCACTATTGCAGTTTTCCCACGGACGCCACATAATTAAAAAAGAACCGTTACGTTGTAAGTAAAACTAAAATAAAAATAATAAAAAGTATCTTTCGAATCTTAATGGAGACCTGTGGTCATTAGGCCTATATTATCAAATACTTAAAGAGCTCCAAACAGGGTTGCCAGGTAGTAAATATATAGGTAAAAATAGATCCAATATGATTGCAGGTGCAAGTGAGGGCGGTATACAAAACAGGTAAAATAAAAATAGGTTTATCGTAATACCTGGCAAGTATACACAAAACCCTAATAGGGTCATTTATTGCCCCATTGAAAAAGAAAAAAGGCAGGATCTTATATCTTGGGATTTACTTTACTGTTATCATAGCAATTAATAGATTATTTAGTGTTTTGAAGCTACACCTAGGTAAAAATTACACATAGTCCTTGCTCACCCATTAAATGCTCAAAAAACAATTCGTTTCTACATACAATTAAACGCGCTCATCGTATAAAAAAGTTGCGTTAATATCCGAAGACTATAACCACAGACGAATGAACTGATATAAAGCTAGAACTCAAATGACCGCTGTACAACGGAAAATAAAAATTCCTAGGAGGCCTAAAACCTTCAAACTAATTTTATTAGTACATCTTGTGAGGTATTCTACACACTATTGAAATACTTAAGCCTACCCCATGTCCACGCTTTCTTTGTTGTTGCGAAGAGTTTACCCCTCCCACTTTACCTTCTACTTTGAATTGTCTAAAATTTACATAGTCTGATAGGAGTACTACGAGGCTGGTTTGAAAAGTCCGTGCAAAAATAAAAACTACTTATGTGTTTGGGGTAAACCTTTTTTATTTTTCGACATAGTCTCCTTTTAGGCTTATACACTTCGTCCAACGATGTTCTAGTTTGTTGATCCCTTCCGAATAATAGGATTTGTCCAAGTCTGCAAAATATCCATTAGTGTGTGCAATCACCTCCTTGTTTGAATAAAATCTTTGTCCCGCCAGCCATTCCTTCAAATTAGGGAACAAATAGTAGTCCGAGGGAGCCAAGTCTGGAGAATAGGGGGGATGTGAAACGAGTTGGAATCCTATTTCCAGTAATTTTGCGACCACAACTGCTGAGGTGTGTGCTGGTGCGTTATCGTGATGGAAAAGGACTTTCTTGTGGGCCAATCGCGGGCGTTTTTCTTGCAGCTCGGTTTTCAAACGGTCCAATAACGATAAATAATATTTACCTGTAATAGTTTTACCCTTTTCCAGATAGTCGATGAGGATTATCCCTTGCGAATCCCAAAAGACAGTCGCCATAACCTTTCCGGCCGAAGGAACGGTCTTCGCCTTTTTGGTGCAGATTCCTCCTTGGTAACCCATTGTTTAGATTGTTGTTTGGTCTCAGGAGTATAGTAATGTATCCATGTTTCATCCACGACGCTTAAAGTCCTCCGGATTCTTCTGGAACAGCTGCAAACCATCCTTGCAACACTTCACACGATTCCGTTTTTGGTCAAGCGTGAGCAATCGCGGCACCCATCTTGCGGATAGCTTTCTCATGTCCAAATGTTTATGCAAAATATTATGTACCCGTTCAGTCGAGATGCCCACAGCACTAGCAATCTCACGCACCTTAACTCTTCTGTCATCCATCACCATATCATGGATTTAATCAATGATTTCTGGAGTCGTAACCTCCACAGGCCGTCCAGAACGTTTCAGCGTCACTTGTGCCCATATGGCCAGTCCGAAAATTTTTGAAACCACTTATAAACTGTTCTAATCGAAGGTGCAGAGTCACCATAATGTTTATCAAGCTTCTCTTTAGTCTCCTGAGGCGTTTTGCCTTTCATAAAGTAATGTTTAATCACCACACGAAATTCTTTTTCGTCCATTTCTTGAAAATCACTCGACTTCCTTGATTCACACGAATGCCAAACACAAAGAAATAGACCAATATGGCTGAAACTTGGTGGGCGTTCATTCAAGAGATGCTACTAACTAAACATGACCTCGATACGCGCCGGTGGTGCCATCTCTCGGACTTTGCACGGACTTTTCAAACCAGCCTCGTATATACAGTCAGTCCAAAATGTCTCCATACACCACCTGCTTTCTATACTATTTTTCTGTTATGTTTAACTAATTAATTGGAACAATGAGAAAACATGTTTTAATTAATATTTGAACGAGGATTGCTATTAAAAACAACTACGGAATATTTTATTTAGAATTTACATCTATGTTATAAAAATGTAAACAAAATTAATGTCAAAAAGTGCCTGTCCCGTATCCACGCTTTCTTTGTTGTTGCGAGGATTTTACCTCCCACTTTACCTTCTACTTTAGATTGTCCGTTGGTCTTGATAATCTCCTGTACCCTTTTTGTCATGCTTGCAACCAGTTTTCTAGTAACTTCTGCTGGCATGTTCTCGACACACTATTAAAATACTTAAGCCTGTCCGTGTCCACGCTTTCTTTGTTGTTGCGAAGAGTTTACCTCCCACTTTACCTTCAACTTTAGATTGTCTAAAATTTACACTGATTTACATAGTCTGATAGGAATACTATATACTGTCAGTCCAAAAAGTCTATACACCACCTGCTTTCTATACTATTTCTCTGTTATGTTTAACTAATTAATTGGAACAATGAGAAAACATGTTTAAATTAATATTTGAACGAGGATTACTATTAAAAACAACTACGGAATGTTTTATTTAGAAATTACACCTTTGTTATAAAAATTTTAACAAAATTAATTTCAAAAAAAGTCTCCATACACTTAACAATTACCAATATCAGTTTGACGGAGTTTAACGGAAAATAACAACTTCCTTTAAACTAATATTAAGTGAGACCGCCATTGGCCTTGATAATCTCCTGTACCCTTTTTATCATGCTCAATGTTCTCCCATTCGTTCAATATTCTGTTTTTAAATTCTTCTCTATTTGAAATATTATGTTTGCGAACCCGCCGTTTAAGTTCGTCTCATAAATAAATGTTCGATGGGGTTAACATCGTGTCATCGCGGAGGTGTATGAAGCTGCTGTCGCACATTATGGATCATCCATTCTTGTACCAAGTTTGCGGTATGTTTCGAATCATTTAAGAAAATTGGACAATGGTTGAGACCACCAAAGGTTACGATTCCTTTACAGAGTGAAGGTGTCTATAAAATACCCTATTCGTGTGATGGAGTATATGTAGGGAAGGAAGATTAATAATTAAAATTAGGGAACATGAAAGATGTATTAAAAAGAACCGTTGTACAATTAGCGGTAACTGAATGTCAACATTCTACATGACACACTATCAATATCAGAGATTTCTATAAATGAAAGATTATAAAATCCATGGAAATTTACAAACACCCTAACAACATTAATAAACGGTTATGGTCTGCATCATACCTGGAAACTCGGTATTGTTTTGCTTTTCGAGCTCATTCTGTGTTTTAATCTTGAAAAGTATAGATCCCGTGCAATCGTAGGCGAACCGCCCTCCAATTTGACACGATCAAATTCTAAGAAACACGATTTAAAAAAAAAAAAAATACGATGGCTAAAGGTTGTTTTGAAAAATTACTTGGGTAGCATTTTTGTAATCTAGCCCCAAACGAGTTCAAGTTTATTGAGAAATCCTAAGTGACGGAGATTTCAGCTTGTCCAGGTCAAACAAATTGATTGATGGTATTTGGGTTAAAATGATATGTTTCATAAAGTAATTAATTTGCCAAATACTTTTCAAATTGAATCGGTGATTTTGTATAAATTAGAAATAAACTCTGGTATGACGTTAGTCGGAGACTTCTATCTGTAAATTTCTAAACCGATAAATTTCACCGAAATTACATCATACTTGCATATTTACAACAATAAAGTTTAAAAGTAATACATTTTTTTTTATAATAATTGTGTACATTGCCAAAATAAGTATGAACGATAAAAACAAAGATAAAAGTCACGAAATATTTTAACCCCTTTAAGAAATTTTGTAAAGTTACTCACTACTTCTCTCGCAAACACTCAGCTCTATAATAAATACGAACATTTATTTTTTCACACCTAAAGAAGAACTTATTGCAAACTTCTAACAAGCATATATTATAACTTGATTTTTTAAATAATAAGTGTGATGTATTAACCACAAAAAAGATTAACAAAGGAAGGATTTTAATGAAGACAACTAACTATTTTCCTTTGCATATTATTTCTGTTAAAACTTGAAATAAAGATAAAATAACACCATTTTCAGATTCCTCGACTACAAGAAAGTGGAATATAAGGTATAATCAAAGCAACCCCTCTCACTCCTTAAAATATTTGACTAAAAATAATTATACTTAAAATTAGCTGACGGATATCAATATCAATAGTTAGATAAGTAAATTAGTCAATTTTTTGCTTTTATTCAATTTTTGAAATATTTTAGGATGGCCATAAAAAAATGCTACTTCTTATTATAATTAATTTGTCTACGCTATCACATACAAAATAATTTTCACTTTTTATGAATTTAAATTGCTCAAAATCTTCTTTTTTTGGAATGTGGGCTTTCCAGATTAAGTATATTAGCCACATTCAAAATCTAAACGTTGAACATTTATATCATTAAAACGGTAGAATTCAGAAAATCGCCAATGTCATTCCATTTGTAGGTAATTAGTGTTCCGTACGGAACACTTATAAGATCACTTCGGTGTCTGTCCGTCTGTCACACCCGATTTTTTTCTCCGAAACTATTTGTCGTAGAAAATTGAAATTTGGTAATAATATAGGAATTGATGGCCTCATCAGAGCCATGTAGTTTTGAAAGTTAAATTTTGACTTAAGGGGTTAGTTTTGGGGGGGTGAAATAGGAAGTGAAAAAAATTTCAAGGTCATCAGATTTCAGTAAAGATTGGAAACAAACTTTGTTGAAAACTCATTTGGGGTGTGTTTTGTGAAGTCACTGATCATTTTATACCTCTGTAACAAAATTTTTTATTTGAAAAGCAATCAACGTACGGAACACTAATTGCGCAAGTTCAATTTGCACTTGACCGGTTATTTTTTTTGTTATAATGTGAAAAATGTCAAACATATCCTTGGTAAGATCAGTAGGATTATTCTGCTCATTTGGTAGAACTGTGATTCATTCGCAATATAGGTATATAATAATCTAGGTTTTAATTAGAAGTACTTAAGTAGTTTTTATAGCAACGTCTAGTTTTAATGTTTCACGACAGCGACAAAACCTGTTTCAAATATTATTACACTTATTTTTATAATGTTGGCTGATAAAGCCAAATTGCAGTTTCTATAAGCGTTTCATAAAAATTAAAGTACCGCGCTGACGCGATTAGGGTGTTTCTTTAAATACAAAAAACAGGTAGCTAATCATTTTTAGTAGACATGTAGAAGCTTATTTTTAAAAATTACTGAATAGCCCCCATATCTAAAGGAATTGGAAATCGACCTAATAATGATACTTATGTCAGTAACAATCCCTAAGGTTTTCTTCATAGTTCAGTAATTTTATTTATTTTTCAATATACTTCCACGAATCCTCTTTGTAAAATGGGTCCAGTATTTTCTTGAAGGAACGAAAAGAAATAAAATCACCAATTTACTATATTATGTGCGTCTGTTCTTTCTCTCGAGTTGAAATCGAATTTCGTTCAAGTACATATTCATCCCACTTCTGAAATAGAGCAGAAAGAGTTTGATACAGAGAGGAAATTCTTAAAAGTTATATTTTATTCTCTTTTTAATTTCTTTTTTCAAGCAGGTCTTGTTAGGAATGTGAAATAAATTTAATCACATTTTTTTCAGTTCTTACTTTTCCCGGTTGAGGTAAGTATTGGATTCGTGAAAAAATCGCCTTCTGAGATTTTTACATTTTTTTCACGTTCCGGAACTCCTGGGTCACGGAAAACATAGGTTTCAGTTTTAGAGATTTGTCTGTTGAGACGATAAATTTCAAATGAAATGAAATATCGATTTTAAATTTTTTATGTGCTTAAAAGGATTTTTCAAAGTATATTTTGTGGTGTTTTACTGGTATTATTTTGCTTAAAAATGTGATGAGGGGGGAGGTGCTAAAACGATAATTGCTTCCAGTGTTGGTGAAAACAAATGTTACAATTTGACAATGTATTTGAGTTTTGAGTTCGCTTGACAGTTAATCAGGTCACAAACAATCTTTATTATTATTTTTTACATTTTATCCGTTTTCTGTGGTTAACTGCTAATCTAAGAGTTTGTTACTTAAGTTAATACTTTAGTAATATTTACTCTGCGAATAAAATTATGATTCTTGGGGAATTACTATTTTTCAGAAATTTTGCCTCTTATTCAGTTTTATTATCAAACCACACAATCCTCATTAGCTTGATATTTTCTTGCTAAAGGACAGTATTTGGAGTGTAATCACCCTCTGAGATTTTTGTGGTTTATCACGTGGGAAGGTCCTCAGGTCACAAAAAAAATGTTTCCCATTTCTTGTCAATCTCTTGGCGCGATAATTCGTAAATCAAATTAGATGTCGATTTTAAGTTTGGTCGAGTATCTGAAAGTTATGTTACTTTTTTATTATGTTCAGTTTTAACTAAAATTATATATATGCAGGGAAATATCTCGGAAGTCCTTCCTCTGCTCAAATTTTTGTGATTAATGTCTTATTATGAAGTTCTTATCATTTAAAATAGCGACTTGAAGTGCTTGACTTAACTTATTTTTAGTGTGATAAAATTAGATTTAGTTCTTATTTTAAAACCACGTGTTAGCAAGGAAGTACTGGGTGAATTGCTTTCTTTTTAGATTCAGAAGGTATAAACTCTGAGCACTATTTACCACAAGTGTTGTTTTGTGTTATAAAAATTGTTATCGTGTTAAAACAGTATACGATTTTAGAACGACTTTACTGCCATTATCGCGCGAAAATGTTATGGTTACATATTTTGGTTACCATCTGTAACATTGTAATTAAAAAAAAACTCTGAGTGACGTGATATTTGACAGGAATGGGTCGGAATTTGGAATTAGAATTGTTGTTTGGATTTTGATGTTCTTTTATGCAATAAATTTCCAGTTTGGTGTTATTTAATATGAGTATCATTTAGATAAAACAACAAAAAAATTAAATTCTTAGCAAAATTGAAAACCTGTGGATAAATAATTTTTTTTCAATTTTTCTATTTCATCGTTCATAACTTATATTCGAGGATAAGTTCTCAGCGAAAATATGAATTATTTAACAATAAAAAAAAAACTTTTTTAATGTACTAACCATTTTTTAAACCAAAGGTTTGCTATTATAATAATGTATTTAAATTACTCGTACTTTGGAAATAATAACCTCACATTACTAAAGTAATAACAAAAGAATAAATCGTCACAAAATATTCGTCTGCAAGAGGAATATAATATGAGCACAACAAACTTCCGGAATCTATCCAAGTCAGGAAGATTGTTTCCGACAGGCAGATTCCAATAGTTTTCCCAGTTCCTGGATATTTAGGAGTTTCTAAGTAGTTTTAGTATTCTGTAAAGTTGGGAATCTTTTCACTGTTTCTTAAAGATAGGGGGTGTTAGGTACAGGGGAGACTCGTGCAACTTAAATGTTTTTTAATTCAAAAACCAATGCTACTGGAAGCTCTTTAAAATGTATTGTTTAAGATTATGTTATAAGAATTATGACATATCCAAAAAAAATATTAAAGTTATTAGGATGTTTGACTTGCGGTACATTTTTCAAGGTTTCTTTCTAACCGGTTTGAACCTGTCAGACCGATTTTTGAGTTCTCTTCTAATTACTTTGGAGGAGGTGGAGTTTTGAGAATTAAGGAATTTTTAATTTGACTAAAATAGTTTTATCTGGATCTGTGCCGTTCATGAAATTGCTGCACGACAAATCAATCATCCATTTAAAATGTCATGGGTGCGGTAGGGACAAGTAGAAAAGAGTGGAATAAATTGCAACATCGTCTCACTCAGAATGTTACCCCACTCGTCTGCCATACAATACCGCTAAAAAAAATGAATGGTCTGTAGCAAAACCTGCCTTAGATACGTACCGTTGTTGCCACATATTTATTAATTTTAATAGCTGGTTGTCTGGTCATATACTCGTATTAGTGTTCCGTACGGAACACTTATAAGATCTTTTTCGGTGTCTGTCTGTCTCTCCATCTGTCTGTCTATCTGGCTGTCTGATACACCCGATTTTCTCCGAAACTATTTGACATAGAAAGTTGAAATTTGGTACTAATATAGGAACTGATGGCCTTATCAGAGCCGTGTAGTTTTGAAAGTTAAATTTTGACTTAAGGGGTTAGTTTTGGGGGGTGAAATCGGAAGTGAAAAAAAAAATGTTTTACTAGGTCATCGAGTGTGATGTCAAATGAAAGCTTGTGAAAACACGCGTAAAAAATATATATAGTGTAATACTTGCGCGCACTTTTTTTTGTATTATTTTTAAATATTCGCGAAAAATCGCTGTCCCCCCGCCTTATCTCGAAAAGTACTTATCAAAAAATTTTGAAAAAATTCTGGAATATTCTCCACGGGGTGTAGATTGAACGAAAATTATCACGAGTGCATTACCTTTAATAATTTATCTGGTATATAAGAAAAACAAAAATTTCAAGGTCATCAGTTTTCATTAAAGATTGGAAACAAACTTTGTTGAAAATCATTTGGGGTGTGTTTTGTGAAGTCACTGATCATTTTATACCTCCGTAACAAAATTTTTTATTTTAAAAGCAATCAACGTACGGAACACTAATTGCGCAAGTTCAACTTGCACTTGACCGGTTATTATTATTCCTTATTAAAATACAATTTGAAAATATATTCAGCTAATAATTATAAACAGCTGAATATTTAATAGTTAATAATAAAGTAAATTACTTTCTTCTCTATTAGCACTTCGTTAAATTAGACTTTTAATTTTTAAAACTTGGAAGCCTGACAGCTCTATACCTTTGACACGTTAGATGTGTAATCATGTTTTAATATAAATATGCTGAAGCTTGAATTCGACAGTCGTTTCATGTTTAATATTATTTTAAAAGTGCTGTTCTTTCTTTTGTTTTGGCTGTTTTGGCATCGGCCAATTTTTCTTATAGAAAAATGTTTTTTAAAAAAAATTAACTAATCTATCTGAAACTCAAATAAAGAATATATTTTCAAAGTATCTTTTGACATGAAATACATATAAAAGTGTCAAAAACTACCAGAATGCTGAAGAGGGATACCTTTTTTTTATAGAACTGTCTGTGTATTTACTTTTTAACTGAAGGAGTTGCTTAGTAGGAATCCCATGCTGAAGGATTTGATGAATCTATCAATATTATTTATGTTTTCCTTACACTCGTTTTTTAAAGCTGTATCACATAACATGGATCATATTATAGATTTGTTGTATTTATTGATTCTTATCAATGGTATTTGCTTAGACGTTTTGTCTTATGATACTGTCTTTGTTTAAATTAAGGAGAACATTTAAAGGTTAAAAATTAAATTAATCAAACTCTACCAAATACACGTATTAAAATGTTCAAAAATAAATTTGATCTACATTGTTTTTTTGTATTACTACATCTATAATATATATAAAATGCAACATCTCTCTGTCTGTCTGTCCGTTAGTGCGCTTATCACTGGAGAACCACTCATCCGATTTACGTACTTTTTTTTTTAAACATACATATGTTCTCTGGCCAGGTTATAGGCTATATTTTATTACGATAAGTAGGATAAAGAATGAGCAGTGACGATAATAGTGAATGAAGTCGGAAAAAAGTTAGCCGCTACCGCGTTCTCTTGCAATACACAGTCTAAACTATTAAATATGGAACAATATTATGTAGCAGAGAATATGTATAATCTATAATATATATAATATGCAATGTCTCTCTGTCTGTCTGTCTGTCCATTAGTGCGTTTATCACGCGAGCACCACTTATCCGATTTACGTGTCTTTTTATAAATTCATACATATATTCTTTGGCCAGGTTATGTAATAATAATAATCTATATCTATAATATATATAAAATGCAACGTCTCCCTGTCTGTCTGTAGTGAATCAAATCGGAAAAAAAAGTTTTGCCGCTAGCGCGTTCTCTTGCAATACACTGCCTAAACCACTAAATATGGAACAATATCATGTATGTTAGCAAAGGATATCTATAATAAATATAAAATGCAAACGTCTCTCTGTCTGTTTGTCCGTTTGTGCGCTTATCACTGGAGAACCACTTATCCGATTTACGTGCTTTTTTTGAAACATGTTAAACCATTAAATATGGAACAATATCATGTAGCAAAGAATATCTATAATATATATAAAATGCAACGGCTCTCTGTCTGTCTGTCTGTCCGTTAGTGCGCTTATTACTGGAGAACCACTTAGCCGCTTTACGTGTTTTTTTTTTTAAACATACATATGTTCTCTGTCCAGGTTATAGGATATATTTTATTACGTTAGGTGACATAAGGAATAACCAGTGACGATAATAGTGAATCAAGTCGGAGAAAAGTTTGCCGCTAGCGCGTTCTCTTGCAATACACTGCCTAAAGCATTAAATATGGAACAATATTATGTTGCAAAGAATATAATATATATAAAATGCAACGTCTCTCTGTCTGTCTGTCCGTTAGTGCGCTTATCACTTGAGAACCACTTATTCGATTGACGTGTTTTTATAAATTTATACATATGTTCTATATAATTCGATATCAGCCTAGATAATGGGAGATAAGGTGAGATAATGGGAGATAAGTATAAATAATAAGAGATAAGGAGAAATAATGGGAGATAAGTCTAGATAATGGGAGTTATGGTGAGATAATGGGAGATAAGGAGATATAATGGGAGATAAGGAGAAATATTGCGAGATAAGTCGAGATAAGCCTAGATAATGGGAGATAAGGTGAGATAATGGGAGATAAGGAGAAATAATGGGAAATAAGGATAAATAATGGGAGATGAGCAGAGATAAGCCTAGATAATGGAAATTAAGTAGAGATAATGGGAGATAAGGAGAAATAATAGGAGATAAGGGGAAATAATGGCAGAAATTTTATTACGTTAGGAAACATAAAGAATAAGCAGTGACGATACAAGTGAATCAAGTCCACGCGAGCGGAGCCGCGGGCACGGCTAGTGTAATATAATCAAAAATATTTTTTAAGCATAACAAATAAAATATAATTGAAGTCTGTTTCTAAAAATTGACTCACTTTTGGTATGTTTGGTACCAAGTTTGAAAAATATATAATAATAAGAGTTTTATCATCGTTATAATTTCGACAATACACCGTCCGATAATTACCTTTTTAGAAAAATGCGATAGATAAAAAATATTTTTTATCAGGTCTAATAGAACTTAAATTCACTTCTAAAGACAGACACGAAACGATTAGATTTTCTAGCCTGATTGACTCTTAAATTTTATCAAAAGTAGTTTGTCTTTTTTTATGTATCCTTAACTCGAGTATCATGTGATCTTTAATTTAGAAGTTATAACCTACCGATAAAATGTAAGTGTCACAAAATAGATCATAATATTTGAAAAATCTGGAGCCAATCTTCTAACATCCAATACTTACCAATATGGCTTTCGTAAACATAGATCAACAGGAGATCTTCTGACTTATGTAACACATGTTTGGAACAACGCAATTGAACACTTTGGAGAATCTCGAGGGGTTGCTCTTGATATATTCAAGGCATACGACTGTGTTTGGCACGATGGACTGTTGGCTAAGCTACGCTCTTGTAGTATGTCTGAAAAGTTCTGTTTGTGGCTCTCATGTTTCCTTAGAGAGCGTTCTTTACGAGTGGCGGTCGACGGATTTCTTTCTAACACCTTCACTATCAACGCCGGTGTGCCCCAGGGCTCCGTACTGTCTCCTACTCTCTTTCTCATTTACATTAACGATCTGCTTGAAAAGACCGGGAATACGATCTACAGCTTTGCAGGTGACAGTACGCTTGTCTCTTCATTCACTTTGAACGCTCGGACATCGGCTGCTCAGGCGAATATCTGCAGACAGCAGGAGGTCGTTCAACTTAACAAAGACCTGGAAGAAATTCTATCTTGGGGTGACAAAAACCAAGTGGAATTTAACACTACAAAAACTCAGGCGGCAGTTTTGTCTAAAAAAGTTAACGTTCCTGAACCTGACATAGTTATGTTGGGGCACTCCATTCCCCTAACATCGTCGCTCAATTTGTTGATCGTAAATTTGGGAGCAAATATGTCCTGGCATGAACATGTTGCAGGCATAGCAAGGAGAACTTCTCAAAAGTTGGGAATACTATTTCGAACCAGAAAGTTTTACACTCCACAACAACTGTTAATTCTTTACAAAGCTCAAATTCGACCAACTATGGAATACTGCTCCCATGTTTGGGGCTCCTATCCCAAACATACACTGCATTTTTTGGATTCTGTTCAGAGAAGAGCTGTTCGTCTGATTGGAGACCCGGAAGTGACCGGCGGCCTTGATTCGCTGGAACATCAAAGAACGGTTGGTGACTTGAGTCTGTTCTACAAGTATTTTCATGGAAAATGGTCGAAGGATATAGTCCGCTTAATTCCTCCCAAAGCGGTTCATGTTAGAAATACACGTCGCGCTGGTGCTTCACATCCGTATGAGGTTCAGCTTGTTACTCCGCGTACAACGCTTTTCAAGCAGTCTTTTATATGGTGAACATCATCCCTTTGGAATAATTTGCCCAGCGCTGTGTTTCCCACCGAGTACAATTTACAGCGATTCAAGAACAATGTGAATCGCTTTTTCCGCACACGTGCCGCTCCTGGAGCACTTTAGGGACTTCCCTGCAGCACGTGTGCTAGACCCATAAAAAAAAACTTATTATCTGTTTAAAGTTAGAAAAAAATTGTACGTATAAAACAGGTGAAAATACATGTTTGTTTAACGAGTGTAATTTTGCTCTCTTAAAACCAGAGTCTGTACAGAAACTAAAACATTTCGTAATTTCACTATTTTTCGTTCAGCTCCTAAAGTTTCCATACTGTCCTTACACATACTTTCCTAATTTGCACACAAACGTGTTATTTTACTGAAAATAGAAACTTGGAAATTTCTCGACGGTTCCACTTTACGTACAAGTAACTTTCTTGACATTTGTTGTGTAAATTGAAGTATTTCCACGTTTCTAAACTTTCAAGGAGTTACATATTCTAAATACTAAATATCTACGTGTTAGCAGTGGTGGGTAATACAATAACTTAAAAAGAAACCTACTAAATAAATTATCTGGCAAATACAAATATGATATTGATATTTTAAATTCATCCGTTTATATATATATATATATATATATAATATATATATATATATATATATATATATATATATATATATGTAATAGTGGTTTTTCGTGTAACCCGTGTAAGCTTAAAGTTCCTTGATGGACGGTTTCGCTGAAGTTTCGATGGAATCTCATCCATCTTCTTCAAAGCGTTGATCACTAGACGATGTCTTGGTGTTGAATGACGTTCAACGCCAAGACATCGTCTAGTGATCAACGTTGAATGTCATTCAACGCAAAGACATCGTCATCGTTGATCTCTAGACATACATATACATATACATATACATATACATATACATATACATATACATATACATACACCTAGGCTGAAAAGTTTTTGGTTTAGCTACTTAAAACACATTTTTTTTTTGCAAAATTCGACTTTATTGATCAATATAGTCTCCTTCAAAAACGATACAATCAGTCCAACGCTTCTCTAACATATCTATACTTTTCTTGTAGAATTTGTTTTTGCCTTCAAAATATGCCTCAATTTCGGCGATAATTTCTTCATTAGAGCCAAATCTCTTTCCCACGAGCATTTTTTTGAGGTCTGCGAATAGATAATAGTCACTGGGGGCCAAATCTGAAGAATACGGTGGATGAGGAAGCAATTCGAACTTCAATTCATGCGATTTTGCCATGGTAATCATTGTCTTGTGACACGGTGCATTGTCTTGATGAAAGAGCACTCTTTTCTTGTTCATTTGGGGCCATTTCTTTGCGATTTCTTCCTTCAAACGCACCGATAACTTTATATAATATTCTCTATTGATGATGTTTCCCTTCTCAGCATAGTCGATGAAAATTATTCTATGCACATCACAAAATACATAAGCCAAAACCGTCCCAGCCGACTGATGTGTCTTTGGTCGCTTCGGGCGGCTTTCACCGGCTGCTGTTTACTCAGCTAACTGCCGATTTAATTTCGGTGTGTAGTGGTGGATCCATGTTTCATCCATTGTCACATATTACATGAAAAAAACCTTTTTATTGCGCTTAAACAGGTATAAACAGCGGTCAGAATCATCAACACGTTGTTGTTTTTGGTCCATTATGAACAAACGCGGTACCCATTTCGAACAGAACTTTCTCATGCCCAAATGTTCATGCAAAATATGACCCACACGTTCTTTTGATATCTTTAGGGTGTCAGCTAGCTAACGCAACTTAACTTTATGGTCATCCAAAATAATTTTGTGTATTTTTTTATGTTTTCTGGGATAGTTACCTCATTTGGGCATCCAGAACGTTCCGCATCATTTGTATCTGTTCGACCGTGCTTAAATTCAGCATATCAGTAAATAATGATTTTCCAGGGGGAGAGTCCCGATAACACTTATCAAGCCATTGCTTTGCTTGAACGGTATTTTTTTCCATAAAAAACAGTGTTTAATCAACACACGAAATTCGATTTTTGCCATTGTTTTGAAAATATGTAAAGTAGCGTCACTAAAACCACTGTAACTTGTAAATTAATCGTCGAAAAATTATGAAATTTTGACACGCATCGTTTGAAGGTTGGTACACTCAACAACTATATAGATATACAGTCTGTCAAGTAAGAACGTGACCGCTCGTATTCTTGAAACAATGTGTTTCAAGAACATTTTTTGCCGTCAGTCAGGTGCCATCTTTGGTGTGCTAACAACGGCGAGATTACCTTAGTAAGTTGTCTAATCGCCTCCTGCATCAATAATCGCCTGACATCTTCGAGACATGCTGTCGACCAAATTTTCTGCATACTACGGCAATGATCTCCAAATTTTTCGATTGTAGTCAGTCAACTGAGTCTAAATCCTCGGAGTCTTTCCTCTGAGCTTTCTCTTTGCAAGAGATCAAATGTTTTCAATAGGGTCGACGTCCGGCGGTTATGAGGGCCACTTTAGTATCTTATCGTGGGCCCAAGCGAGTCGCATCGCGACGTGATTTTCGTCCAGCAAACGTGCTTCGGAATTTGACATCATGACTCATTTTGGATTTTACGTGATTTCGACGAAAGTTCGGACTCGACTGATACTTTTGCTAAAATGCGTCGTAGACAAAAGTTCTCTCTACCGATTTTTTGTTGAATCGCTAGAATCGCATCTACTAAAATTGAATTATCGCCGACACGTTCTTTCTTGACAGACTGTATCAATAGATTATTCTCAATTTTAACGTATCATGTTATGGAAAAGCAAATAAAAAATGAAGTAATACCAATGGATAATTGCAAAATAAATAGTGGCTTATAGAAAGAAGACGGCTATGAATTACCAACCTAGAACATGCGAGGTGACGCTCCATTTCGGAGCTCATTAGCTAGCCTAAGTGAAAAGGCAATCGCAACGCAATCACTACCATAGCCAAGATTTAAGAAGCATATATCTAAAGATTCTTGTAGCCAAAAAGCCTTAGCCATCTGATGCGAACCCCTAAACCTTTAATCATAGAGCACAGCCCGCACTCGGGAAAATAAAAATTGGTACTGCTACGCCAAAGGCAATAGGGTACTAATACCGCAATTAACCGTTTAGCAGTAACTGTAAAAATAAAAATAACAATTAAACACTGCTGACCTCGTTATAGAAACCGATTTTAACATTTATAGCATCTTCACGTTATAGTGAAATCAAAAAGGATCGTACTCATGTTCTCACCAGAGAGCGTGCCACACGTAGCCAAAATAAATTATAAACGAAATATGCATTTGCATCCGTGAGAAATACGCTCTTGCATTAAAAGTACGATTTTTTTTCGATACTTTCTAATTTCGCGCCTGTATAAAGGAGTCAGCAGTGTTGTCGCTTAAGTTGTTCTTTTTATTTTCATAGTTACCGCCAAACATTTAATTGCGTTCTTAATGCTCTATTACTTATGACCTAACAGCCTTGCTCTTATGTTATATGTAAGGTTTTTGACTGTTTATATCAAATTGTGATGAAGATTGTTGACTTTAACATCTTTCAATATGTGCTTCTTAAATCTTCACTACTGTCTTGATTATGTTACAGTTATCTCTTCAGATACGCTAGCTGATAAGCTCTGAAATTGAGCGAAACACGGCATGTCCTAGATTGGTTATTTTGTTGAATATTCTCAATTATTCTTGGATTCATTTTTTCTAATGCAAAGCAAAAATCGTCCCTGTCAGTTTTTAAAACTTGTTCTGTGCTCTCACCCGAAACTTTTTAAGTTATTATGAGGAAAACGTTATTAAAAGTTAAGTGCCTATAATTTGCAAAACTTACTGACGGTCTTCCTCCTATAAACCACAATATATTTCTAAGTATTTTTCACAGACCATTTATTGTGTTTAAAGAAGACAGTGGCACCCACTCTTCGATTCAGTTTTTCTTGAGCAATGTTGCTTAAAAATTTTAGATTGTCTGAAGTAATATACGTACGAGGACCGCCTTTTAAGTTTTTACAACCACGACCACTAGATGGCGTTATTGAGATGTGACATTACCATTGTTGTAAAATTTGAAATTTGTTATTATTAAAACAGTGGCAGCTCAAAATAGTTTCATGTATATCTTAAGAACTTTTCTTACGAATTCTTACGAAACTAATATTTAGTAGAAAAATTTTGAAATAAAAATATTTTTTTTATCAATTTGTTAAAAAGATATAAAATATTTAAGATGATATTTGTTTAAAAGAGTAACCGGATAGTGAGGGGACAAATATCATAATTTGACAACTCCGTATGTCGTCATATTTTACTCGCCAACATTCAAACAGCATTTAAAATGGTTAACTTTTAAACAGAAATTCATATGTAGGTTAAATAATTTATTGAATAAACACAATATATTTATCAACTTTATCTGTAATCATCAAATAAAAATATTGAATGTATTAATTAAAAATTTGAATTTGTATCATGATATTTATTATTTTTTTCTTTAGTATTTAAAAGATTTATATTTAACAAAAATATATTTGTAGGTTCAATAATTTTTTGATATTTTAAGTTAATATTATATTTATTTATCAAAACTGTTACGTATCAATTGATAACAATATTAAATGTATATTAAAAAACTAAATAAATAATTAGTAATACTAGTGATAAATAAATAAAGTACTATAAACTATTTGAAAAGGAATTAATTACTTTATTTATGTTACTACTCGCGTATCTTTGGTTGCACATGGTTTGGCATTGTCTTTTCGACTAGATAATAATTGCACCATTCAACCCAATTTATCATAAGAACTTTTTAGATCTTTCAAAGTTAGGCATTCAGATGCAATTCTTTTAATCATAAGATCTGAAATAACACTTTTTAAAGGCATTAACGATGACAATATTAGTTATTCCATGCCGCACTCTTTATATGATATATAATTTGTAATTAAATCTTCTCTTCAAAAACTCATATGCCAAGTTCTCAAGGATTTTAACGTCCTATATCGCTTCGTGGAATTTCTAGTTTGGTACTATTTGCAATAAATCATGCGCTAACTGTCCGAGCTTAAACATTTCTGAGCCTTTTCGGTCAGGAAAGCGTTTTTTAAAAAGACTTACTGTGTCTAAAAAACCAGCAATATTTTTAAAATCCTCGATTATTGCAAAATTAATTATACCTTGAATTAAATGGGACGAATCTAAAACGTGCAACAAGTACGCAAGGTTTTGGAGAAAAATTTGAAAACTGTTGAAATTAATGCATACTTTAGAGTTGTTGTTTTGATAAGTTTACCATATAAATATAGGTCGCCATTAATATGTTCTTAGCCCGTGGTAATCAATCGGTTGCGTAGGCCTAATATAAATATTGAATGTTTTATATCCCGATATTTAGCCGCTATTTGCAAAATATCGGCTGTACTTGAAAATCCCGATGTTTCTAAATCGAATACACTAAGTCACAGCCCTCGGATGTAATTGAAACATTATTCAATATATTAGTTAACGCTTGAGGATTAATAATGTCACCAGTATGATAAACGTCCATCTGCAGTCCACAATTTGATTGATACTGTAACCCTTCATGTTTTTCTTTATTTTTTCTCGTGGCCTCTTTATTTCTAACCAATAAATTTCTAAGTTTTTTCGTTGCAGGCAAATTAGCTCTTGATACTCTTTGTTTTCTTATTTCATCTTTTTTGCCATATAAGATCTTGTATGTTTCCCAGGGGGTTTATTGATGAGCTTTCTTTGCAAATTTATCTTTATGTCGCAATTGATTATAATCAAAAGGCATTTTTTATTTAAATTATATATTTTATATTTCAACTAGAAGTAATACGGTCCAAACAGTAAATACACAAAAATAATAAATAACCTACATAACCTATATAAACGTCATTCTATAGAGCATTTGGTGTACACATTGGCAGCGTTGCCACATTTATTTTCATTAAAAATGTGTGACTGCATATGAAAGTTTCCATGTATCGAATACAGTCTTCGACAAAAATAAAGTACTCTGCCATTGAGTATTTTAAACTTTTTGTATTTATTATCGGACTATCCTTTTACTCCGATTGTTACGAGTGAACTACTTTAAGGATCGAAGAACAGTTAATGCTGAATTGTATACAACATTTTGTTTACCAGAGGTCATCGATAAAATCAGGAAAAACAACCGAAAACGTCGCATCATTCTTCATCATGGCAATGTCAGCTCTCATACAGCATATCAAACAATTGATTAGTTGACAGAGAAAAAACATCGAATTAATGTCTCATTGCCCGTATTCACCTGATTTATCGCCTAACGACTTCTTTTTATTCTCGAATGTCAAAAAAAAGGGGGCGGACAGCGATTTTCATCACCTCAGGAAGCTATTGAATCTTTCCAAAACCATGTTTTGGAGGTACTAACTTCAGAGTGGAAAAAATGTTTCGAGAATTGGTTCGAACGCATGGAAAAGCATATAAATCTCAAAGGTGAATATTTTGAGAAACAATAAAACGATATGTAACAATTTTTTTTTCTTTTCTTGTTTTTGTAAAAACTTAAAAGGTAACCCTCGTATACCAAATTTGAAATCTATATCGTATTTATTTCTGGGGTTATTATTACAGTAAACAGAACAGTCCGGCAAACCTATGCAAACTACGTGTATGTTCTTTGTAATCCCATTACCCTAAAACGTAAGGAAAAAAAAATTCCACCAATACAATCCTTGTCTCACTGAGGGACATTAAGAATCCCTGTTTATTAGGGCCTGTAATTTTCAGTCATACATATTTTAGGTCCCACTAGCTGGTCTCATAGCTTAATTATGAAAGTAATTTACCTCTCAGATGCAAACTACTGAAGTATTTTGTTTGTAAAATCAATTTTTATTTCATTGTGTACAAATACTGCGTCATCCAACGACACAATTTTTTTTATCACGTACAGTCTATGTAATACTATATTTTAGACTTTTATTTATTACAGTCGACTGTTTTGGTTCAAGCTTTGAAATTAGTCGTCCTTTGCGAATACTACAAAGAGGGTTGAAATCCTGCCATAACCATAAAATAGAAAGGCCCAGCGTGACTCATGGAGTGTTATGGTTCGCAATGCTTATTTATTAGCAGGATATTGCCGTACATTCTTTGAATAAAGGAACATGATAGACGGAATATACTTTGGATTAAATTGGAGTAAAGTTCAGCCAGTACTAATAAAAAGTCATTTTCAGACAAGTGTATTTTATAAGAAGAAATGTTTAATATTATACAAGTTTCACGAATTTCCTAATGATGTTCGTGCATGATTTCAGCATGCCATGTAATTCCAATATATACTTCGAATAGACTTAGTACGTAAAAATCTATTAAAGCGTTTTGAAAAATAAGATGTGCTCTTCATCTGAAACAATAAAAAATACAAACCCGCGTCCTCTAAATAAAACGGTCTGTACTAACTTTAGTCCGAAAAGTTTCTTTGCCATAGCTCGCAGGAAACTTTTGCCGCACTAGTGAAAGTAGTAATGTTTCTTTTATGAGCCCAGCACGCGTACTGCAGCGAAATCCCTAAAGCGCTACAGGAGCGACACGTGTGTGAAAAAAGCAATTCACCTTGGTCTTAAATCGCTGTAAATTGTACTCGGTTGGAAACACAGTCCTGGTCAAATTGATCCATAGGGATGAGGTTTTCGATATAAAAGACTGCTTGAAAAGGGTTGTACGGGGAGTAACAAGCTGAACCTCATACAGATGTGAAGTATTAGCGCGACGTGTATTTCTAGCATGCACCACTCTGAAAGCAATTAAGCGGGTGACATCCATCGAACATTTCTCATGAAAATACTTTTAGGATAGACTCAAGTCGCCAACTATTCTTTGATGTTCCAATGAATCAAGGTTGCTGGCCAGTTCTGGGTATCCAGTCAGGCGAATAGCTCTCTTCTGAATATACTCTAACAAATGTAGTGTATGTTTGGGAGCAGAGTTTCAAACATGGGAGTGGTATTCCATCGTTGGTCGAATTTGAGCTTTGTACAGAATTAACAGTTATTGTGGAGTATAAAATTTTGTAGTTCGAAATAATATTCCCAGTTTTTCAGAAGCTCTCTTTGCTATGCTTGTAACTTGCTCATGCCAAGACATATTTTTTCCCAAATTAATGCCCAGCAAATTGAGTGACGATGCTAGAAGAGGGAGTGCCCCGACATAACTATTTCGGATTCAGCAACGTTAACTTTTTGAGAAAAAACTGCCGCCGAGTTTACTTGGTTACAGCCACCCCAAGATAGAATTTTTTCCAGATCTCTGTTAAGTTGAATCACCTCCTGCTGTCTGCGGATATTTAAAGCCGATGTTCGAGCGTTGAAAGTGAATGATGAAATAAGCGTCCTGGCATCTGCAAAGCTGTATATTGGATTCCTGGTCTTTTTCAGCAGATCGTTAATGTAAATGAGACAGAGAGTAGGAGACAGTATGGAACTCTGGGGCACACCGGCGTTGATAGTGAAGGTGTTAGAAAGAAATCCGTCAACTGCCACTCGTAAAGAACGCTCTTTGAGAAAACTTGAGAGCCATAAACAGAACTTTTTAGACATACCAGAAGAGCTAGCTTAACCAACAATCCATCGTGCCAAACACGGTCAAATACATTGGATATATCAAGAGCAACCGCTCGAGATTCTTCACAGTGTTCAATTGCGTTGTTCCAAACATGTGTTACATAAGTTACAAGATCTCCTGTTGATCTATGTTTACGAAAGCCATATTGATGGTCGCTAATAATATTGAATCATTCAAGGTATTTTAGAAGATGCTGATTGATAGCCTTCTCCATGACTTTCAATGTTATTGAAAGCAGTTTGACTGGTCGGTAATTGTTTGGTAAGGCGTTCTTGCGTTTTCGGGTATCGGCTGAACTGTGGCCGATTTCCAGCAGGAAGGAAATATTCCCTTTCTGTGGGATAGGTTGAAAAGTCTACAGAAAACTGGTGTTAGTTCTATCGCGCAGTTTTTGAGTACTATAGCAGGTATTCCATCAGTGTCATAAGCTTTTTTGGTGTCTATCTTCATTAAAATACGTTTTATGATACATTGTCTGAAGACAATATCGGGAACCTTGACTGCACTATGGGAATAGTAGGTGGTGTTTTTTCTTGGAAAACAACAGTAGAATGTGAAGCAAGGAATTCAGCCAACAACTTCGCTTTCTCAACAGGTATTGTTGCAATAGAATTATCTGGCCGTGCGAGTAGTGGTATAGTGGATTTGGTGAAATTTTGACTAACTGCCTTAGCGACTGACCAAAAGGACCTGGAATTGTTGGGGCAAGCAAGAAGTTTGTTTCTAATTCGTTGATTGTGTATCTCCTTGATTTTGTCGATAATTTCTTTGCATCTGTTATGGGTACGAACAAAGATGTTACGGTTTATGACGTTAGCATTTTCACGCCATTATCGGTAGCCATGATGGTTAGAAGCAATAGCTTCTTTGCAGTTTCGGTCAATCCAAGCCTTGCCGTTGGAAGGGTATTTCTTCGAAAAAGGGATGTAAGTGTCCAAGTCTAACTAAGGGAAAATCCGAAATATTCCATGAGTTCTTCCCATTTAGCAGATTTGTAGTGCCAAATCGTGGTTTAGGCGCCTCTCTGTCATTGATTGGTAGGATACTTAATGTCGAAAGCAGTTTGTGGCCAGAAGAACCTGACGACAGATTTACGGTGACAGTGTAAATCTCTAGATTGGTGATTAAAAAACAGGTCAAGAAGACTGGCGAACTCTTCGTCTCGATTAGGGATCCGTGTTGGCTCGTCAGTAAGCTGAGTTTAAGCCACAACTGATTGAGAATGATTCACGACCTTGTTCGTCGGTAGTATTTAAATACTTAAGCCAGTTGATGTACTGGAAATTAAAGTCGCCCAGGATGGCAATTTCGGCATTTGGATAGTTAATCTGTAAATGATCCATGGTATCTGCAAGAGAAACGAAAAGTATTCTAATTAGTATCACTTGGTGGTCGATAGAGACAGATAAACCTTGTGGTTTGTTCAGTTAACCACATAACATCGAAGTTTCGGGGCTTCAGAGCCTCCTCTCCTTGACAAGAGAGGTCGCTTCTGATAACTGGTTTATTTGATTGCAGGGGTTGATGCACTGAATTTATGTTCGAGTTTAAACTTCATATATTGCAAAAATCAATTTTAAAGTTGTGATATCTGTATGTTGACGCGCCTGAATCAGTCCCCACCCGGAGATCTGATTGGGGGCTATTTTACCTACGGAATTTTTTGTGTCCAGGTATCTCATCGTGCTATTTGGTCCCACAGTCCGGGGATATCGGCACAGCGACGAAACGTTAAGGAACTTAGCCTCGGCCGATGCAATGGTATCACACCGGGGCGATGCCTGGTGGGATCTGGGCATCTACCATCTAAGTTGTTCTTTTAGTCGTCTTCTACGACAGGCGGAACATATCGGGAGAGATATTCTATCCCGCTTCCTCACGGAGAGGGGTTAATTTTTGATAATTGTTAGTAGAAGTATCTGGTCTTGAAATCATGAAACAAATTGTAATTTTACTATTAAAAACCTAAAAATGCATAATTCAAATTAAAAATTCATTGGAATGTAAAAACTTATCTTTTGTGTAGGGACTTAGTTGTGACAAGTTTAAAAATTCCTGGTGATAAAGAAATGCGTTTGATCTAAGACGAAAAATAATTTTTTGGACTCCTAAGTTTGTATTTTATAACTATTTAAAATGTATGATTGGATGTACGAGGCTGGTTTGAAAAGTCCGTGCAAAAATAAAAACTACTTATGTGTTTGGGGTAAACCTTTTTTATTTTTCGACATAGTCTCCTTTTAGGCTTATACACTTCGTCCAACGATGTTCTAGTCTGTTGATCCCTTCCGAATAATAGGATTTGTCCAAGTCTGCAAAATATCCATTAGTGTCTGCAATCACTTCCTCATTTGAATAAAATCTTTGTCCCGCCAGCCATTTCTTCAAATCGGGGAACAAATAGTAGTCCGAGGCAGCCAAGTCTGGAGAATAGGGGGGATGTGAAACGAGTTGGAATCCTATTTCCATTAATTTTTGCGACCACAACTGCTGAGGTGTGTGCTGGTGCGTTGTCGTGATGGAAAAGGACTTTCTTGTGGGCCAATCGCGGGCGTTTTTCTTGCAGCTCGGTTTTCAAACGGTCCAATAACGATGAATAATATTCACCTGTAATAGTTTTACCCTTTTCCAGATAGTCGATGAGGATTATCCCTTGCGAATCCCAAAAGACAGTCGCCATAACCTTTCCGGCCGAGGGAACGGTCTTCGCCTTTTTTGGTGCAGATTCCCCCTTGGTAACCCATTGTTTAGATTGTTGTTTGGTCTCAGGAGTATAGTAATGTATCCATGTTTCATCCACAGTGACGAAACGACGCTTAAAGTCCTCCGGATTCTTCTGGAACAGCTGCAAACCATCCTTGCAACACTTCACACGATTCCGTTTTTGGTCAAGCGTGAGCAATCGCGGCACCCATCTTGCGGATAGCTTTCTCATGTCCAAATGTTTATGCAAAATATTATGTACCCGTTCAGTCGGGATGCCCACAGCACTAGCAATCTCACGCACCTTAACTCTTCTGTCATCCATCACCATATCATGGATTTGATCAATGATTTCTGGAGTCGTAACCTCCACAGGCCGTCCAGAACGTTCAGCGTCACTTGTGCCCATATGGCCAGTCCGAAAATTTTGAAACCACTTATAAACTGTTCTAATCGAAGGTGCAGAGTCACCATAATGTTTATCAAGCTTCTCTTTAGTCTCCTGAGGCGTTTTGCCTTTCATAAAGTAATGTTTAATCACCACACGAAATTCTATTTCGTCCATTTCTTAAAAATCACTCGACTTCCTTGATTCACACGAATGCCAAACACAAAGAAATAGACCAATATGGCTGAAACTTGGTGTGTGCGTTCATTCAAGAGATGCTACTAACTAAACATGACCTCGATACGCGCCGGTGGTGCCATCTCTCGGACTTTGCACGGACTTTTCAAACCAGCCTCGTATATAGACAAGCAAAATTAACGAAAAGAGATAAAACAACTAATTCAAAATAAATAAAAGTTCCAACTGCGTTAACTGAAAAAAATATTTTGTATACAATAGAATTAGAATCCTAAAAAAATTGAGAAGTGGTCCCAAATGCTAACGCGTGTACTAACTAATGTAATAGCAAGCTGAAGAATAGTTTTTTTTTTTAGTAATGCAGTCGTTTTTTAATAATTTGTTATTTTATTAATATACCTACCAGTGATCAAAAAGATCAACCGTTTCTTTAACAGTAACCTTACATAAAGATTAAAACTTGAGATACACGGTATACAAGGTATTTCTTTATTTCCAGAAATATTAAGAACGATAAAGGAAAATCACCTCTGTCAGTTTTAAATCTTGCTCTTTGCTCTCACCCCAAACTTTTTAGATACTTTAAAACTTTTCACTTTTTTATGAGGTAAACGTTGTTAAAAGTAAAGTGTCCATAACTCACCGGAAGTTTAAAACATTTAGACGATATACTTGTACTTTCATTTGGTAAAATTTTAAAACTTTTTATTGCACCTGCTTAAGATTTGAACCTATAAACTATTAGTCACTTTTTTACTTTAAATTATTAAAGTATCTTGAAGGATTCAACATTATTAGCGATCACCAATATGGCTTTCGTAAATATAGATCAATAGGAGATCTTCTGACTTATGTAACACATGTTTGGAACAATGCAATTGAACATTTTGGAGAATCTCGAGCGGTCGTTCTTGACATATCCAAGGCATTCGACCGTGTCTGGCACGATGGACTGTTGGCTAAGCTATGCTCTTATGGTATGTCTGAAAAGTTCTGTTTGTGGCTCTCATGTTTCCTCAGAGAGCGTTCTTTACGAGTGGCAGTCGACGGATTTCTATCTAACACCTTCACTATCAACGCCGGTGGGCCCCAAGGCTCAATACTATCTGCTACTTTCTTTTTCATTTACATTAGCGATCTGCTGGAAAAGACCAGAAACCCAATCTACAGCTTTGCAGATGACAGTACGCTTATATCTTCACTCACTTTGAACGCTCGGACATCGGCTACTCAGACGAATATCCGCAGACAGCGGGAAGTCGTTCAACTTAACAAAGACCTGGAAGAAATTCTATCTTGGGGTGACAGTAACCAAGTGGAATTTAATGCTATAAAAACCCAGGCAGCAGTTTTTTCTAAAAAAGTTAACGTTGCTCAACTCGACATGGTTTTGGCGGGGCACTCCATTCCTCTAACATCGTCACTCAATTTGTTGGGCGTTAGTTTGGGAGCAAATATATCTTGGCATGAACATGTAGCCGGTATAGCAAGGAGAGCTTCTCAAAAGTTGGGAATAATATTTCGAACTAGAAAGCTTTACACTCCACAACTTCTTTTTTACACAGCTCAAATCGACCAACTATGGAATACTGCTCCCATGTTTGGGGCTCCGCTCCCAAACATACATTGCATTTGTTGGATTCTATTCAGAGAAAAATGAAAATGATAGGTAGAACACAACTTAAACACAAGGAAAGTAAGTATATACATAAACTCGAAAAACATGAAATCAAAGAGGACACTTCATCCCTCAACGAACTTAATAGAAAAAATCGTTCAGTGGATCGTAGATCTGCGAAAGAGGTAGCTGTCACAACAAATATCAAAGAGGAAAAACTCTTCAGAGAAACGGTCATACTAATACAAAAACGAAAATCCATGAAATAAGACACAGTGGCATATGAAAATAAGTTAAAAACTTTGAATAACGATATAAGTAAATGTATTAGAAGAGATGTAAGAAACTATAACAATAACAAAATGGAAGAAACTTTGGAGAACAAGAAGGGTATAAAACTGTTACAAAGATCGTTAACTGAAGGACAATTACAAATAACAAAATTAGTAAATGAAAACAACCAAATAATCACTCAAAAGAATGAACTAAGAACGAATGTAAAGAGATTCTACAAGGACCTTTATCAGAGTAAAGTAGAACCACTATCCGACAAAAGCGAGTCAGTGAAGGATCTGAAGATATTCCTAACATCACAGAATACAAGAATCTTTAAATAAAATGGCAAAAGCAGCAGATAAAGACGGCATACTTGTCGAAATATTAGGAATGCTAGATATATTGTATAAGTGTCTCGATATGTGCGATGTATCTTGAGACTGGGATAATCCTGTGGTGGTCCTGCTCTTCAAAAACAAAGGAGATAAGTCTAAATTAACTAGTTATAGACTATCCGTAATGTACAAGTTATTTATGAAAATAATAACTGCGAGACTCACAGACACACAGACAGACATTGGACGCTTACCAACCCAACCCAGAGACTAAGCCGGATTTAGAAAAGGCTTTAGTACACTGGACCGTCTTCAAGTATTAAGAACTTAATAGAAAAGTCAAACGAGTATAATATATCTATATATATATATATATATATATATATATATATATATATATATATATATATATGTAATAAGTTAGCTTTTATCTAAAATCAAACTATTTTTGGTAATTTCGGAATCATTTTTATTAACAATTTTCAATCCGGCCTCTAACAAAGCTGACCTTCTTCTGGCTCTCTAAACAAGATTAGTGCCTACCAAAATTATCGATTACATCAACATCATTCTAAGTAATATATGACCGTATATCAGTAACACCAAATAAACTCAATGGTCCGGTCATTCGATACAGTAAATAAACAGTGACTTAAGTATAATTTAATCTGCGCAATGGAAACAAGCCAGCTTCCCTGAAAACAATTGCTAATAATTTACCTATTATGTTACATCTTCGGCCTATCCTGTAAATACGTTGTTTTTTACAGGCACCCTGAAATAACTATATATATATATATATATATATATATATATATATATATATATATATATATATATATATATATATATATATATATATATATATATATATAAGAAAGAGGAAGGACAGTAACAGGGCACTGGCAACAAACAATCCTAAGTTTAACTGCTGGGAAACGCCCTTATAAGGAGAAGAGATGAGCAATCAAAGATCTAAAGGCTCTAGTATCTGCTTTTTATTTTTATTATCGAGCTTTCGCTGCCTAATGGTAGCTTCTTCTGGATTCTAAAAATGCAAACCAGGTACAGAAAATAAACTAAAACGTTCGTTTTTTTTTTAAAACGTGATTAAATAAATTGTACGACTGAATGTGAAATTACTTACAAAAATTTAGCAGTTAGTTCATCTCTGGTGAAGACAATGAAATTTGCATTTTTGTTGGCCAGGTGGTATGCATGATTACACAAAACATGATTAAAAGACACTTAGAGAGTTACACAATATTAAAAATAAAAACTTGGTCAATAAACATCAGTTAAAAACACTTTTAAAGACAGAAACACAACTGCAAGAAACCATGATGTTGAAACGGTACTCCATTTTAAAATTTTTTGACGTCGAGTTTAGTAACTATTTAGTGATATTTGAGTCCGAGCCGGATATTGTTGGTAGTCTATGTCGTCATAAGGTCGACAAAAAAAAGGATTAAAATTAGGAATGTGGTAAATTATTTTCGGTAGATGCGAATTTTAGATAAATTATTTATTATTAATGATATCTATTTTTTAGTTTTAATTTTATAAAAAAGGGGGGACTTAAATTTGATGAAATTGACGAGTTATTCATTATTAATTATATTAATTCTTTAATTTTATAATCAAGAGATTCATAGGCTAATTTAAAAATTTAAAAATTTGAAATCGAAAATTAATACTGGACGTTATTTATTATTAGTCATATTTAATTTTTTATTATGTAATTTTAACAAGAAAATATAGAAAACTGGTAATAAATAGCAAAAAATGACAAAGAGATCAGAAACGTCAACTTTACTAGAAAATAATTTTTTCATAGAGATCGTTCTTTTTTATTGGTTTGGTATAGTTTTGTGTTAGCAAATAGGTATACATGGAGCTCAATCCTTCTATGTCTTTTTTGTGGTTGAGATTATTTTTACAGGTTTTTATGTAACACATTTCCAAGAAACTTCTTCTGAAATAATTGGTCTCAACATCCAGAATGAAGCTGTTGTTATATTGTACTCTGTGATCTGTATTATTTACGTGTAAGCTCAAACTAGTTGCGTTAGGTTTGTGTTTACTATCACTTTTGTGTAACGCTAATCTCTTAGAGAGCTTTTGTGAAGTTTGTCCAACGTAGACCAAACCACATTGACAGGGAATGCCATAGATTATATTAGATCTTTGTAAAGTATCGGTTTTATCTTTTAAATTGGTATAAAAACAATTAAGTCTTTTTATGTTGTAGTTAGCAATTTTAATGTTTGTATTTTTAAAAAGAGAAGACAAGGACTGGGAAAGGCCTTCAATGTATTGTAACTTTCCTACCTTAATATCGACATTAGTGGTGACAGTTGGATTAATTGGAAGGAGGGGTCTTTGAAAATTCTTTTTGATTAGAGCTTTAGGATAGTAATTGTCCAACAAAATGTCTTCCAACATTATATATATATATATATATATATATATATATATATATATATATATATATATATATATATATATATATAGTTTTTTCAGGGTTACACTAAGCATTTTCGACCTTATATTTAAGTTTTAATAATAAAATTTTATTTATATGCTTTACCTTTAGACATAGTGCGCAGTAATGTTAAATATTAGCAAACAAAATATTCTTTTAATTACCTAAATAAAGGTTTTTATTTATTTTGAAATAACTGGTTATTTTATCCCTTATCATTAATTTTCTTCGTCGAAGCTAGACCCAATCATACATTTAATATCCTTGTCAAATGTCATTAAATTTGATATCCAGCCTGACAGCTTATAAAAAAAAATATTTTTAATATTGGGCCAAATTGCGCTTCACGTTCGACATAATGGATTTTGTTACAGTAGGTATCTATCACCACAGTAGTTCTAAATCCATGCGATTTAAATTTTTTATATTTGACATCCTTTTTGAACTTTTCCAAGTTATGCTGTTTTTATAAAAACTCATGCATTTGACACCCGACTTGAATTTTTTTTTCCTTTTTAGTATTGGACAATACGGCGCATATTGTCCACCATTTTTGATATAGGTATATTGCCAGCATCTTTCGTGGATTTTTGACAAATTCCTTCAGTAATTTACTACATTTTACATACAGAACAGTGAAAAATTTCAAGTTGTAAAGTATCTCATTTTTCAAAATTTGTCGAAAGTTCTTAGATCAGTTTTCGATCTCGATTCTCCTTTAAAAATGATGAAGAGGTCACGCACGCAGTTTGAAGGCCAACCTTTGACCTCTTCGATATGAATTCAAAATAAGCTGTTTGGAATTGAGATGTGCGAAAATATATAATTTTAAGATAATTACTTGTTTGCCCCTGCCAATGAAAATTTCTCAGTCTCAGATTTTTCTATTCTTAATAGATTTTTAACTATATGATATGCGATCTGGCGCTCAACTGAACTGTATTGTTGTGTGTTATATAAAATTTCCTACAATGGTTAAAATAACAATTTTATTAAAAAAGTTAAATTAGTTAATTATTGCATTATACGATGGTTATCGTGATGCAAAATCCATGAGTTGTTCTACCACAACTAACCCACAAAAAGCCGTATAATTCCTAAATAATACTCTTTATTAACTGCTTGGCCAGTTGGAAGATATTGAATGTAAAGAAAGACTAAGATTGTCAAATTTCCACTTTATTTAGTTTCACTGAAACTGTATGACGCGTTTCGCTATACTATAGCTTCTTCTGATACAAAATGATATTTGAGTATTAGTGTTGTTACATTTATATAAATACCCTAAGGTAGATAGGTAATAAAATTAATACTATATGCTATTGAAGATTGCTGGGAAATCCATTCTGAATATTAATTGTATAAATTGAGTAAAGGGGAGTTCCCATGGGCCAGACAGGTATCTTTTTGTTCGTTTAAGATGATGTCTGAATTTTTAAACGAACAAAAAGATACCTGTCTGGCCCATGGGAACTCCCCTTTACTCAATTTATACAATTAATATTCAGAATGGATTTCCCAGCAATATTCATTAGCATATAGTATTAATTTTATTACCTATCTACCTTAGGGTATTTATGTAAATGTAACAACACTAATACTCAAATATCATTTTGTATCAGAAGAAGCTATAGGATAGCGAAACGCGTCATACAGTTGCAGTGAAACTAAATAAAGTGGAAATTTGACAATATTAGTCTTTCATTACATTCGTTATGAATTTCCATCAAGTAACAGCCACAACAATTCAAAGTTTGGAAGATATTGCTTGTACACAGCACCGCAATCGAAGAAAGCAGTTAACATGACATTTATTTCTTACCATCACT
Source organism: Pachyrhynchus sulphureomaculatus (assembly GCA_019049505.1). NCBI lineage: Eukaryota > Metazoa > Arthropoda > Insecta > Coleoptera > Curculionidae > Pachyrhynchus > Pachyrhynchus sulphureomaculatus. Next base: position 80,482,217 of record CM032453.1, on the reverse strand, counting down.
ATTTTTCTTGATTTTGGTTTATCTGTTGTTACCAGTACTATTTTTTTTTTGATTTTGGTTCATTTGTTGCACGATATTAAGTTGATTGTTGCAGTGTTTCCGGGGCATATAGTTAGATCAACATCTTATCACCAGTAAATATAAATTACCGGAAGAAGAAAGCATCTCTTTAGCGACTCTAACACGATAATGATTTTTTGAGAAAATTTTGTTGTTCTGGAACAAGATGACATAACACACGATACAAACTTAAATCCTTCATCAAAATAGATTGTAATGATCCAGTTGATATTTTAGTAAAGTCTCTAATATTTACTGAGTACAAGATCCTTGATTTTGTTGAAGGTTTTTCCGTAGTTGGGGCGGACGATTTTCTAAAACGCATACCGTCTTTAACTGCTTCTCTACCTTCTTAAAACGCACATGGAGACTTTATACTATATATATATATATATATATATATATATATATATATATATATATATATATAGGGAGTTATGGAAATCACTTAAAATGCTGAAACTGGCAAATTGTAACAGAAACAATTGTAGAAAAATACCAATAAATAGCGCTCTCCGATAATAATACCTAAAACTAACGCAAGTAGAAGATCCTTGATTTTGTTGAAGGTTTTTCCGTAGTTGGGGCGGACGATTTTCTAAAACGCATACCGTCTTTAACTGTTTCTCTACCTTCTTAAAACGCACATGGAGACTTTATATTATATATATATATATATATATATATATATATATATATATATATATATATATAGAGTGTTATGGAAATCACTTAAAATGCTGAAACTGGCAAATTGTAACAGAAGCAATTGTAGAAAAAAATACCAATAAATAGCGCTCTCCGATAATAATACCTAAAACTAACGCAAGTCACAAACTTTTCATATATAATCAACCTCACTACCTAAAAAATTACGGATAGAAATAATGTATTAATTACGTACCCATATATATATTTTACCAGTGCAAGTAATTGATTTCTCGTTATCTATATAGTTCAAAATAAGGAAAGCAAGGTATTTTCCGTCAACAATAATTTCCTAGTAAAATTAAATATAGATTTATGGACAAACAACAGTAATTATGTTCAATCAAGAAAACTGTCATAACATCAATAAAACACTTTTTGCATTAGCAATTTGCAATATTTTATGAAAAAGACATTTTTTTCGTAATACTTTTCACTATGTAAACAAAACATTTTGTCGCCAAAGAAAATCGAATGTTAGTTTGTCATTTCCCCTTAACCCGCATTAAAAATTCACCCTCTCACTCAGCCATGATCTTCTTAGCTGTGTGTGTAGGGCGGTGAAATGATTTTCTAATTTCCCTAGGTCGGTGATTTTATAAATTTTCAATTATGTTCAAATTTTTTTAAAAAAAGAGTATTGGTTGTGACTCCAATTGACTCCAGCAGCCACCTATTTTCATAACACCTTTTATACACACACACACACACACACACATATATATATATATATATATATATATATATATATATATATATATATATATATATATATATGTATGTATATATGTATGTATGTATATATACGTCAAAATGTTTGGACACTAGAGCATTTTTATTTAACACCAAAAATACAAATGAAAAGAGGGTGCTATTATAGTAAAACACTTATTCCACTTACTATAAGATATCTACAAAATCAGTCATAAAAATCATCCGGCAAAACGTACTATATATAGTTCATTCGAGTACATTAAATCCTACTTTTGTCATGCTGACCACAAATGTGCAGCAACATCCTGTTCATTAATTTATTAAAATACTCGGCGAAGAAATTAACTTTTTGTATTCTTCTTGGGAAATTGCGTTCCACTCTTCGTACAAGACGTATTTTAGGGTACCTTAAAATGTGATTGAGTGTTTCTTGACTCTCCGCTTGAGAACGACCACACATATTCACTCTAGAAGCTCCACCCGGAACCAGTTTATTGTCCCTACCTCTTTGTGTGTTACCTTGCTAGAAACGCTTATTATCCAGCTTTGTATCACCATACACTTTACAAAATGATAGTTCTAGTGGAGTATTTAGAACTTCTACATACTTTTGTGTATTTATCTGACTGACGCAAACTACTATTTCGCACACGTCACTTGTGGACGTACACCCCCCCACACCATAATACTGCCGCCTGTGTTTTACAGTGGGCACTATGCGATCGAAGTACTTCTTTCCTATCTGGCACCTTACGTAGGTAGTATCAGGAGTACCAACGACCTAAAACATGGAAAAAAACAAACAGAAAAAAAATTAAAAAAAAGTTTCGGGTTAGATCTGACCTATGCCAAGCGCATCTTTTTATTCTTCTCTGATAGGCAAGTTTTTTTTTCTAGCTTTACAGCGTTTGGGCTTAGCATTTTGAAGCATTTTCTCACTGTTTGAGCCGAAATTTTCTCTAAATTCTTTTCATAAAAATGAGCGCATAGCTCAGAAAAAGTCTTTTTGCGATTTTTTAAAGAAGCTTGTATGAACTGTCGGTCTTCTCTCGCATTTGTAATGCATTTTCGACTAGTCTTATTTACCTTTTTGTACGTTTTCGCCTTTTTAAAATGACTAATAATATATCTCACCATATTATGTGGACATTTCATTATTTTTGCAGTCTCTGATTTCTTTTGTTCACTTTCATAAAGAAGATGTGTTTGCATGCATTTTCTAAATCCAATTCTCACTTTTTGGCATTTTTATATAAAAATACCCTTAACTTTTAGTAGAAGCCACAGATTATTAACGATGTGTATAGGTGTATATTACGAGATCTCTAAGTAAACTAAATAATTAGATTAAAGTACGTCAGTCATTGTTCACTTTCAAAAATTTGGTCTTTTATTTTTTTTGTTTGGTTACTTTATTTAATGTACCAGTTCAGAAAAATAAACATAACTGCGATGAGAAATAGGAGGCATCTAATTTCTATGAACTGAAGAGGGTGGTAAATACTTTTGGCCAACGCTGTATATATATATATATATATATATATATATATATATATATATATATATATATATATATATATATATATATGGTTTATAGTAACCCACGACAAAGTCCATATTTTAGCACTTCTCTCTTTTATCAATCCATCTCAAGACGCGCCTCGCGGTATCACTAACTATTATCGACAAACGAGAGACCAAACTTATTCCTGTACTGACATAACATCGTGGTAAGATACAATAAATTCTACCGAAAACTGAAAAGCATATACAGTCTGTCAAGTAAGAACTTGTCCATGGTAATTCATTTTTTGTAGATGCGATTCAACAAAAAATTAGTAGAGGGAACCTTCGTCTACGACGCGATGCATTTGAATAAAAGTATTAGTCGATAGGCAAAGTCACTTCGAAAGTCGAAAAACGAATTATATATTTGTTTTTTGCGGAACCCGAAATGTCCACATAATATGGTGAGATATACTATAAGTCATTTTGAAAAGGCGGAAACGTACAAAAAGTTAAATAAGACTAGTCGAAATACATTATAAATGCAAGAGAAGACCGACAGTTCATACAAGCTTCTTTAAAAAATCGCAAAAAGACGTCTTCTGAGCTATGCGCTCATTTTTCTGAAGAGAATTTAGAGAAAATTTTGGCTCGAACAGTGAGAAAAGGCTTCAAAATGCGGAGGTCAAAGGCTGTAAAGCTAGAAAAAAAACTTGCTTATCAGAGAAGAATAAAAAGATGCGCTTAGCATGGGCCAGATCTAACTCGAAACTTTTTTATTTTTTTTCTGATATTTGTTTTTTTCCCATGTTTTAAGTCATTAGTATTCCCGATGCTACCTACGTAAGGTGCCAGATAGGAGAGAAGTACTTCGATTGTGTAGTGCCCACTGTAAAACACGGGCGGCAATATTATGGTGTGGGGGTGCACGTCCACAAGTGACGTGTGCGAAATAGTATTTTGCGATAGTCAAATAAATACACAAAAGTATATAGAAGTTCTAAATACTCCACTAGAACCATAATTTCGTAAAGTGTATGGTGATACAAACCTGGATAATGAGCATTTCCAGCAAGGTAAGACAGAAAGAGGTAGCGACAATGAAGTGGTTCCGGGTGGAGCTTCTAGAGTGGTCTACACAGCCACTAGATTTTAATCCTACAGAATTTGTGTGGTCGATCTTCAAGCGGAGAGTCAAGAAACACTCAGTCACATTTTAAGATACCCTAAAATACGTCTTGTACGAAGAGTGGAACGCAATTTCCCAAGAAGAATACAAAAAGTTAATTTCTTCGCGGAGTATTTTAATAAATTAATAAACAGGATGATGCTACACATTTGTGATCAGCATGACAAAAGTAGGATTTAACTTACTCGTATATACTATATACGTTTTGCCGGATGATTTTTATGATTGATGACTTCTTATAGTAAATAGAATAAGTATTTTACCATAATAGCACCATCTTTTCAATTGTATTTTGGTGTTAATAAAAATGTTCTAGTGTTTGCAAACATTTTAACGTATATGTATATACATACATACATGCATACATATATATATATATATATATATATATATATATATATATATATATATGTGTGTGTGTGTGTGTGGGTGTGTGTGTATAAAAGGTGTTATAAAAATAAGTGATTCCTGGAGTCAACTGAAGTCACAACTAATACTTTTTTTAAAAATTTGAATATACTTGTTCTTACTTGACAGGACTGTATATATATATATATATATATATATATATATATATATATATATATATATATATATATACAGTCTGTCAAGTAAGAACAAGTATATTCAAATTTTTAAAAAAAAGTATTAGTTGTGACTTATATATATATATATATATATATATATATATATATATATATATATATATATATATATATATATATATGTATATATACATATCAGTTTTTAGGCTAGCTTTATTTACTCATATTATAATAATTAAGTAAGTTGTACACAAAAAAGTAGCCAAATATTTCGATAATAATAAAGTCTTCGCGATATTCTTCATTAGTGGGAGTGTTTATTATTTCGGCATATGATATTTACTTAAAGAAAATAATAATAATAATAAAATAACCACATATCATATTTCCTCTCTTATATCGTGGCGCCTGAATGCTAATGTAATTTTTGGAAACTTGTATAGGATATATTTGGTGAAATGATTTGTTTTACAGATTACTACAACTTTATAAAAGAGAAATTGCAAGATAAAAAATACCCTGTATAAAGAGACAGAAACAAAAAAAATAAAAACAAATATATTTGGTTTTTACTGTGTCAAAATGCAAATGTATAAAATGAAAAAGTTTTAAATCGCTCCCTTGAAAATTCGGAAATTTGATACTGCTGTTATTCCAGAGGACCATCGATAAATTGCAAACAAACTTCCTTCAAAAACAAAGTATAGACACCCTGGATGCTTTAGTTCTAAAGAAAAGCAAAAGTATAAAGAAAAAATACATCAGAGACAAGCGAAAAAATCCATAAAGAAACTCGATGGAAGTTTATGGTGATTGGTTGTTGGCAAGCGCTCTTTATAAAAGCTATTGAATGTTGTTATCTAAATTGTTTTTGCAACAGAACACATGATCTTGCTTTTCTCTTTCGTTAGAGATAAAACAGGAAAAGTCAGAAGCATAATTGACTTTTTTTTAAATTTTATTTAAGTTTGTCTTGTACTGAAGTAAAATTGCTAAAATGAATAATTGCAGTTTTCTGTAGGGTATAGGATATTGGCAATGACTAAATATTGTTAGTGGATAGCATTAGCGTGATAACCGTAGGTAATATCTGCCTCTATTTTCAAATATAATAATCTAAAATTACAGCATTGAGATAGGCAAAGCATAATTCAATATGTACGTGCTCTTTTAAGTTTATAGGATGAAGTGGATGAATTTAACGTTGTAAATTTCATTATTTACCACCGATGTAAATAACAAAATGACTTTTAATTTTACATAAATTTGAATTTTAAAAAGAACAAGCAGATATGAAATTATAATTTGTCTCTTGCAATTGCAATTTTAAAGTGTTATTATATGTAAATATGATAACTAAAAGTACTACCACAGTAAACATAAAATACAATAGCGACGCTCAAGAAAATTTTTAGGTCTTGTTTTTTATCACGCACGCGTCTCCTATCATACCAACAACATGACTGCCAGCGCGGTCGCGGGTTGTGTTTACATCTACATTTCAAGGAGAATCTTTTTATAACGTGCTCCGAAATTCATTATTAATAATTTTCCATTAAGTAAATGACTGTCAAGAGGAGGTTTTTGCTGTGCGGTTAGTGGTTGTAAAATTATAGGTGGTATCTCTAAAGGCGTTAATCTTTTAGATTTCCCAAAGATCCTAATTTTCTGTTATGTAGTATCTATAATCTATAATATCTATAAAATGCAGCGTCTCTCTGTCTGCCTGCCTGTCCGTTAGTGCGCTTATCACTTGAGAACCACTTGTCTGATTTACGTACTTTTTTTTTAAAACATACATAAGGAATAAACAGTCACAATAGTGAATCAAGTCGGAAAAAAGTTTACCTCTAGCGCGTTCTCTTGCAATACACTGCCTAAACCATCAAATATGGAACAATATCATGCAGCAAAGATTATAATATATATATAAAATCCAACGTCTCTCTGTCTATCTGTCTGTCCGTTAGTGTGCTTATGACTTGAGCACCACTTATCCGATACATGTTTTTTTTTTAATTCATACATTTGTTCTCTGGCTATAATCTTCTGTAATATATATAAAAAAGGCAACGTCTCTGTGTCTGTTTATCTGTTTGTCTGTTAGTGCGCTTATCACTTGAGAACCGCTTATCCGATTTACGTGTTTTTTTTAATTCTTAACTTAATATTTATCAAAAAAAATCTGTAATATATATAAAACGCAACGTCTTAGCATTCAAGAACCACTTATCCGATTTACGTGTTTTTTTATAAAATACATATGTTCTCTGGCCCGGTTATAGGATATATCTTATTACGTTAGGTAACATAAGGAATAAGCAATGACGATAATACTGAATCAAGTCCACGCGGAGCCGCGGGCACGGCTATAAAGGTTATGATAATTGTGTTTTCTAATTACATTTTATTTGTAAAACAGTTGGTTTTTTATTATTGTTAAGTATTGATTTATCTTATTACAACTGTACTTTTTTCTCTGAATTCGGGGCAGAATATTTGCTAGAGTTAAGTTATATTATCTGCTAATATTCGCGAACCAAATTTTCAAAACTCAATCTGGGCATGCAGAAGTAGTAATTCTCCAGCACAATAAGTTTAAATAAATCAGTGCGTGGATTTTTTTTTATATAAGTAGTATATAGGCACGAAAAGTCATTAGTTGTATGAAAATTATTATATTAGGTCTAACTAATGACAAAATGGAACAAAAAGTGTGTTCACTTCATTTTTAAGTTCAGAGAAAAGACGATCTTATCTTAAAATTATAATTATAATTATTTTCAATCTCTCCAGATTACTGGGATTCGCTGAAATATAAGGAGCATGATTGTTGGCCTTATACGCGCAAAGCTGAAGGTGTCCAGAGATATATCATCTAACTGAACAGTTTTCCCCCCGGACAATACCTTTAATAATTGATAAATATAAATTCAACAATGAGATATTTAAATGAATAACGTGCAAAAAGCGTTGTAGCCAAATGTATGTTTTCTTTGCATTTTTTTCCTTTTTCCCTGTTTTTTGTATGTCTGTTTAAATAAGAACTTGATAAAAAAATGTTTCTAAAAAAAACTTTTCTCTTTTTTTCTTCCTTTCAATCAGCAAAATTCATTTTTATTCTACAGAATAGGATTTTTCTTGAAAGAAGGAATTTGAATAATTCAAAAACTCGCGGACATCATACCAGCAATATGGCGACAGGTCATGTGAACATTACAAACTCGAGATCTTTGAGATCAAAGGTGCCGAGTCAGACTGTTGCTATTGTGTTTTATGTTTACTGTGATACTACTATAAGAGAGTTTGGAAACACCTATATAAACTCGCCTGTTTGAGTAAAATTATATGTCACCATGATTTTGGATGTTCAAAAATTAATAAGCTCATTTTTAAAAAATACTCCGGCTATTGCAATATATTAAAGTATTTGTTTTTTTAGGTTGGTAGAAATGTTATAAAAATCTGAGAAAAATTTTCATCACATTTACTTTATTAGGATAGAAATCAAAAAGTGTTTTTTAATTGTGAAAATTTCTTGTTGGCGTCTTCTAAGTAAATAAATTGGGTAAATAATTTGCGATAAATTTTGTCTTAAAAAACCCACAAACCCCCCCCAAAAAAAAAAAAACCCCCAAAAAAAAAAAAAAAAAAAAAAAAAAAAAAAAAAAAAAAAAAAAAAAAAAAAAAAAAAAAAAAAAAAAAAAAAAAAAAAAACCAATATTTTAAAAATATTAGAATAGTGTTACAGTGATTAGTGTTTAGGAAGATCAAAAGTTTCCAAGTAAAACAAAACGTTTAAAGAGGATGGAGAAGCAGTTGAAGAAAAATCGCGTTTTAAAAGACCGTCCACCGCAACCGTAGAAAAAAGCATTAACAAAATCAAGGATCTTGTATTCAGTAATCGCTATTTAAGTATTAAAGTTCTCGTAAACTTTTTTCAAATATCAACTGGATCATTATAATCGATTTTGAAGAATAATTTGGGCTTGTCTCGTACGTTATGTCGTCTTGTTCCAAAACAACTGAATTTTCGCAAAAAAACATTATCGCGTTAAGGTCACTAAAGATAGGCTTTCTTCTTTAAGTAATTTATAATTACTGATGATGAAATGTTGATGTATGCATCAGTGAAATTCGTGGAAAAGTCTCAATAAAATACATTTTAAAATTTTTAAGAGTCTATTATGAAAATTGTAGTATTAATTCGATTGTGGATAACAAGAGTATTTTTTTACGTTCATCTAAGATCGGTTCCAGATCATTTACGTGTCGCGTTGAAATTTTTGTGCTTCCATTTTGCTATTGAGAAATAAAATAGTAAAACGAATTTTCCTATAGAAATGGGAAAAAAAAATTAACGATTGAAATGCGTTCTGCAATTATTGTTTTAAGAAAGTAAGGCTGTTTAGAGAAAGCAAGACACATTCGCGAGAAATCGGAATACTGGAAGTTTAAGTGACAAAAAACATAACGGTAGACTGGACAGGCTTATCGTGGCCATTTTCAAGTGAATTTCTCGACATACAGTTCCAGATACTATACAAGAATCAAATAAATGCGGATCAGGAAAGTGGAAGTATCGATTATAATCTTTTATTTGTGACGAATATAGAATACTAAACATTTATAGTCGGAGCAGTAATAAGCACTGTATATCGGAAAAGTAGACAACAGTCTTATGCACTGATGAATCGAAATATGAGATCCTTGGGTCATCATAGATCCGATAAAAAATTGAGTAAAAATACTCTACTGCCCATAGTAAAACGTGGTTGTGGTAATGTAATAGTATCTGGTAAAATGGACAATAGTACAAGAAGAATAAAAGAATATCTGTCAATTTTACGGAACTGTGCATTACCATCAAGAATACGATTTATGGTAGAACCGTTTGTATTCCAACAAAATAATGACCAGAAACATTTAGCAAGATGTGCGTAAAGCTTTTCTTGAAGAAAAAGAAAGCGCTGGTGTTTTAAAATTAATGATTTAGGTTGCACATTCGCTCGACATCTCGTCTGTTGAACATTTCGGGATTAAAACATCTGCCATAAAGCACAATATAGCCATAGAAAATATAGCTATCGCTACACAACAGGTAGAACAAAACGTCGCTGTTAAACGAATTCGGCTAGCTACCGCCGGATTGTTAAAATGTGCCTCATCGAGTTTCTGAGAGATGGCGTACATGTAGAAGTTGCATTACATGTAACAACGATAGGGAAAAATATGCGCAACATCTCGACGAGGCACATTTTAACGATCCGGCGGTAGACAGGCGGCTTCATATTGCGGCGACGTTTTGTTCTACGTATTTGTCTTTCTGTAGCTATATTTTCTGTGATATAGTTAAGGCAATATTTTTAAGATGTCTTACATCAAACTGGAGAAGTAGAATGCTACCAATGTGTAAAGTTCTTCTAAGAGCGGAGAATACATCAAAATCATCGCGCATAAGAGGCTTGAACGTTCCAAAATGTCAAAATATCATATTTGCAGAATCATGAAAACGATCGAATTTTGACACATACGTACCTTAAAATTCTAAGAGCATCGGATATATTAAGGATAAGAACTCATTTATTCAGAACTAGGTAACTAATATAAGTTAGTTTTTATACAAAACATAAAATTGTTAAATCAACAAAAAATAAATACAATATTGAGAGATTTGTGTTTTAAATGAATGACTTTTGGGAGTAAGTAGCAAAGTTGGGTTATTTATTTCTCATTTGAAACAATAAATCACACTTTATTTCCCTTCAAGTCGGTCGCTTTTACTTCAATAGACAGAGGTCGTATGTTTCTCATCTAACAAGAGATAAACGTCAACGTTTGTTTTGTTGTGGGTAAATGTCTTGTAGACAAGATTAGAATTAAAAGTAAATAAATATGAATTTATAGTTTTGTAACTACACTATTTTGCTTATTTTAAATTTTTTTTAAAGTCTAACGGTTGTTTGAAATATTTATACTAGTTCGGAACAAATCGAAAAAAATTATCTGAAATTGTGTTTATTCTGTGTCGATGGGCCTCATATAACGCATAACAATTTTTCACCTCAGAGGACACTTAGCTTCCGCTGCCATGGTTATTACTAGGAACTCTAATCTGAATTCCGTCGATGTGAACGGTTTTTTTCTACTTATTAACGGTAGATAGTTCTTTGGTTTCGCTAGAGAACTTCGTTGGAGAATACATTAGTAACCAAAGGCTGGTTAGCATCACCTTGACTAATTTGAGAAGATTGCCTTTTATTATTATTAATAACACCAAAATTCCATGCTTTCTTCTGCTAGGGATAATATATTAATTATTATGAAGAAATAAATGTTAATTTGCATTCAGTATGCTAAATTTGCATAGCAAATAGTTCCAGTTAGTTTAGATTAGTTACGTTTGGTTATATTTAATATGGCGCCTGTCTACTAGGCTTATATTATTTTAAGTTGGTTCTGATTAGTTTGGTTTTGGTTTTATCCAGGCGCTGGCTTATCCAAACTTTCACTCCATATTTCACCCCTAACGGATGCAAGCACCCCATTTTTAATGTTTTGCGATGTAGCCAGTCTAGATCTGTCAAATAAGGGGATATTGGACAAGTGGTCTAAACCGGGGATATAGTTGGAGCAAACCATAAAATTGTTTGGTTTAAAATGATACTGAGCCATCACAGAATTGTATTGAATTTACGCTATTCTAAACTTTACAGTGTTTGTGGATTGTTTTCATTTTTATCAGTTCTAAGATTTTTTTTTTTTTTTGAGCATGAGTTGATATTGACTAGTTTGACATTTTGATCTGTAATCTATTCTAACAAAGACTAAATCTCAGATAAATGTTGAACCTATTGAAGCCCGCAAATGTCAATTTTGAATTTGTCTATGAAGGCTCGATTTTCCTCCTGGAAACAGAACTGTTATTTTTAGGACATAGGGACACAGTGGCATATATATATATATATATATATTATATATATATATATATATATATATATATATATAATAAAAGGTCTTTATTTTTAACTGGGCGAAGCTCAGTTATGAACTGCTCATCTCAACCGAGCCAGTAGCTAAGCATACAAGATACAAAAAAAAATAATAAAAAAAAACAAATATAAAATTATAAATTTATTAATACAAAATTCAAATACTGCCTAAATACTAGGTAAAAATACATGCAATAACATTACATCAGTATAGAGAAAAGAAAAAAAATATATATAATATAAAATAAAAAATACAAAAAAGAAGAAGAAGAATGTGACACAGTACGGGAGGAGAAAAAGAAAAAAAACATACAACAATCAATCAGCTCAACAGCAAACATAACGTAATGTACAGAAGTGAAGAAGAAGACGACCGTCGCCAAATGATAGGACTAATAGGAATAAAAATAAAAGTCAAGTTGGGTTCCCAAGGGGGAACTTTATTATAAATTAGTTTAAAATCATTAACTAACCTGCCTTGAATAGCATGCGGTACCGAATTGTAAACACTCACTGCACCACAGCTGAAACATCTTTTAAAGATTGCCTTTCTGTGCTTTGGTATTTCTAAAAGGTGAATATTTCTAGTAGTTAAACCGTGCACATCTACCCAATGCCTCAATTTCTGTCTAAGATAGAGAGGACGACCCGTTGCCAAGACTCTATTAACAAACACCGCCATGTACAATTTTCGCCTACTAAACATATTGAGCCAGCCCAGCCCCACCAGTTGAGGAGAAACATGATCTCTCCTCCGCAATCCACAAATAAACCTAACACAAGAGTTTTGAATCTTTTGGATTCTGGAACTGGAACGAACATCGAGACATGGCCCGAAAACCACATCCGCATAATTAGCATGACTCAAGACTACCGTTTCACAGAGCCTCTTCCTTACGTCTCTGGTTAAAATATTTCTATTCCGATATAAGCTCCTTAAAGCTGTGTATGCCTTCTGCATTATAAGCTTGACACGACCTCTAAAGCGCAGGTCCTTATCAATCACAAGCCCAAGACTTTTTACAGTTTCCCTCAGTTGGACAGGAACACCAACCAGAACAACACCCAAGTCAAGTCCCGCCAGCGCATTACCAAAATTAATTGCCACAGTTTTAGATGGATTCAGCTTAAGACTCTGTCTCGCCAAATATGACTGAATATTCTTGAGTGTGGCATTCAAGCGATGGAATACTTGTTCAGCATTATCGCTATTGTAACTAACATACACCTGTGTATCATCAGCAAACTGATGGATTAAGCAATTATCATTAACTGATTCAACCAGATCCATGGTATATATCATAAAAAGTAATGGTCCTAGAATGGAGCCCTATGGTACGCCACTGTTCATGACTCCAGGCTGCGAAATCTTGTCATCTATCTTAACAACCTGTCTCCTATTCACTAAATAGCTCCGGAGAAACTTTACTGCCTCATCAGAGAAGCAGTAATAATGAAGCTTTGCACAGAGGAGATTATGATCTATAGCAGGGGTGCTCAAATTTGAACTGCTGGCGATCTACCTCAATATTGTTAGACTACGATCGATCGACTCTGAGAGGCTGCAAGTAAGTGTGATGCAGGATTGTCGTCTAGATAGGGTGTATCGTGGTATAGATATTAGTTTTCCGCACAATATGCATTTTTTTAGTCAAGCTAAGTGTTGGTCTGCTCTAAAATGTCAATGAAAAAACTCATAATTCAAAATTGCGAGTTTATTAGTTCTTACAAAACAAACGAGTTCTAGTGTCTAAACTTAACTAAAGAGTGACTTTGGATGTTGAAGCGTGGCACTGCATGTCCCAAGCATACTTTTCATAAGATGGTACGTAATTACCGAGTGCTAATCGCAAGCAAGATGATATATGTTCGTCAGTTAGTCGATTGCGATATTTTGACTTAATTATCTTCATTTCAGAAAATGCAGACTCGCACAAGTAAGTTGACCCAAACATTGCCGTCAGTTGAAGGGCGATTTGCCTTAGATTCGGATATTTATCTGCAGATATAAAACACCAAAATTTTGTATCAGATGCTGTGGCTTTGAGATGTATATCTGATATAATCTGCACTAACTCATTTTCAACAGAACATGAGTCCATGTCAAACTGACTTGCTATTTCAGTAGCTAATTCCTCAATGTTTTTACACGAAAAAGGATAACTCATAAATGATGCGATATTTGCCAATTTACTGAAATCATAAAAACGTATTTCGAATTGGCCCAAAATATTTGATAATTCTGCCTCATAAATATCATAATTCAACTGAGGAATCCTTGCTTTTAAAGACGGAAAATTTTTCAGATCCTTTCTTTTCAGTTGATCTATCATAAGTTGCAATTTACTTTTGAATGCGTTTATTGCGATAATCATCTCAATAATAGTTTTTCTTTTACCTTGAAGCTCCAAGTTAATGGTGTTTAAATGCATTGTGATGTGGCAATAATTCTTGAAACCTTTCTAGGAATTTTCTGCGACTCAACCGCCTGACGTCCGTGTGAAGAACTAAATCAGTGTGTTCAGCTGACTCACTATCTTCCAACTGCAATTTAAAGAGCCGTCGTTGCAAGCTACGTGCACGGATAGAATTCACAATTTTTATTGCAATGCCCATAATCTCCTCCATGTTTAGAACTTTTGAACACAAAACTTGTTGATGTATAATGCAATGGAAGGAGAAAAATGAAGGGAAATCATCATTAGCTCGACACAATGCCACAAAACCGTTTTCGTTTCCAATCATTGCTGGTGCTCCATCGGTTGTAATGCACACTGGTTTATATATTGGTAGCTTGTAGTTTGTTACAAAATTGAAGAAAACGTCATATATATCTTCGCTACGGGTCTTTCCTTTCAGAGGAATCATTGTCAAAAACTCTTCCTTAGCCGACATGTCATTGAATACCATTCGAATAAAAATACACAGGGCAAGTGTGGGCAGTGTCTGTCATATCGGTGGATTCGTCGAACTGCAAAGAAAAGTATGTACATTCCATGATATCATGTTTTAGTTTATCTGCCATGTCCTGACTCATAACTTTAGCACGCCTTGTGACAGTCGGACGAGATAACTGAAGTTCTCTAATAGCAGACATAATCTCTGTTTTATTTTTAAAATCTCCAAATAAAGTCTCACCCGCTTCAATAAATGCTTCCTTCACAACCAATCCATCATCAAATGGTTTCTTGTGTTTCGCCAATATATGAGATATTTTAAATGACGCGATCGTTGCAGCTTTTGATTGTTTGGCTGGTCTTGTGAACATGGTTTGTTCTTTTTTCAAACAAGTTATCAAATCACGTACTTTCCGTTTTCTTAATTCACTCTGTGACGGAAAATCCTCTTCATAGTTTTTATGAACCATTTTATGATGCCTCTCTAAGTTCCCATGCTTAGGTATTGCAACTGACGCACGGCAAATGAGACAAATGCACTTATCCTTTACCATACAAAAGAAAAATTCTTCCTCCCAATCGTTATTAAAATGATAAGTTTTACTTTTCTTCGCCGCACTCATTTTGGACTATTTATTAATAAACTTTGTATCGATGTATCGCCTTCAAGTTACAACTCAGACTGACTCCTATTCCTGCAGGCGCAACATTTATATCGGCGCGAATGAAGTCTTGAATGTTCCCGTCAAACACGCCGCCTGAAGTTTCTAGAAAAATCGGCGGGAATCAAAAACACGGTTTTTCTTTGAGAAGTACTTCCTTTGATAAAGCCGCCTTTTGCCGCTAGCAGAGGGTTATTACGATAAAAGAAAGTGATGAGGGGGTTATTCTGACCTAATTGTGGATCGAATAAATTTTAGTAGTTTATTCATTACATTTTGTTTTAGTTACCTAAAACAAAATCTGTGAATATGTAGTTCTATATCGGAGTTTTTTTCTCGAGATCGACTCAAAAAGCACTCGCCATCGACCGTTTGAGCACCCCTGATCTATAGCATCAAATGCTTTATATATATATATATATATATATATATATATATATATATATATATATATATATATATATGTTGAAGTTTAGTAAAATTAATAGTCATAGTTAAACATACGTAGCGATATTGTGTTTGACATATCGAATTGTTAACCTGCATTTGATTTATTTAATACATTTTGGAGATTATTGCCATAGTATGCAGAAAATTTCGTCGACAGCATGCCTCGAAGATGTCGGGTGATTATTGATGCAAGCGATTGGACAACTTACTAAGGTAATTTCGCCGTTGTCAGTATACCAAAGATGACACATGACTGATGGCAAAAAATGTTCTGGTTTACAAGTTACAGTGGTTTTAGTGACACTACTTTTGATATTTTCAAAACAATGGAAAAAATCGAATTTCGTATGTTGATTAAACATTGTTTTTTATGGGAAAAAATGCCGTTCAAGTAAAGCAAAGGCTTGATAAGTGTTATGGGGACTCTGCCCTGGAAAATCACTCATTATTACCGGTATGCTGAATTTAAATACAGTCGTACAGATACAAATGACGCTGAACGCTCTGGACGCCCAAATGAGGTTGTTACACCAGAAAACATGAAAAAATCCACAAAATTGTTTTGGATGACAATAAAGTTAAATTGCGTGAGTTAGCTGACACCCTAAAGATATCAAAAGAACGTGTTGGTCATATTTTGCATGAACATTTGGGTATGAGAGAGTTCTGTTCCAAATGGGTACCGCGTTTGCTCACAGTGAACCAAAAACAACAACGTGTTGATGATTCTGAGCGCTGTTTGGAGCTGTTTAAGCGCAAAAAAAGGATTTTTTCATGCGATATGTGCCAATAGATAAAATATGGATCCACCACTACACATCGGAATCAAATCGGCAGTCAGCTGAGTGGACAGCAGCCGGTGAAAGCCGCCGAAACCGACCAACAGTCGGCTGGGAAGGTTTTGGCCTCTGTATTTTGGGATGCGCTTGGAATAATTTTCATCGACTATGCTGCGAAAGGAAGAACCATCAATAGCGAATATTATATAAAGTTATTGATGGTTTGAAGGCAGAAATCTCAAAGAAACGTCCCCAAATGAACCAGAAAAAAGTGCGCTTTCATCAAGACAATGCACCGTGTCACAAGTCAATGGTTATGATGGCAAAATTGCATGAATTGAACTTCGAATTGCTTCCTCATCCACCGTCTTCTCCACATTTGCTCCCCAGCGACTATTATCTATTCGTAGACCTCAAAAAAATACTTGCGGGAAAGAGCTTTGGCTCCAATGAAGAAGTTATCGCCGAAATTGAGGCCTATTTTGAAGGCAAAGACAAATTTTTGTACAAGAAAGTTTAAGAAATGTTAAAAAATTCAAGTTTTGAAAAAAAAAATGTTTTAACTAGCTAAACCAAAAACTTTTCAGCTTACGTCTTACAAACAATAATAAAACATTTTTTAAAAGTAAGTTTCCAGACTTCTGATTCGTAATTCGTGCGCCCTTGGGTGTGTGTGTGTGTGGGTGCGTGTATGTGGGGTGTGTGTGTGTGGGTGTGTGTGTAGGTGTGTGTGCGTATGTGTGTGTGTGAGTCGGTGTGTATCTTCTATTAGAATTTAGTACTGTGCCCTATCTGAATTCGAACAAAGGTACATGACAAATTACAACTCAATTATACCTATAACGAATAGAATCAAATTACAACTCTATAACTTAGTAATTAAACTTACATATTACGTTTTATTTTTGAAGAAATAATTTAAAAAAAAAGTCTGTACTGATACTTATTGAATTACTACTTCGATTCCTAAAATATTAGGCAATAGTAAATGAATAATGAAATTATAATCATCTTTTAAGAAATAACAATCTAGCTGAATACTACACATTGCTTTTTGAATTTAAGAAAAACTTTTGGCTTAGGCTGTTGTTATTACAAAGGAGTCATATATTAGTTTAAAATTTTTTTTATTTTATATTTAATTAGGCAGTTATAATTTCAGATACTTCAGCTCTAATCATTTTCACCCATATAATCGAACAAAGCTTCGGGGACTCGATTCAGGATTACGCGATTTGGCGTATTGGATTATCCAAATTTTATTTCTTTAACGAAGTGAATTATTTTCAGAGAGGGAATACAAATAAGTGATAAGATTACCAGGGGAAGATACGATAGGTCGTTAAAAGTAAATCACCATTTTTGCTATAGGGTAAAAATTTCAGGTAAATTAACTTTATTGCAAGAGTAAGAATTTTTATGTCATTATTTTTGAAGATTTTACTTTCAAAAATAAAAATGTTTCTAAAATTTTATAAATTAGTTAATTGGTGAACTAGTTAATGAACTTTGTTTTTCAGTTTGATGTGATTAATATAGGTGTATGCGGATATTCCTACGAAAGTTTAAAAATTATGAATGCCTCTAAAACCTCATAAATGACCGAAGCGATACGATACAGGCTGAAGAATATTGTAAGCTAATTATTAAGTATAGCTACATAATTACTCACATTCGCCTAATTTATTCCTCGAAATGAAGTAATGTCTGAAGCAGCGTGCGTGTTGTTAAATTACTAATGCAATAGCCTGACGGCTTGTATACAAAATTGCGGACGTTTAATTGTAAATGGCTCATTGGAGAAGTATGGTATGTATATAGCAAATAGTGTAGACTGGTGTAATTGCATGAAAGCGGTAATTAGGGGGTTTAGTTGTCATTTGACGAAAATGTTTGGTGTAACATCAATAGATCTATCATTTAAAAATTTGCAACGGTATTTACCCAGTAGCTCTCTACAAATACAAGTAAAGTCAAGTCAAAGCTACTTCCTAAGATGGAAAATAATTTTTTTAAAAAAGAAAACGTAATTTTCAGATTCCCCGACACCAAGAACTCTCCTACTTCTCTAACTCCTTATATGTTTGCCTATAAACCATAATACTTACAGTGTGTTCAGATTCTCATAATACTATTGAAACTAGATAAAATTTATCGATCCCATTTATTTCACTTCCTGAAGCAATATTGCTCAAACATTCTACTTCAAGTATTACTAGTATACCATATTTAAAACCGATATCTCATTTTGTTGAAGAGTTATCTTGCCAACAGACAGACCGAAATTAGAAGTTTTTTCGTGATCTAAAGATCTAATTTAATCAGTGCTAGTAACACAAGACACAGATCACTGTTTCTATACCATTCCCAATACATACAGGGTGAGTCAACGATAGAGTAGTTCATTATCTCATTTGTTTCGGGAATGACGAAAAAATGTTAAATACAATAGTTTTAGGGAATGTTAAGGTGTACAGTTTAAATTTATTTTTGAGTATACAGGGTACTTCAAAAAAATGTGGCCGATATAATATATGTTTTTTTTAAATGGAACATCCTATTTTCTAATTTATTTTTAAATTCTGCGTAAAATTTTATACACACACACACTGTATATTATTATTTTTTCTGATAGATTTTACAAAACCCCTCCAACTTTTATTAAGTATGTAATATACCTATTTCTAATAGTTTTTGATTTATTTTAAATTTTTCAATTTATACCTTGTTTTTAATACACTTACGCTATTACGAAAACATAAACAAATCGTTAATAATATTTTTAATATAGTTTAACTTATCTAATGATTAATTATTATGACGTAATAAATGTTCAAAAATATGTCCGTCTACTTGAATACACATGTTAAGTCGTTTTCTTATATTTTCCTTCACTTTCCTTAGCATAAAGGGCCTTATTGTCCTGCACGCATCCCGTACCCTATTTTCCATATCTACTGCTGTTGTAGGGGGATTCACATAAACACGGTCTTTAACGTAGTCCCACAAAAAGAAGTCTAAAGGTGTTAACTCACATGATCGAGGGGCCACTGAATGAATCCATCCCTACCGATCCATTTTTGTGGGTAATGATCGTTTAAAAATTCCCGAACTTCCCGGTGGTAATGGGCAGGAGCTCCGTCTTGTTGAATCTACATTTGTTCCTTTTCAAAGTTATCAACTTCTTCAAGAAACTGGGGTAATTCGTTTTGCAAGAAATTTAGATATCTATGCCCGTTAAGTGGTTCACGGAAAAAATATGAACCAATAATTCGAAAATTTAATATTCCACACCATACATTAAGCGACCAATGGTTTTGGTTTTAAACTTTTTGGGCCCAAAATGGATTAACTGTTGAATAATAATGTATGTTGTGGCTGTTAACTGCTCCATTACTGCGAAAAGTAGCTTCATCAGAAAACATTATTTTGGATAAAAGATTTGGATCGGCCTCTATTGCTCAATTCATGGTGGTACAAAAGTTTACTCGTCATTCAAAATCACGGTCTTGAAATTCTTGGTGTAGTTTCATATGAAAGGGATGATACTTGTATTTTCTCGTGGTGCGATTAGCCGTAGATTGGGATGTGTCAGATAAGTCAGCTAGCTGACGGCTGCTGACCTGGAGATTATCTTCAACATGAAGTAAAATTTCCATTTCTTTTTCGTCATTGGTAGCATTCTGGTTTACTACTTTCCGTTTCGTATACCCAACGCTACCACTACTATCTAACCGTTCTATTAAGTACTGAAAAGATTTTCTAGATGGTATACGTCTATAAGGGTACTTCACTCCGTAAAGCCTTAATACCAAAAGAGAGAGAATTTTTTCCCACCTCGCCTAGTATATAAACCATATCAGTTAATTCATTTTTAGGAAAATCCATAACTATTACCTTTATACGTTACTTACTATAACAAATTAAACTATTTCTACTTGCTTAATAGACATGTCAAAATTTGACAATGCCTACATTTTTGTTTTGTCTTGGCAACTATGATGTTACAGCGTAAGTGTATTAAAAACAAGGATAAAAATTGAAAAATTCAAAATAAATGGAAAACTATTAGAGATTGGTATATGATATACTTAATAAAACTTGGAGGGATTCGTCAAATCTATCAAAAAAAATAATAATATACAGGGTGTACCATTTAAAAAATTTGAGATTTTTCAATTTAAAATAGTCGAAATGCATAAATTAATTTTGAACACCCTCTAGCATCTAACTCAAATTTCTTTACTTATATCTTTTTTTCATCTCTACAGAATGCACGTACCAATTATGAGTATTCCATCTTCAGAAACTGAAAACTAGTATTTTTTTAAAAAAATTGAAATATTAGAAAAACTACTAGGTTTAGGTTTAATTATTAATAAAAAAGTTATAAAATTTTACGCAGATTTAAAAATAAATTAGAAAATAAGATGTTCCATTTAAAAAACATACGTTATATTGGCCACACTTTTTTGAAGTGTTAGGTAAATAACATTATTAATAAAAAAATTATAAAATTTTACGCAGAATTTAAAAATAAATTAGAAAATAGGACGTTCCATTTAAAATGACGTATGTTATATCGGCCACATTTTTTTGAAGTGCCCTGTATACTCAAACATAATTTTAAACTGTGCACCTTAACATTCCCTATTGCATTTAACATTTTTTCGTCATTCCCGTAACAAATGAGATAATGAACTTTACTCTATCGTTGACTCACCCTGTACGCTCTACATTTTGCCGACGATCAGGTGGTTATTGCTCAGGACAAAGAAGATCTAGAATTTATGACAAGAAAACAGTTTAAAGATGATAAAAACTGGAGTTTAACAGTTAGCTGCAAGAAAACCAAGTATTTGTGTACAGGGGGAAAACCGGTGAGGTCATTGATGCTTGTGAAGAGTATATATATATATGTATATATATATATATATATATATATATATATATATATATATATATATATATATATATATAATATATATATATATATATATATATATATATATATATATATATATATATATATATATATATATATATATATATATAAATATATATATATATATATATATATATATATATATATATATATATATATAAATATATATATATATATATATATATATATATATATATATATATATATATATATAAATATATATATATATATATATATATATATATATATATATATATATATATATGTATATATATATATATATATATATATATATATATATATATATATAATATATATGTATATATATATATAATATATATATATATATATATATACTAAATATATATATATATATATATAAATATATATATATATATATATATATATATATATATATATTATATATATATATATATATATATATATATATATATATATATATATATATATATATATATATATATATATATATATATATGTATAACATAAGTAAAGACGGTAAAACGGAAAAAGAAGTGGAGAGTAGGTTGTGAAAATTGGCAACTGACGAAATGATTGGAACTAAAACTAATGGCACTCGAAATGGATTACTGGCGAAGATCGGCTGGAGTGTCAAGAATGGATAGAGTGACAAATGAAATAATAAGAGATGTAATGCCAGTATCAACCACGATTATTGCGGAAATTCAACAACGGCAACTTATATGGTACGGACACTTGGAAAAAATGGAAAGAACACCGAATACCAAAGATGGTTCTAAAGTGGGTGCCTAGCGTAAAGAGGAGAAGTGGAAGACCAAGAGCGACACGGTTTGGGGTGGTCAGAGGGCAATGTCAGAGAGATTGGGAAGATCAAAGGGGATGGAAACTAGGAATTGGAATGCAAAGAACGCTATAAAAAACCAGATTGATGATAAAGAAGGTGTTGCATTTGTTTATATAATTTTGTTTTATTAGAATTTTTTTATATTTAGATACTAATATTTCTGTATAAACAAAAATATTTTTAAAATCGAAACTTTAAGCGCACCATTATTTCATTGCCTATAATCAAGTTGATTTTTTTTTATGGGTCTAGCACACGTGCTACAGGGAAATCCCTAAAGCGCTACAGGAGCGACATGTGTGCGGAAAAAGCGATTCACGTTGTTCTTGAATCGCTGTAAATTGTACTCGATGGGAAACACAGTCCTGGGCAAATTATTCCAAAGGGATGATGTTCTCCATATAAAAGACTGCTTGAAAAGTGCTGTACGAGGACTAACAAGCTGACCCTCATATGGATGTGAAGTATTAACGCGACGTGTATTTCTAATGGACCGCTCTGGGAGGAATTAAGCGGGCCACATCCTTCGAACACTTTCCATGAAAATAGAATAGATTCAAGTCGCCAACCGTTCCTCGATGTTCCAACGAATCAACGCCGCCGGTCAGTTCTGGATCTGCAATCAGACGAACAGCTCTTCTCTGAATAGAATGCAACAAATGCAGTGTATGTTTGGGAGCGGAGCCCCAAACATGGGAGCAGTATTCCATAGTTGGTCGAATTTGAGCTTTGTAAAGAGTTAACAGTTGTTGTGGAGGGTAAAGCTTTCTGGTCGAAATAATATTCCCAACTTTTGAGAAGCTCTCTTTGCTATGCCTGCAACATGTTCATACCAGGACATATTTGCTCCCAAATTAACGCCCAACAAATTGAGTGACGATGTTAGAGAAATGGAGTGCCCCGACATAACTATGTCGGGTTCAGCAACGTTAACTTGTTTAGAAAAAACTACCGCCTGGGTTTTTGTAGCGTTAAATTCCACTTGATTACTGTCACCCCAAGATAGAATTTCTTCCAGGTCTTTGTTAAGTTGAATGACTTTTTACTGTTGTATTTGTACTATTATACTGACCTTCCCTTGGGGAAAATGTGGGTATATATTTTTAATTTAATATTTCATCGTTCCGTGAAAATCTGGTTCTCCTGAACATACACTCTCTGAAATCAAGATATCATGGGCCCAATTCTCTAAGCAGATTTTTTAGAATTTCCCTTTCCGTATCGGTTTTCGAGATAGTGACACGTGTTGTGGGATCATCTCTCATCTTCTTACTTTCGAGACTTCAGGCCAGGATATATATATATATATATATATATATATATATATATATATATATATATATATATATATATATATTTATAAATTATCCATCAGCTATCCCCATCCTCTGCTGGATATAGGTCTCCTCTAAGAACTACCACCGATCTATTCTGAGGGGTGTCAACCCAGTTTTCTGCCACTTTCTTCATGTCATCGCTCCATCTAGTTGGTGGTCTACCTCCGTTCCTTTTGTCTTCTCTGGGTCTTCATTCTAAAAGCGTTACTTATACCTCGAATTTTCAAAAATTCGATTCTATTTTTTTTACCGATTTTTATTCTCTATATTTCTAAGAAAAGAAAAAAAATTGAAGAAAATTCCATTCCATTACAAAGTTATAGCATTAAATGTGACCTGGCGTCGGATTGGGACCGCTATTTGTTTTCAGACACTGTCTACAATATCAGTCAGTATTTTAACTATTTTAACTTTTTTTTTTTTGAAAAAAAACCCCTACGACAATTTTTAACTACTACGTTATTTTACAAGATTAATTTTTATTTTTGCATATCTGATTACTTTTTGTGAAATTATCCTACAGACAAGGAGGCGCCATAGTTTTCATCAGTGGTCCATTTAACATGATAAAAATAATGTTAACATTTAAAATATATGTATTTAAAAAAAATCTTATAATTTAAAGTACAATAAAAATATATAATCGCCATTCTTTTGTATTATTTACTTAATGACCTTTAAAATTTTTTTTTTAAATATACATACTTTTTGCAGCGCCCAGGTGTATGTAACCTCTTAATTTACATTAATGATCTTTTGGAAAAGACCGAGAATCCAATCTACAGCTTTGCAGATGACAGTACGCTTATCTCTTTATTCACTTTGAAAGCTCGGACATCGGCTACTCAGACGAATATCCGCAGACAACAGGAAGTCATTCAACTTAACAAAGACCTGGAAGAAATTCTGTCTTGGGGTGACAGTAACCAAGTGGAATTTAACGCTGCAAAAACCCAGGCGGCAGTTTTTTCTAAAAAAGTAAACGTTGCTGAACCCGACATTGTTATGTCAGGGCACTCCATTCCTCTAACATCGTCACTCAATTTGTTGGGCGTTAATTTGGGAACAAATATGTTCTGGTATGAACATGTTGCAGGCATAGCAAGGAGAGCTTCTCAAAAGTTGGGAATAATATTTCGAACCAGAAAGCTTTACCCTCCACAACAACTGTTAATTCTTTACAAAGCTCAAATTCGACCAGCTATGGAATACTGCTCCCATGTTTGGGGCTCCGCTCCCAAACATACACTGCATTTGTTGGATTCTATTCAGAGAAGAGCTGTTCGTCTGATTGGAGACTCGGAACTGACCGGCAGCCTTGATTCGTTGGAACATCGAAGAACGGTTGGCGACTTGTGCCTTTTCTACAAGTATTTTGATGGAAAGTGTTCGAAGGATGTGGCCCGCTTAATTTCTCCGAGAGAAATTAAAAAAAAAAAAAAAAAAAAAAAATTAGAAGTACACGTCGCGCTAATACTTCACATCCGTATGAGGTTCAGCTTGTTACTCCTCGTACAACGGGTTTCAAACAGTCTTTTATATGGAGAATATCATCCCTAGAATGGAATAATTTGCCAAGGACTGTGTTTCCCACTGAGTACAATCTACAGCGATTCAAGAACAACGTGAATCGCTTTCTCCGCACACGTGTCGCTCCTGTAGCGCTTTAGGGACTTCCCTGCAGCACGTGTGCTAGACCCATAAAAAAAAATATATCAGAACAAATATTTCAATTTACTTCTCTATCTACTTTAAAATCATATAAGATTTTGCTCTTATTAAACCGAATAGAAAAAAATAGAAAGCAACTAACATAAGGAAATATATGTCGCCTACTTCACCCCATAGGCTGGTAATAACGGAAGACGATTATAATAATTGCAGTATGAATGTTACAAAACCTTCTAGACAAAGACGAGAGCCAAATAACATGGAGGCAAATAATACGTATAATTCATTTCGTGGTAATTTCCTGTGTATCCGTTGCGCCTTGAATAATTTCACGGCGCTGTCACTCTAGGAATGCCTTTGAGGTCGCGAACATAAAAGCTGTTTTCCGCGCGCAATTATATCTTCACGTAATGACAAACTTGTCTTTAATTTTTAGACTTTCATTTTCACAAACGTAGCCTTTAATGAATTTGTAGATCTGCCAGGATACTAAACTTTAACTAAATATGATATTTTGTTCACGTTACGGTATTTTGTACGAGGGCCGCCTTTTAAATTTTTACAAACAAAGATGGCGCTACTGAGATATAACATTACTATTGTTGTAAAATTTGACATTTGTCATTGTTAAAACAGTGGCCGCTCAGAAAATGGCTGAGTAGTTACAGTGAGCATTTAAAAAAAACAGTTTTATGAACGAATGGAAATTTTGACGTGAAGGTTTTCGTTGGATGATTTTTTACGATTTTAATAAAGGTCTAACTTAACAACAATGCCTCGAATCGCTTCGTTCAACTTTTGATAACAAATCACCATGAGAAAAGACTGTTTACAATTGGTTTGCAGGATTTCGTCATGGTCGTGCTTCCGTCAGGAATGAATTTCGTGAAGGTCGACCGAAAGCAGTTGTTCCAAAAAACATCAATGCTGTGCGCAACAAGATTAAAGAGGATCAACATGTGACTTAACGTGAGATAGAGGTATCGAGCAGGCTTTATTTTAATATTATAGCTAGCTTGGAGTTAAATCTTAACGTGACACTAATAAACTTTTCATAATGGAATAATGTATTTATCAGTAAAACATGTTTCTCTATTAAAATTTCTTTCAGTTTACTCGTACAAATAAAACGTCGAATTTCTTCATGTAGTTTGAAGTTGGTACGTACCTCCTTTTTTCGTAACCCAGAAAAATAATACATATACATATTGGTAAGTGTATATATACCATATTTAATTTTAAATGAAAATAAGGCATATACTCACAAATGCTATTTATTTATTACTACTCAAAAAATTATTTTATTAGCTTATTTGCTATTTTTTATTGCTTTAACTCTTCTATAAAATAGACTTTTGACTGACAATTTCTTTCAAAAACAGTTAATTCGATTGCGCTAAATTGCTAACCGTGATAGTTACTTTCCCCCCCTTTTTAACACATTTATATATATTTTAGTTCTCATCTAATAATATAAATATTTGATGGGGCCATTTTTAAGGACACGACAAATCTATACTATACAACGCATTCTCCTCCACAATATTTTTAATATTTTTAAACAAAAAATCATTTTTAAAAACCGGTCAAGTGCAAGTTGGGCTTGGCAATTAGTGTTCCGTACCGTGATTACCTTCAAATTAAAAATTAATCACCTAATAGCCAATAAATCAATCTAAAATCTAGTAATAAAAGTTTAAAACAAATATTTACTACCTAAATATTTGTTTAATTATAAACAAATAAAATAAAATTATTTTGTCTTTGGTACCTATCTGTTGGTCACCAGTCATCATGATATTACTGGTTGCACCGAATACGTAATGATATTTCGCATCCCTTAGTCCCGGTTGGATTCCCAACTTTCCATACCTTCCCCGTTCTGCCATACGACATAGTTTTTCTTTTATACCAGAAAAATTACACTGGTCAACACAAGTCTTGTTTCCTTTATTTTTTTTTTGTTATTAGGTATTTCTATGGCCCTGACTATGAAAAAAATATTGGGAGATTGCTAACAGCTTTACCTTCTGAAATATACAGTTTTATTATTTTGCCAAAAAAATACAAAAAAATAATACATTATGTTAACAAAATTTCTATTGAACACTAGCAAATCTTTTATGAGATTTCCTTGAATGAACGACTTTAGGTAGATCTCGTTGCAAACTCCAGCAGTAGTCTGCCATCATATGTGAGTCCCACCGCCCCTGATAACGCTCTTCCATTGTCCGAAGATCCTGATGAAATCTTTCACCCTGCTCCTCACTGAAATCACCCAGAGTTTGTGGAAATCGGTCTAAATGCGAGTGCAGGAAGTGGATATTTATGCTCATGTTGCACCCTAGCTCTTGCAAGTTCGATAGCATGCACTCAACAAGCTCGACATGGTCGTTAGATTTCTTTTTGCCTAGGAAGCTACTCATAACCAAAACAAATGAATTCCAAGCTTTGGATTCGACTTCAGTCATTGATTTGACAAAATTAGGATCTTTCACGAGTTGCCTAATCTGTGGCCCATCAAAAATACCAGCTTTCAATTTTTCTGAACTTAATCCTTCACAAACTGTTTCATTATGCCGAGTTTAATATGAAGTGGTGGAAGTATGATGCGGTCTCGGCTAACTAAAGGCACGTTTATAACATTTTTTATACCAACTTTTAGCTCTTCCCGCACTGGCCAAACTTTTTGTGACCAATGGGTGTTGTTTGTCACGACTATCCCAGAGACACATGAAACAAGGGAACTTTGTGTACCCCCCTTGTTGACCTAAAAGAAAGTTAACCATTTTCAGATCAACACAAATGACCCATTTGTGGTCTTGATACTTAATTTTTTCCATAACCTTAGAAACATTTACGTATTCTTCTTTTAAAGTCGTCGAATGTGCAATAGGTATAGATCCGTACTTGTTGCCGTTATGAAGCAAAACACACTTTAAACTTGTTTTGCTGCTGTCTATGAAAAGACGCCAATCACTAGGTTGGTACTGTTTTAATCTCATCTGCTGCAAAATACCACCAACATCGTTACAAAAAACTAAATCCTTCTCTTGAGAAAAATACGGTAACAGATTTTTTTCTCGGGTACGATAAAATGTAATGTTGGTTTCCGGAGTAAGCAATTTTTTTTTTTCTTTTTAAACGAGATGCTAAAATTTCAGAAGCTTCTTTTGGTAAGTTCAGATCTCTTACTAAGTCATTTAGTTCTTTCTGATTAAATGGTTGGGGTTCTGAAAGGCTACATTTGTAGTCTGAATCAGAGTCTTCACTTGATGTATTTCGTTCGGCTTCACAGAGATTTGGATCATCAGAAGATTTAGATGAGCTGGGTTGTACCTCTTGTGATTTTAATTGAGGTCGTTGAGCAGAAGATAAGTTAGGATATGACCACTTACATCGATTTCCATGGTTAATTCCGTTTATTTTCACAACGCAGAAGTAGCCATCATCATGATGGTTTCAAGGTTCTCGCCAAATCATGGGTGTTACAAACATTATTGCATCTCTTTTTCCACTGGACCATAACCGTAGACATACCACACATTTCTGACATACAATATGAGGAACCCATGGCTTGTCCTGATTACACAATTTTATTTTAAAGTATTGATGATACGCAGTTTTCACAGTCCGATATAGGTTTTCGATATTTTGCGAATATATATTCACCACAAATATAGCAAAAACAATCGGGATTAAGCACACAATATCTTCTTGACGAAGCCATATCTAAAACAACAACAAAATATATTTTAGTGTCCAATAAAAAACGAAATCTTAAGTAAAAATAGTAAATGAGGGTAGTTAGCTATAACTCAAAAACAAAAGCTGTTAGAGAAAAATTGTTGCCATATTTAAAAAAAATACGCGTCAATTTGAGATAGAAACAGAAAAAAAAATCACAGGAAACAAGCAATTTTCTTTTTTTTTGTTGACCAGTGTTATCAAACGTAATGCAGTCGTGATAATTTTCGCTCAATCTACACTTCATGAAGAAAATTCCAGGGTTTTTTTTTTCAATATTTTTTGTTCAATACTTTTCGAAATAACGGAGGGACATCGATTTTTTGGCAATTTATACCAGATAAATTACCAAATGTAATGCACTCGTGATAATTTTCGCTTAATTATGAAGAATATTCCAGAATTTTCTCAAAAATTTTTAATTCGTACTTTTCGAGATAGGGTGGGGGGCAAATTTTTGGCCATTTTTTAAAAAAAATATAAAGAAAAGCTTGGGTAGTATTACATCATATTAATTCTTGAAATCGTGTTTTCACAGGCCTTCATTTGACACCCAGCTCGGTGAGCTTAGAAAAAAAAATTACTGCTCTCCCACAAGCTAACTCCTTAAGTCAAAATTTAACTTTCAAAACTACACGGCTCTGATTGGGCCATCACTTCCTATATTTGTGCCAAATCTTAACTTTATATGTCAAGTAATTTTGGAGAAAATTGGGTGTGACAGACGGGCACCGAAGTGATCTCATAAGTGTTCTGTACGGAACACCAAAAATCGTAAAGAGATTTACTCAGTACTTCACTTGGCAACACGTGGATCTAAAATAAGTATTGACTTTCTCACATTAAAGAACAACTTATTCTAAACAGTACAAGTTAATATTTTAAATCATTACTTTATAGTAAGATTTGGGATTCACAAAAACAAGATGAGCAGAGAAAGAGCTTCAAAGATATTTACAACTGAAACTTGACCTACGTACTATTTCTGTTAAAATTTAATTTAATGAAAAAGTAACGCCATTTTCAGATATCCTAACTCCACGAACGCCAAAAAGGACAGATAACATTGTATATACGCCATAACCCCTCTAACCTCTAACTTCCACCTCAATAACTCCGTATATGTTTAAGCATAAATATTTGAAAATAATTAAAAATAACAATTAACCCTATTTATGTTTGACCAAAAATAATTAAAAATAATAAAAATTTGATACAGTTTTCACAAGAATATAACACGATATACGGATTGCCTTCTAAGATCTCCAAATTGTTTTTCGAAACTAAGTATTGACAGACAGATGCGGTTGAGATTAAAATACGCTGGCATTCTTTGTGGATGCGTGTCACAAATGACAGCATTTTATAGCGCATAAAGTTCGTATAGCTGCCGCTAGAGTGGGAACCGATTTCAATACTTAAAAATGCGGCATTCAGTGTACAAGAACATCGTGTAATCATCCGTTTTCTCCACTGGCGTGACGTTACTTACGTCCACATGCATCGTCAATTGAGTAAGACACTGTGAGAAATGTAAAAAATGTGCTTTCGTGGATACAATA
Organism: Pachyrhynchus sulphureomaculatus; assembly: GCA_019049505.1. Lineage (NCBI taxonomy): Eukaryota > Metazoa > Arthropoda > Insecta > Coleoptera > Curculionidae > Pachyrhynchus > Pachyrhynchus sulphureomaculatus. The sequence goes on along the minus strand of CM032453.1, from coordinate 80,451,606 downwards.
GTTCAAAGAAAGCTGAAGTTTATATGACAACGAACTCAAGATGCCTCGGCCCCGAACCAGCCGGATATACAACATGATTGCGCCAGTGGAGCAAGTTGTTATAGAGGACCGCCGATTAGGTGTGAGTGACGTAGCCCCTAAAGTTTCTATAGGATCTGTGCACGCCATCCTGAGTGAGGACTTGAGAATGCTGAAAGTTTTTTCAAGATGAGTGCCTCGAATGCTGACCGACCAAACTGTGCTGGCGGCAATTTGTCAGGCGATATTAATACGTCATGACGACATGATTGGTGTTTTCTTTTCATCAGTTGTCACAATGGATGAGACGTATATGCCGTTTTTAATCCTAAAATGAAACGAAAATTGGCGCAATGGAAATACACCGACTTACCGCTACTAAGGAAATTTCGAGTTCCCGCCAGTGCTTAGAAAATGGTGGCCATCTTTTGGGACAGCGAAAGCGAATTCTTTTCTCTTTGTGTTCCAAAGGGTAATATGGTGACGGCGGCACGAATATGTTTTTAGGACAAACGATCGGCAAAGGTAACGCGTGTCCTTTTCTATTAAGGCAACGCTCCTACTCATACATCGATCCTGACTCAGGAGTTTCTTCGTAACAACAACTTCCTATTCATCTTACTTCGCTCCTAGCAACTTTTTTTCTAACAATAAGAGACACTTCCTTTTCAGTCGAGTCACTAACGAAATCATTTTCGACGGCCATTAAATCATGACGTCGACGTCGTGAAAAATATGTACGTCTCCATAGAGATTATGTGGAGAAGTTACAGAAGTGTCAACTTTCTGGTGTAAGTGGTTTGTCAGAAAAAAGTTACGAGACTTTAGAACTTGAACGCGTCTCGTATGCGTAACAATCTGTCTAGACCCTACCCTTATTAACCCTATATTAATTGTCTTCAAGAACCCAGAAAAAGACATATAACATAATATATACGAAGCAACTCCTTTTTAGCCTTAGCTTTAACTATAAATAATTAGGCTTAAAATTTGTTTATAGTCTCAGCTACATCCAAGAAAAATTCTCATAATGGTATTGAAAATATCCAAAATTTATCGATCATCTCCTAAAGTGATATCGCTCAAGAGCTCTAGGTTCCTTCCTTACATCACATAATATTTGTGTACCATATTTAAAGTCGATGTCCTATTTCGTTTGATAGTGATCATTCCAACAGAGAGACAGATAGACAGACAGACCGACAGAGGAAATGAGAAACTATGTTTTTCATGATCTACAAACATGGAAACATAATGAAATTGAAGAATCTCAGAAAGTAATTTTTTTACGAATACAATTTATTACTTATTTTGCTTTAGTAAAGGAATTAAAAACTTCATGTATTTTTACTGGGGTAACAGAAAACTAAAATATGTATATCGAATTCGAAAAGTTGATATTAGAACAAATGTCCAAAATGTACTGTTTGTTAAAATAAGCTAGGCAATAAAATTTATGCAATAGCTTGTTACGATACATAATTTTTTCTGAACTATCTCTCCCTGGAATTTTTCTCTTAAAAATAAAAATCGTAAAATGGAAAACTTCTAGAATAATTAGATAAATTCCTTTTTGGATTTCCCCAAATATACATTTCGTGAAATTTATCTGAATTATATTTAAAATCATCTAAAAGTTTTTGTTTTGTCCAAACTGATTTAATTTCAAACCACCACAAACGAAGTCAAAACTCCGTTAGAAGCATAGAAGGGGTTATCGGTCATGCAAGTCTACCAGGACCGGGTTATGGTGATTTACGCTAGTAATGACTGAGAGAGACAAAAAGAAAAAAAATCCTATATCTCTTTAATAATGGTATTGAAAAATTTACATGTTTCTATCAAATAAAACGTTACTCACCAGGCTTAATGCTAGTATTGTACAAAAAATATAACGGAAGACGCCCTTATCAAATTACCACATGTAGGCGGCTGAGACTTTGGGTGATATACAGGGTGAAAAGAAAATAAATATAAATCAGGTGTTTAATAAATAAATCGACTAACTAAATATTGAAATGTTAAAACTGTGAACTTTCACTAATTACGTAAGCTTAGCACTCACGTATCTAATTTTTGCAACCTCTTAGCTAAATATACGGGTTTTGTTTTTATTACGAAGCCTTACATAACTTAATCAAAATTTTCTCAATGAGTCAATAATAAGATGGTCTATTTCTTTGTGTTTGGCATTCGTGTGAATCAAGGAAGTCGAGCGATTTTCAAGAAATGGACGAAAAAGAATTTCGTGTGGTGATTAAACATTACTTTATGAAAGGCAAAACGCCTCAGGAGACTAAAGAGAAGCTTGATAAACATTATTGTGACTGCACCTTCGATTAGAACAGTTTATAAGTGGTTTCAAAATTTTCGGACTGGCCATATGGGCACAAGTGACGCTGAACGTTCTGGACGGCCTGTGGAGGTTACGACTCCAGAAATCATTGATCAAATCCATGATATGGTTATGGATGACAGAAGAGTTAAGGTGCGTGAGATTGCTAGTGCTGTGGGCATCTCGACTGAACGGGTACATAATATTTTGCATAAACATTTGGACATGAGAAAGCTATCCTCAAGATGGGTGCCGCGATTGCTTACGCTTGACCAAAAACGGAATCGTGTGTAGTGTTGCAAGGATGGTTTGCAGCTGTTCCAGAAGAATCCGGAGGACTTTAAGCGTCGTTTCGTCACTGTGGATGAAACATGGATACATTACTATACTCCTGAGACCAAACAACAATCTAAACAATGGGTTACCAAGGGGGAATCTGCACCAAAAAAGGCGAAGACCGTTCCTTCGGCCGGAAAGGTTATGGCGACTGTCTTTTGGGATTCGCAAGGGATAATCCTCATCGACTATCTGGAAAAGGGTAAAACTATTACAGGTGAATATTATTCATCGTTATTGGACCGTTTGAAAACCGAGCTGCAAGAAAAACGCCAGCGATTGGTCCACAAGAAAGTCCTTTTCCATCACGACAACGCATCAGCACACACCTCAGCAGTTGTGGTCGCAAAATTAATGGAAATAGGATTCCAACTCGTTTCACATCCCCCTATTCTCCAGACTTGGCTTCCTCGGACTACTATTTGTTCCCCAATTTGAAGAAATGGCTGGCGGGACAAAGATTTTATTCAAACGAGGAGGTGATTGCAGACACTAATGGATATTTTGCAGACTTGGACAAATCCTATTATTCGGAAGGGATCAACAAACTAGAACATCGTTGGACGAAGTGTATAAGCCTAAAAGGTTTACCCCAAACACATAAGTAGTTTTTATTTTTGCACGGACTTTTCAAACCAGCCTCGTGTATATATATATATATATATATATTATATATATATATATATATATATATATATATATATATATGTATATATATAGTCGACACTGTTTATAGTGAAACTCTATATAGTGAAAAACTCTTTATAGTGCAATTTTTTAAGAGAGAGAGAGAGAGAACTGGTATTTAGTAATCGCTATTTAAGTAATAGAGATCTTGTAGATTTGACCCAAATATCAGTTGGATTAATAAAATCTATTTGGGAAAAAGATTTTGGCTTATCTCGCGTGTTATCTCGTCTTGTTCCAAATAACTTATTTTTTTAAAAACATGATTATATATATATACATATATAACTCCACTTTGAAATACATAACTGCATGCTGTTGAAAAGACGTGGATCCATTTATATGACGCAGAAACAGTGCAACAATCAAGTGAATATCGTACAAAAGGTGGATTAAAACAAAAAAAAACAAGTTAAAGCCGGTTAAAAATCAAGGTAACTCAACTGTTCAACGATTATCCCGATATTATGCACAAGGAGTTCCTTCCAACTGGTCCAACAGCTAATAGGGAGTATTGCGGGAGCGATATGCGTTTCTTACGTGACTCAATTCGTAAAACCAACCTAAATTGTCACAGCATTAGGATTTTGCATCACACACTATCACAGAATGCAATAATTTTTTGTACCTATGTAAGTAACAGTGAAACCATAAGTGTTACCTATGTTGGGAATGTGGAATCTTTGGCACTACTCAGTATATATCACCACTACACCAAACACTTTATTTTTGCATTTGACGCGCGTTTCGCTAATCATGTTAGCTTCATCAGGAGCGATGATTGACACTCATCGCTCCTATTCTAGAGGTTGGTTAGCTAAACGCGCGTCGAATGCAGAAATAAAGTATTTGGTATAGTGGTGATATATACTAAGTAGCATAAGTATTACATAAGCCAAGTACTCACTGGCATGGCACTGTGACTTTTTTCCTGTTTTTCGAGCTGAAATTACTCCTACGTTTTAAATCTGTAAAAGTTATAGAAGAGAGTTCGCTGGCTGCCTTGAAAGTAATGCCGGAAATCGTAGTGTTTGGAAAATTTGAAAAACGATTTGTTGAATAGAAAAAAAACGTTGGCATAAGTGTGTTGCAGTGGGAGGAGATTACTTAAAAGGGTATCAAACAGATTCGGATAAACAAATTAATAGTTTAAGTTTTACTTAATGAGTCTGGTTGTTACATTTTAAAAAAGCCATAAGTATTTTTATAAGCATTTTTTGTTACACATTGCTTCAATCAAACAGTTTATTTAGTGTTCTGTACGGTAATTGCTTTTAAAATACAAAAATTTGTTATGGAGGTATAAAATGATTAATGACTTCATAAAATACACCCTAAATGAGTTTTCAAAAAAATTTGTTTCCGATTTTTCTTGACAACTGATGACCTTGACATTTTTTTTTTATATACGAGATAAATTATTAAAGGTAACGCACTCGTGATAATTTTCATTCAATTTACACTTTATGGAGGATATTTTAGAATTTTTTCAAAATTTGTTGATCAGTACTTTTCGAGATAAGGGGGGGCAGCGATTGTTGGCAATTTTTTAAAAATATTATGAAGGAAAATTTGCGCGAGTATTACATCATATATATTTTTGAACTCGTATTTTCACAAGCTTTGTTTTTTTTTTTACTTCCCATTTTACCCCCCTAAATGAACCCCTTAAGTCAAAATTTTACTGCACGGCTCTGATTGGGCCATCAATTCCTATATTTGTGTCAAATTTTGAACTTTCTGCGTCAAATAGTTTCGGAGAAAATCAGGTGTAACAGACGGAAAGACGAAACTGAAGTAATCCCGTAAGTTTTTCGTACGGAACACTACAAATAGTTATTTTTAATTTTCTTATGAAGAAATCACCATGTAATTTTTCTAGTAACTCATATTAAAGACAACTTTTTATATCATCATATATATTGTTTAAAAAAAGAACGTTTTTTTTTTTAAACAACAACAAACAAAACAACGTTATTACCTTATAAAATATTTTATTGGACAAATAATCATAATATTTTACAATTTATCAAAACGTTTTCCCTGTGCAGGCATTTCGCGTCGTCTTAAGCCTTAACCTAATCAGTATAGTGGATAATACTATAACTTACAGAGTTAGTTTATACGAATCCTGAGTTTAAGATAATACTGTCCTGACTTCCTCCCGGCTGTCGTGGGCTAAAGTGGTAAACTAACGAGTTATCTCGCCCGGAGGGGGCGTCACGACGCCACTGTGTTTTACGACCTGATTCTAGGGCGGTTTACGGTGGGGCGTTTTTAGGGGACACAATCGTAAAAGTGTACTCATCCTTTTAGCTGTTATCCAGCAGAAAGGGTTTTTTAAATGTTTCTAATTGAAATACTGGATAAAAGTAAAATTAACTTTCACAATATTATTTGGCTCAATTTACTTTACATTTTATATTTTAAGCTGTATTAAAATTCTTATAAAATTATATACTTTTTTTAATATTTAAGTGACGTTCGCATATCTTCAGAGTGAACAAAATTTAATTTTTGGGAAGGCTTTTGAGGTAACTTCATACGTTCGTCTGTCGAACACAATTTTTTCAGGAGAAATTTGAATATTTTCCCAAGAACTGGCCCCTGGAAAGTATTTTTTTGTTAAAGGTCTAAAGGTCGATTGATGCTTTTTAAAACTGCGTTTACAAACATTTTAAATTGTTTATGTAGAAAAAAATTTAGCCTAAGACCTTAAGATTTTTTCTGCCTTTCTGTCAAATTTCCACAGTGCTGTCAAGAGGTCATGTAAATTTTAATTATGTCAAAATGATTTTTTAAATTAAAAAATGCCAGAACTTAGTATCGGATAAAAAAATTGGAAACTAAGAATAAAGACAAATTAGTAGATAGAGGAATAAAAATATCTTAAAAATACTGTATTTTCCTGTGTATATTTTCATTTTAAAGCAAATTTCTCAAAAACGTCAACAGTTGATAGTATTTACATTTATTATGCAGTTGTTAGGTATTCTCGCTAATCAAAACATTTTTTTGGTATTTCCCCCGACGTGGTCGGCGTCTCTGATTTTTACGACCTTTGCCGACGCAGACATGCCGGCGTCCAATCTGAACGTCGGCCGGCGTCGCGCCACTCCAGAGACCGTAAAACTTTACGATCATGGCATCGACCCGTTGCCAGGAGCAACGCGCAACGGACAGTGGTTAATTTTTTCCAGAAATACTCATACTGTTGTATCAACTTTATTAGAAATAACAACATTAATGAGATCCTACCTGTCAGTAAAATAGGACGAGGGCCGTACATAGTTTTTTTTTATAGCTATAATAAATGTTACATGGCGTATTAGTGTTTTTTCCTTCCCTGTTCATAATCTGTAAAATTATGTGGTGTTACAATAATCGAAGTAGTACTCCCTTTAAATAACAAGATTTCTAAATCTTGAATGGACATCCATGACTTCTCTATAAAATAGTGTTATTCTTTATGTCAGATTAGTGGCGTCGAAGGTTTTTCTGCAACTCAAGTTTTTTTTTTTCTGGCCGTAGCCCATGTGCTGCAGGGAAATCCCTGAAGCGCTAAGGAGCTACGTGTATGCGGAAAAAGCGATTCACGTTGGTTTTAAATCGCTGTAAGTCACGCTCGGTAGGAAACACAGTCCGGGGCAAATCATTCTAAAGGTATGATGTTCTCAATATAAAAGGTTGCTTGAAAAGTATTGTACGAGGAGTAACAAGCTGAACCTCATACGAATGTGACGTATTAGCACGTCATGTATTAATAGCATGCACCGCCCTTGGAGGAATTAGGCGGGCTATATCCATCGAACACATTTTATGAAAATACTTGTAGAATAGACTCAAGTCTTCTGTGTTCCAAGGAATCAAGGTTGTTGGTCCCTTCTGGGTCTTCAATTAAATGAACAACTCTCTTTTTAATAAAATCCAACCAAAGCAGTCTATGTTTGGGAGCAGAGCTCTACATGTGGTAGCAGTATTTCATCGTTGGTCGAATTTGCGCTTTGTACTATACAGAGCTAACAGTGGAATGTAAAGCTTTCTAGCTCGAAATAGTATTCCCAGCTTTTAAGAAGCTCTCTTTGCTATGCATGCGACATGTTCATACCAAGACATATTTGTTCCCAAGTTAACGCCCAGCAACTTGAGCGATGATGCTAAAAGAATTGAGTATCCCGACATAATTATGTCGATTTCCGCAATGTCAACTTTAAAAAAAAACTACAGTCTGGGTTTTTGGGGCGTTAAATTCTACTTGGTTAATCTCATCCCAAGATAGAATTTCTTCCAGATCTTTGTTAAGTTGAACGGCTTCCTGCTGTCTGCGAATATTTGCATGAGTAGCAGAGGTTTGAGCATTTAAAGTGAAGAAATAAGCGTACTGTCATCTGCACAGCTGTAGATTGGATTTCTGGCCCTTTCCATCAGATCGTTAATGTAAATGATGATTATGATGATAATGATGTGAGGGGTCTGGGCGCTTCGACTTCTTAGTTCATTTGGCGTCCTAATTTTCTTTTAGATTTCTATTTCCAGTTTTCTGAGATAGTTTCGAATTTTGTTCCTATTTAATTGAAACATGTTTATTATTTGTGTTAGAGTGAAGGGAATCTTCTGTTTTATTCTTATATTAACTAAATGTTCTGCTTCAAAAATATGCTTAACCGTTAACGTAGTGTTACATCTTGTACATAAAGGGTTTGGTTCACTCTTTAAAAGGTGAGAGTTGGTCTGGTATATATGACCCGTAGCCAGTCTTCTTAAAGTGGTGTTCTCGGCTCTGTTTAGACTTTGAATGTGGAGAGGAGGATACACTACTGGTTTTAGTTCCCACAGCTTGTTATTGTCAATTGGAACAGATTTTTGCTTATAGTAGCTAGATAATTTTGAAAATCTTTTACATGCAGTAGATTGTATTTCTGGTCTGTTTCAGCAGATCGTTAATGTAAATGAGAAAGGGAGTAGAGACAATATGAAGCTTTGGAGCATACAGGCTTTGATAGTGGAGGTTTTAGAAAGACATTCGTCGACCAGCACTCGTAAAGAACGCTATCTGAGGAAACCCGAGTCCCATAAACAAAAAGTTTTAGACATACCATAAGCGCGTAACTTAAGCCGCTTCCTCATTTGTCGGAGCGGTATTGTTTTTCTCGGTGTGCTCAGTACTGATTCGGTAACGAAAACATACTGAACGCCTATATTTCAATGAAACCCCCTTGACTTGTTCTGCGCCCGCGTATCTCGCGCAAGTCAAATACACCGAGAAAAACGATGCCGGACCGAGAAATCAGGGAGTGGCCTTAGTCGACAATCCGTCATGCCGAACACGGTCGAATGCCTTGGATTTCTTAGGTACAACCGCTCGAGATTCTCCAAAATATTCAATTGCGTTGTTCCAAACACTTGCTACATAATTTAGAAGATCTCATGTTGATCTTTGCGTCGGAAAGCCATATTGAGGATCGCTATTAATGTATTTTAAAAGATAGCCTTCTCCATAACTTTCGATATTATTGAAAGCAGTGCAACTGGTCGGTAGTTTTTTTGGCAAGGTTTTCTTGACTTTTTTGAATATCGGCTGAACTGTAGAGCATTTCCAACAAGAAGGAAATATTCCTCTCTGTAGGGTAGGTTGAAAATTTACAAAAAGCTAGTGTTCGCTTGTGCATTTTTCTAGTTCTAAGGCAGGTGTTTTATTAGCGCCAGAAGCTCTTTGGTGTCTAACTTCATTAAAATAGGTTTTATGATACGTTGTCTTAAGACAATATCGGGCATCCTTGTCTGTACTATGGGAATAGTAGGTTGTATTTTCCCTTGGAAACCGACAGTAGGATGTGAAGCAAAGAGTTCAGCTAGTAAATTTGCTTTCTCAACAGGTGTTGTTGAGAAAGTATTGTATTATCTGGCCGTGTAAGTGGCGGTATAGTGGATTCGGTGAAATTTTGACTAATGGTCTTAACGACTGACCAGAAGGACCTATAATTGTTGGGGCAGGCAAGAAGTTTGTTTTTAATTCATTAATTGTGTACCTTCTTGGTTTAGTCGATAATTTCTTTGCATGTGTTCCGGGCACGAACAAGGATGTTACGATTTATGACGTTAGGATTTTTACTCTATTGTCGGTAGGCAAGTTGTTTAGAAGCAAGAGTTTCTTGTCATTTTCGGTCGAACCAAAGTTTGCCGTTAGAAGAGCATTTCTTCGAAAAAGTGATATAAGGTTCTATACCAGCCAAAATGACGTCGGAATCCTCCTTAGCGCAATCACATGGGTCGTTGGATCTAAAACAAACGTCTAATCAAGGGAAAGTTCGAAGATATTCCATGAGTTCTTCCCATTTAACAGAGTTGTGCTAAATCTTGCGTGGTTTACGCGCCTCTCTACCACTAATTGGTAGGATACTCGATATCGAAAACAGTTTATTGTCGGAAGGACCTAATCGCGGAATTATTTCGAATAGAAATGTATGTAAATATAATTTGTTCTCGATATATTATTAAAAGTTATTTATCACTCAGTGTACATAAATAATAACTGCTACTTCAATTATGCTCCGCGTAAATTCAACATTGGACACATTTGGATGCCGAAAATGGTTAGATTTATTTTAATAATATCTTCGGTTACTTGACTGTGATGTTCGACAACTTAATACATATAAATATATATTTATTTTTGTTATACATATTTCTTTATTCTGAATAAACTACTCTGTTTTATCACCAGTTCTATTAAAATGCTGGGATCTTGTTCCACATTACTTGAAAGCACTCGAATAACTAGAGTTGGAACCTAGTAATACCTAGTAGTAAAAATTTTGACTACATGGATCCTAATGAATCAGGAATGAAAATATTTGTCTTGATTCTACTTGAGGCACTTAGTTGAAATCCAGTATGATCAAAGTTAGATGACATTTCACTAAACAAATAGTCTTGAAACTTATCAAATAAACCGGGTTTTGTGGGGATTTTATTACATACTGGATATGTTATTTCTAGGAATAATTTACAATTACACCATAGTGGTAATTTATGTTGTGTTTAAGTGAAACACAAAAGAAACGGTCGATTTAATGAGGATTTTACAATTTAGTTGGCAGCGGAGTATTTTATGCATCTAGGTCCGGTCAGTTGATTTAATTTAAGACAGTACTAAAATTTAACAGCTGAAAACACTATGGTGCAATTGTAAATAACGATTAAAGAAAGCCTAGATTTATATATATATATATATATATATATATATATATATATATATATATATATATATATATATATATATATATATGTATATATATATATATATATATATATATATATATATATATATATATATATATATGTATATATATATATATGTATATATATATATATATATATATATATATATATATATATATATATATATATACATACATAGATTCAAAAGTTTTGCATCACCCTAAATCTCCGAAAAAAAAATTTTTGTTCATTATAAATGGATCAGTGATTAATCAATTGATTAGTTTCAATTAAAAAAAATATATATTTTTGACAACATTTTTTTTATTATCCATTGCTTTACTTGCTTTAAACATAATAAGTATTCTTAAAAAAATAATTAATAAATACAAACTGATGTTTTTTTTTAAAGTGAGAACTTTTAATAAAGAGTATTTCCACCTCTAGAATTTATGCAAGCTTGAAGTCGCCTACCCATGCTGTTTACCAAATTACTAATATTCGGTTGAGGGATATTTCGCCATTCTTCCTGGGCCGCATGAACAAGCTCTTGTACACTCCTGGGTGGATTTCTGCGCGCTGCCACTGCCCTCGCAAGCATGTCCCAGGCATGTTCTATGGGATTCATGTCCGGAGATAGGGCAGCCCAGTTCAAACGATTAATCCCTTCAGTTTCAAGATACTCAATTATAGCTCTGGTCCGATGAGGTCGGGCGTTATCGTCCATAAAAACGAAGGAATCGCCAACAGCTGCTCGCCATAGTCTCACATGAGGATGTAGAATCTCTCTGAGATATCTATCACCAGTCATTGTTCCCTCAACATGAATTAATTCTGTGCGATCATTTGACATGATACCAGCCCAAAACATAGCACTTCCTCCTCTGAAGGGCGGCACGGGGCGAGCATGCGCAAGCTGAGCCACTCTCGTTGGATCCCGCCACACACGTATTCGATGGCTATCTTGTACCAAACAAATCCTTGTCTCGTCGGAAAAAAACAGCGAATTCCAAAATTCTGCAGGCAAGGCCGCGTGCTCTTGAGCCCACTGTAGTCGGCGAACTCTGTGCTCAGGTTGTAGTCTGGGCACTCTTATTGGTCGGCGACACCTCAAACCTGTCGCAAGTATTCGTCTTCGTAATGTCGAGATCGATACTTGAACTCCCAACGCATGTCTCATATCTCTTTGGAGTGCTGGTATTGCCATGGTCGGGTTTCTTCGGATAGTTAAGTGGATATAGCGGTTCTGCCGCTGATTAGTAACACGCCTTCTACCGCTCCTAGGTCTATCACGAAGAGAATTGGTCTGGAGATACCGGTTCCATACCCGAGACACATCACTTTGCCAAACGCCAACTCTGTTAGCCACGAACCTTTGAGAATGACCTTCTTCAATTAAAGCCACTATTCTTGCACGGTTTATCTCACTTATGACTTGACGATTCATGTTTGCGCTTAAAATCGTAAAATTCAAATGACTTGAATGTAAGAATGATCGCACTAAAAATGTGATCTTACAAAAAAAAAACTGTAAACATGTGTATATTGCAAAAAATATGGGACGTATTGGAATGATAAACAATGATAAACAAGCCCACAAAAAAATTGTTAGCGCAAAAAAAATTCCTTCGCATCCGAACAAGGTGATGCAAAACTTTTGAATCTATGTGTGTGTATATATATATATATATATATATATATATATATATATATATATATATATATATATATATATATATTATATATATATATATATATATATAATATATATATATATATATATATATATATATATATATATATATATAAAAAAACAATCTTAATTGGGGAACTCGGCAAGTTAGGGCGTGATAGGAGATCACACAATTTTCATTAAGCCGCCAATATTTCGGTCCTGGATTGGGACCTTCTTCAGGGCAGAAATGAGAAGTGCAAAGATTTCGTTAGCCTGAATGGCCGTAGGTTATACATAAAAAAGTTGTTACATATAAAAGTTGGTTAATCCATAAAATATACAAAATACACATTAAAACACTGTAGACAAATTTCTAAAAAACAAATTTAATACATGGATGTAATTGGGAACCTTGGATGTTGAGAACATCGTTATTATTTCACTTCTTTCAAGTGAAATATATATATATATATATATATATATATATATATATATATATATATATAAAGAAATTAACAATAACAAACAAGTGTAAATTAATATCTTTATAAAAGTTTGCAGTTTTTCTGAACCGAGTTTCACTTGTCTTTTATTTAATTACACTAATATTTTATATAATAACCTGT
>CM032453.1:80288708-80433708 GCA_019049505.1 Pachyrhynchus sulphureomaculatus | reverse complement strand
ATATATATGTATATATATATATATATATATATATATATATATATATATATATATATATGAATATATATGTATGTATATATATATGTATATATATATATATATATATATATATATATATATATAATATTTAAGCTTTTAAAAATATCAGATTTATCAACTCTAAATGTTAATTTTTTTTTTTGTTAACATGATCTTCGGTTAAAAAAATATATTTTTGTTAAAGATATTATAAATATTTCTCATAAAAAGATAAAACTTAGAATACAAACACATTTGAATTCCTACGTCTCTACTATACTTCTTAAGTAAAAAAGTTGCTTTTAAATAAACAAACCCCCGTTATTGCAACCGAAAGATCTTATTAACACATCAAATGAAATGAGATATATTTTTAAGGCTTGATGATTTTTTTTAATCAAATTATTACAGGAATACACAATGCGCTTCCGAAACAAACGCTCAAAACACAGTTTTAAAAACGACGCGATAATGTTTTATTTATTGAAACAATTTTGTATCGCAGTTATAAAAAAATTATGATTCGAATCGTTCTAAACTATCTCGTTAATGAAACTATAATAAAAGTTAAACGGTGTTTTTAATGGAAATGTAGTCATTATTGTGTGTGTGAAACATTTTAACTTTAAATAAATACTATTTTTCCAATAAATCGGTATTATATTTAACCGGCCCTATATATATATATATATATATATATATATATATATATATATATATATATATATATATACAGTAGAACCCCGATTAACCGAGTCGCGATTATCCGAGCTCCGGATTAACCGAGCCAATCTAAGAACCTGATTATCCGAGGTACGCGCGTCTATGCTGCAAGCTTCTAAAATATGTATGTATATATTTCCATTTAAAATCGTCGGAGCCTTCGGGGAATCCCCCTGGCCCGTGTGAGGGGTTCCCCTATTTATGTTTTTGGACTCTTTCAGCATGTAAATTTACGTGAATGCAGTGCGTTATAGCGTTTTACTACGGAGAAATACGAGTATACTCACATCATTTATTTGATTGGAGATCTGGTAGTTAAGTGTTTTATTTGAATTTTTGTTTGTCGTATTATAATGGAGCAAAACAAGCGTAAAAGAATCGTCGTTCCTATTGAAGAAAAATTAAAAACCATCAGAAGAATTGAAGCTGGAGAGACAATTAAGGTTGTTGCACGAGATTATGGAGTAGGTGAGATAACAGTTGGAGATTGGAAAAGAAACCGCACAAAAATAGAAGAGTGGTGTATAAATCAAGCCTCCTCGTCCTCAGGAAGAAAATCAATGAAAACCGGCTACTATGAAAAGGTTAACGAAGCTTTATTCATGTGGTTTAATCAACAGAGATCAAAAGGTGTGCCTCTGTCAGGTCCAATTTTACAACAGAAAGCAATAATGATTAGTAGACAATTCCCAGAGATAGATCAGTTTACCGCCAGTTCTGGATGGCTTGACCGCTGGAAAAAACGGTACGGTGTACGACAACTATGTATGTGGTGAAAAACTTTCTGCTGATGTGTCATCAATTGAGAAGTTTAAGCAGAACTTTAAAAAGCAAATCGAAGATTGTGGATACACGTGTGATCAAATTTACAACTGTAACGAAACTGGTCTGAATTATAAAATGCTTCCATCAAAAACATTGGCATCTCGACAGAAAAAATCAGCTCCGGGGCACAAACGAAGTAAGGAAAGATTAACTATAATGGTATGTTCCAATGCATCTGGCAAGCACAAAATCCCACTGATGGTGATTGGCAAGTCTGCTCGTCTAAGAGCTTTAAAAGACATCTCACCCAAAGCCCTACCAGTCTATTACAAAAGTCAGAAGAGCGCATGGATGGATGCGATCTTATTTACTAACTGGTTTGAAGAAGAGTTCCTGCCATCTGTGACTAAATTTTTGAACAGAAACCGTCTTCCTATTAAAGCAATTTTGTTAATGGATAATGCCCCCTCTCACCCTGGAGGATGGACTTCATGTGGGCGAAATTGTAAAAATTTTTCCTCCAAATGTACCCAGTATAATGCAACCAATGGATCAAGGCATCCTCGAAAACATTAAAAAAAATTATAGGCGTTTATATCTTGAACATCTGTTAGAATACACAGAAAAGGAGGATATTATCAATGGGATGACAAAGGTTACACTGAAAAATGTTATTTACTGGGTAAGTCAAGCTTGGGATTCTGTGCGTACTACCACTATTCAAAAATCTTGGTCAAAAGTTATTGATTTTGAGGACTATAATGACAGTGAAGATGATACTCCATTAAATGAATTAGCTTTGAAATTGAGAAGCCATGGAGAAATGTCCTGTTCAAATTTTGACAGCGAGATAGAAGAAAAAGAAAAAAGTTTATTTGAATTCATGCAAAAATTAAAAGGTTGCAAAAATGTGACAAGAGAAGATGTTGAATGGATTAAAGCAGATGATTTAGAAGAAGAAATGAATATTGAAGAAATAACGAATGCCTTCCAGATGACGATGACGAAGCGGCGGTGGATGAACAGTCTCCCACTAAGATCTCTCATCAAGAAGGTTCTGCTTCTTTGGAAAAAGCTTTGAGGTATATCGAACAACAACCAGAGGCAACCCCAGCGGATTTGCTTCTTCTTAATAGATGGAGAAACATTGCAGCGAGAAAAAGAAGATGCAAGATGAAACAGAAGCGCATAGATACCTATTTCATTGTTTTATAATGTATGTACCTATTTTATATGTTAAAAACGTTAATACATCGGTTTAAAGTATTGGTGTCTATTTTTTGAATGAATAAAAAACAAATCCGGATTATCCGAGTTTTCAGTTATCCGAGGAGGGTGCCCCCCCCACGTTACCTCGGATAACTGGGGTTCTACTGTATATATATATATATATATATATATATATATATATATATATATATATATATATATATATATAATATATATATATATATATATATATATATATATATATATATATATATATATATATATATATATATATATATATATATATATATATATGTATATATATATATTATATATATATATATATATATTATATATATATATATATATATATATATATATATACAAATTTATTCTTCACATGCACTGCATTTTTTAAATTGGGTTAATTTTATTTTGAGAATTAAAAACGGTTTAGAAATAAAAACCCAATTTCCCCAGAATGCACGAAGTTTTACCACAGATCAAGACACGATATTTTGATACTAGAATATATATTTAAATTCTTATAGAATGTATTAATTTTCTTCAAGTTGTATGTAAAAAATTAAAACAAAATCGCTAATTTTCTATTTTTCTCAAAAATTTGCAAAAATAAAAAAGAAATTTTCAAAATTGTCTAAAATTATTATCTCTCGTAACTCTAATAACAATGGAGATACCCACAGTGAGACTCACATTTGGTTAAAAATATCTCTTCCTCCTGGTTATCGATTTGTGGTTTGCTATGTTGAGAAGGGTTTAAGCGTTTTGAGTTCCACTACAAGAGTTTTCTGCAGCTAGGATACCGATAGTATTTCTTGAGAACCAATTTCGCAAATTGTTTAGCCAGGAGACACGTCTGCGTCCTGCTCCCCCTTTTCCAAAAACTTTTCTTTAGAGTAATTGCTGTAGTAATCCATATGGGTGTGGGAATTTCTCATTATGTGTCCTAAATATTCCAATTTTCCTACTTTAACAGTTTCCATAATTTCCCGTTTCTTGTTCATGCGACGTAAGACATCCTCGTTGGTAATCTGGTCAGTATAAGAAATTTTCAAAATTCTGCTATATAGACATGATTCAAATGCTTCAAGTTTGTTAGAAATGACTTCAGTTAGCCTCCAAGATTCAACACCGTAAAGAAGGACACTGAAGACATAACACCTTAGGAGTCTTATCTTTGCGTTTTATTGCCGAGCTTTTGAAAAGTAATATCATTTTGAGGAACACTGCTCTAGCTTTTACGATACGACAGCGAATTTCCTCCGAGTAATCCCACTGTTTGTTTATCATAGTACCTAGATATAATTATCGTGAAGTTATCTGTATTTGATTTTTAACCATCAACAAGGTAACAGGAACCGGAGACTTGCTGATTACCACGTACTTTGTTTTGCTAATATTAAGTTCGAAATCGTATCGATTACTGATTTCGTTTATTTATGGCCTGAATATTCTCCGTTACTGTCACTTAACAGGTTTGTAAAGATCTAGATGAGCAGCAAGCTTTATGAACATATTTCTTTATCAGACTTTATAAATAAATATTAACACGCAACCGAGATTTTGCAGATTTGATTAGATAAGAAATCTTGTTCTTGAATTTAAACCATGTCAAATTCAAGTCACTTTCCGACATCTCACTTACAATTACACGAATGAACGATGAAAGACACAAGCTAAGTATTAATACCTGACTGATGTTCACCGGAACGTGCACCTTGGTTATAATCAATTTTAATATATTTCGTAATGTAACCTGTAACTCTATTAATGTTGTTCAGGTGTTTGTAAATTTCAGCTGATTTCCTAATCTTTCGCTGAAACAAAATCTCTAATTTTCTATTTTTCTCAAAATTTTGCAAAAATAAAAAAGAAATTTGCAAAATTGTCTAAAATTATTATCTCTCTAACTCTAATAACAATGGAGATCCCTATGGTGAGGCTGCATTTGGTAAACACTGCATATTACCTAAATTTATTGGTTAAATCTTAATTAAAAATAAAATAATAAATAAAATATTTAGCACAACAAAATATTTAGCACATTTATGAAATAAGTACATTTTTAATTTGCCAATAATTAAATAAAATAATTTAAAAGTATTTCCGACTCATTCATTAAAATGTCCACATTATTTCAAACTGTCCTTCTGCAACGGTACGCAAAAATACAGCATCTTATGTTCCATGTACCAAGTCATTTCTCAGCAGATTTCCTTGTACACGTGTAGGCCCCACTCTAGGGGATGCTGTTAAATAGTTTTTGAAAGCCTGAACATTTTAAGCTTAAACCATGAAAAATATAGGTTTGCAACAACACAAATATTGGAATGATTCAGCCGCTAATCAAATATTCATTCATGGAAAATAATTCTTCGGATTAGACTGCCTCAAATTGGACATACTTTCTGACGTTTCGCCTATGATTGTAGGGTGCATTTTCAGAGATTCGTCCTCTTCGAGATTAAAATACTACATAAACCTCATACCTAAATGCTAACGTACATCATCATTCTGTTTAAAAACGATCTGTCACTAACTGATTAATATTTAGAGCTCTATCAATATGTGATGGGTATTCGATTTTATCAGGAACGGAGAAATTGATCAGAGCTTTTAAAAGCAATGAGTTTCGCAATGACTAATATTAGACCGTTAACCATTTTAAAAACCGAACTCCCAGACAAGATAGTAATAACGATCTACTAGTAGATAGTATCATTTTGCGCTACCTATACGATACTACAAGCAAGATAACCAAATACGAGTATAATATAATAATATCAACTAAAATTGAGGCACTCAAAACATCTAAAAAAGCAAAAATTATGTAATCAGCTGTAAGCATGTAAGGGAAATCAAAGTTCTTGATTTAGTCTTCAGTTCGTTTTAGCGGAAGATTAGGAAAACAGTTGAAATTTACAAACACCTCCACAACATTACCAGAGTTACAGGTTAAAGTCTACCGGATATATGGAAACTGATTATTACCCGGGTGCAGTTTCCGGTGAACATCACTCAGGTATTAATACTTAGCTTGTGTTTTTCATGGTTTGTGCAATTGTAAGATGTCGGAAACTATTTCCAAGAACAAGATTTCTCATCTAATCAAATCTGCAAAGTCTCTTGTTGCGTGTTAATATTTATTGATAATGCTAATAAAGAAATATGTTCATAATGCTTGCTGGCCATCTAGATCTTTACAAACATGTTAAGTAATAATAAGGGAGAATATTCAGGCTATAAATAAACGAAGTCAGTAATCGATATGACCTCGAACTTAATATCAGCAAAACAAAGTACATGGTAATCTTCAAGTCTCCGGTTCCTACTATCTTGTTGATGGCTAACAATCAACAAATACAGATAACTTCACAATAATCATATCTAGGTATCGTGATAAACGATCAATGGGATCACTCGGAGGAAGTTCGTTGCCGTATCGAAAAAGCTAGAGCAGTGTTCCTTAAAATAACATCACTTTTGAAAAGCTCAGCAGTAAAATTACGCGCAAAAATAAGACTCCTAACGTGTTATGTCTTCAGTGTCCTTCTTTACGGTGTGAAATCTTGGACGCTGACTGAAGCCATTTCTAACACACCTGAAGCATTTGAATTATGTCTATATCGTAGAATGGACTACTATAGCAAATACTCTAAGGAAATGTTTTTGGAAAAAGGGGAGCAGGACGCAGACTTGTCTCCTGGCTGCGAAATTGGTTCTGAACAAATACTATCGGTCTTTTCAGAGCTGCGGTGGATAAAGCCAGAATGATTGCCAACATTCAAACCGCATAGGTACTTTAAGAAGTTTTCTTCTTTCTTCTCTGGTACCTTTACCAGAGTATTTAATAGTTTAAAAATGTTTTCACAGTAGTGGCGTAGCCGAGTGAACAGGCGGGGTGGGGGAGGGGGATGAATACAAAGGATCTTTGTACAAAAAGAGAAAACTAAAGAAGAAGCTACTTATAGAGGGGGTACAGTAAATCGACAAACAGGGGGCATCAAACGACAATTGTAAAACGGAACATTTCAATGAAAGAAAACTCTTTTAGTAGAAGTCTAAAAGCTTAAACCTTTCTCAACATAGCAAACTACAGATCGATAACCAGGGGGGGGGGGAGATATTTTTAACAAAAAGGAATTCCATACAGTGGAAGTCTAAAAACTTATCCATCCAATTTAAAAATCGATGAACGAGTGGAAGACAGATTTATCACAAAAAAGAATCCCTACTTACAGTGGAACTCTAGCAGCTTATATTCAATATAAAAAACGATGCCGAGGGAAAAGTTCCTTTTCCAAAGGATGTATTTTGTACATCCGGGGACGGACTTACGGTTCCCTCCATTGAGTACGTCATAGTATTACAGAAGAAAAACAGTGTGTAATTTATTTGCTTCCTTATTCAGTTTAGATATTAACAGTAATATCTATCCTGTGGCGTAGAAAGGGGGAAGCCAGGGGGCATATGCACTATGGATGTAGAAAATAGGCTTTTTAGAAACATCTCTCGTTTTTGATTGGAGGTTCTTTTGTTGTGAAAAATTTTCATCCCGGTTATTGATTTTTAGTCGGCTCTTATAAAAAAGATATTTCAAAGACAACCTTGTCAAATCAAATCCAACTGATCTTAGATTTACGACCAATAACGATGGGCAAATTACAATATATAGAGGGTCTCTTCCAGTCTTTATTTTCCTTATTTGTGGGATCTAAAAATTGCAAGCTATAACTTAAAAAAGATGAATTATTTTTATGCTAATTTGAAGGACAAACCCGATAATTTACAAGGATCTGATATTATTTATGGCATCCCAAGCTAATATGGTTTGGTCTATGTCGAACAAATGACACAAAAGCTCTCTAAAAGACTAGCTCTACATAGAAGCGATAGCAAACATAAACCCAACGTAACAAGTTTGCATGTCAACAGTACAGATCACAGAGTACGATATACTAACAGTTTCATTCTGGATGTTGAAACCAACTATTTCAGAATAAGCTTTCTGGAAATGTGCTACATAAAAATTTGCAAAAACAATCTCAATCATAAAAAAGACGGAAGGATGGAGGTCTATTTACATTTATTTGCTAACGCAGAATCATACCAAACCAATTAGAAGTAACGATTTCTATGAGAAAATTAATTTCGAGTAAAGTAGACGTTCCTTTTTCCGTTCTAAATATGTTGCGTGACTTTTGAGAAGTTTTTCTTAAAATAATTTTTCCAATAATAACATATTGCCGAAGTAGTTGACTCCAACCTTAATAAATATCAACTTGATATTTTTTGTTGGCTCTCTGAGGAAATCTAGTATCAACAATGGCCGGTGACGGACCAAAAATCATTATAAGTTTTTAAACGTTACGTTAAATATAAATTTAAAAATGGAGTACTATTAGGGCAGTGTGGTGTTTCTCACAGTTGGTTTTTGTTCTAAAAAGAACATTTAAAAATGTTATTAGTATTAATTTAACTTTTAAGACCTTTATGATTCTCCAAATGTGTTCTTCTCATCTTCTTTGTATGATTGTGTTCACTACCTGGTTAGTGAAATGTTTAACCTACATACTTAATTAGAGAAAAAGCTGTTAAAATTTTGTAAGTATACTATAATATAACTTACATAAACTTATATATCACGCGTCCTGATGATATTTTAATTTTCCTTCTGTCGTTTGTTTGTATTTCAGTATCCAGAAGAAGCTACCAATTAGGCAGCAAAAACTTGATTAAAAAATAAAAAACAGAAACTAGAACCTAAAAATTTTTGGTTTATATATATATATATATATATATATATATATATATATATATATATATATATATATATATATATATATATATATACATATATATACAGTCAGTCCAAAAAGTCTCCATATACCACATGCTTTTTATACTACTTTTCTATTATGTTTAACTAATTAATTGGAACTATGAGAAAACATGTTTAAATTAACATTTAAAACTTAACCAACGAGGATTAGTATTAAAAACAACTACGGAACATTTTATTTAGAAGTTATTTCATTGTTATAAAAATGTAAACAAAATTAATGTCAAAAAAATCTCCATCCATTCAAGAACTGCACTGAAAAAAACACTTTATAATCAGCCGCATTTTATCAAGCTATCTATTGCTCGCTAAACTGAAAACAAATGAATAATTTTCGGCCATACTTTATAATTTGTCACTTGCTGCTAGTAATTTTCCAGTGGATTTTCAAAGTAGTATTAAAAATGAGCGAGAGAAATTGTGAAATACCATTTCAAGTTCGAAAGATCATAATTGATTTGTGGAAAGACGAAAAATCGTACAGAAATATAGGAAAAATTGTTAAAAAGTCTCTTGCTACTGTTCAGTACATTGTAAACCAGTATAAATCAACGGGTTATTATAAAATTCGACCACGCTCCGGTTGTCCCAAGAAACTGACTGCATGTGAAGAGGCCAGTATTGTTAGACAAATAATTATTTATAGATCCCAAGAAAAGTGCACCAAAATTAAAAGAAGTACGGCAACTATTTTCGAAAAATGTTTGTTCACAGTGAGAAATGGTTTACACAGGGTAGGCTATAAGGGGTGTGCAGCCAGGAAGAAGCCGTTAATTTCGGAAGCTAATCGCAAAAAGCAGTTAGCTTTTGCTAGGGAATACGTTACTAAACCACCTGCATTTTGGGAATCCGTAATGATGAAACTAAAATTAACCTTTTTGGGTCTGATGGCAGAACTAAAGTTTGGAGAAAGAAGAATACCGCATTCGATATTAAAAACATTTGTTCCACGGTGAGACAAGGGGGTCGCAGTGTTCTGCTTTGGCTAATGGTACCATGGATCAGCACGTTTATCTGAACATTTTGAGAGACAATCTAAGAGAAAGTGTCCAAAAATTAGCGCTCGAAAAAAGATACATTTTACAACAGGACAATGATCCGAACATACCGCAAACTTGGTGCGAGAATGGATGATCCATAATATGCGACAGCAGCTTCATGTTGTTAACGCCATCGAGCATTTATGGGAGGAACTTAAACGGCGGGTTCGCAAACATAATGTTTCAAATAGAGAAGAATTAAGAAACAGAATATTGAACGAATGGGAGACCATGCCAGCAGAAGTTACTAGAAAGCTGGTTGCAAGCTTGACAAAAAGGATACAGGAGATTGTCAAGGCCAACGGCGGTCCCTCTAAATCAGAGGTGTCAAACTCAATTTTGCATATATTAAATTTAGAATGTGTAGGCGGGCCAGATCAAATAAAAAAAAATGTACTGAATTATTATAAAAGAGGGTAATTATTTTGAGCTCGAGGATCCAGATACCTGACTTCTTGCGATCGCGCGCTATTGATACGTCCCGAGGGCCGGATGCGGCCCGCGGGCCGTATCTTTGACATCCCTGACTCTAAATATTAGTTTAAACGAAGTTGTTATTTTCCGTTAAAGTCCGTCAAATTATTATTAAGTGTATGGAGACTTTTTTGACATTAATTTTATTTACATTTTTATAATAATGATGTAACTTCTAAATAAAATGTTCCGTAGTTGTTTTTAATACTAATCCTCGTTGGTTAAGTTTCAAATATTAATTTAAACGCGTTTTCTCATAGTTCCACTTAATTAGTTAAACATAACAGAAAAATAATAGGTGTTTTGTTTAGTAATGTCGATTTTTTCGCAACATTTAAGCATTTATTTCCATCACAAAATAAATTACCTTGGTATTGGCCATCGTTAGCTATGACTTTTTATCATCTTTCTCTTAAAGAATGGATTCCGCATCAGAAGAACTTTTTATCTTTTGAGGCCAACCATTCATCAAGCCAAATTGTCACTTCTTTGTAAGAATGTAAGTGTTGTTCTTGCTGCATCGATCGAAATGACTGGTAGTCTGAAGGGGCTAAGTCCGTTGAATACGGTGGGTGGGGTAGAACGTCCCATTTGATGTTTTCCAAATAGTTTTTAATACATTTTGCAACACGGGGCCGAGCATTGTCATGTTGAAAAATGACTTTATCGTGTCTTTGGGCGTATTCTGGTCGTTTTTTTTTTCCTTCAATGCTCGGTTCAACTTTATCCATTGTTGTCGGTATCGGTCGCCAGAAATCGTTTTACCAGATTTCAGCAGTTCGTATTACTCAGCTTTTCGATTATCCGTCTAAATACACAGCAAAGCTGTATATTGCGCACTGGTTGTGATGTTGAAGGCTGGCTTGGGTTTTTGGGGTTGGAGCATGTTCACCATAAGCGTCAACCAACAATCGATAACTTTCAGCAGCCGTTTTCTACAAATGAAAGAAGGTTATTAAACTTCCCCGCAAAACGTCTTTTTCTGGTACGAAACACGACATATTCAAAGCTATGAAGAACTAAAATTTTCGCACAGTGACACTTAATAATGAACTGGCTTTTGATGGCGTATGTTTACCTCGCAAAACGCCATAGATGTCACTAGTCTATGTCTACAAGTATATTAGTAACGTCATCTCTTAGCAAAATGGATATTATTAACCGGAACATCTATTAGTATGGAAAGCTAGTGGTGTATGTAATATATATATATATATATATATATATATATATATATATATATATATATATATATATATATATATAAATTGAGAATTATTACGCTTTAAGTAAAATAATTACATTAATCTTGATATAGCTAAGTTTTTTATAGTTGTATAATTCGCTGGTACAATCTGTAAAAAAATCTAAAACAGGACATTATCCAATTAAATCGAGGCAAGCAGAATGGGTGCCAGACTGTCTGCACAACCGATTGAATTTATTGCATTATAAACATAGTGCTGGCGAGCAAATTGAAATTTAGCACTGGCCAACATCGACAAATGGCGGACCGGCACGAAGGTTTTGAAATTAGAGCTATTAAAAAGTACTAAAAGGGCGAATGAAACATTATTTCTAGTTGAAAAAGCTAAAAATATAGCTGGAAAATGTCTGGTGTCTGGGTAAGAAGATAGACGAGTTTTTGTTGTGTCTGTTGCACAGAACATAACATCAATTTAAAAAGGCAAGTTTCACAAACTTACGATTTATAGTGATAATAATTACATAGTTCAGGTTTACGCTTCTGATTTTTTTAGTATGAAAGAGAGAGAGATTTTACATACGACATTTTTTAATCAATTTTGAATACAATACAAGTGTAAAAAAGAAAGGTATATTTCAATCCAACTTTATAATAACGAATCGTAGTGAAAACATTTACATAAACTTTTTGACTGTGCTTATTTGTGCTGATTGAAGATAAACTTGAACAAACTTTGTATTAAAAATTGCTATTTAGAGAAATCAATAAGCGATTTGGAAGTATTTTTTATAAATTTTAGCCCTAGAAGCTGTTTAAAAACAATGAAGTTAGGTTATGATAGGTGTCAACTCGAGTAATTTGTGTAGAACATGTTCCATTTCCCTTTTGATGTGCCCGAACGACTTACATTGTTTGTAGTTTAAAAATGAAGTCACAACATATTTTTTAAAATTGTGGCTCATTTTGTCTTTTAAATAATATTTAATTTACGACCAAATTCCAGTCAATTTGAGAACTTAGTTTCCAACTCGTCTGGATCGATCTTAATATTGAGCCCAAACTAAGCTAATATTTGATAGTAATCTATATTCTTTTGATAGACCCTCTGGAAGACAAATGATGTCATTCAACTTTGTTCGACCTTTAGCGCGTTATGATAATTTGCAAAAAATGAATTCTCCACTTCCATGCAGCACCGCAAAAAAAATTGAATGACCACCTACAGTTATATGCATAGCAATGACAGCTTTTCAAAAGGTGGGCATATTATTTCTTACTGGAAAGATTTATATTCTATATTAACTTTTAATTCCCGAATTCGACCAACGATGGAATACTGCTCCAGTGTGGGGGTTCTGCTTCTAAACATATGCTGCATTTGCTAGATTCTATTAAAGACCCAGAACTCACCAGCAACCTTGATTCCTTAGAACGTAGAATAACGGTTGGCGACTTGATTCTATTCTAGAAATACTTTTATGAAAGTGTCTAATGGATGTAGTACACTCTCCAAGTAATGTATATTAGGAATACACGTCTCGCTAATATATCACACCTTATCCGGCACCGTTTATTACTCCTCGTACAACCCTTTTCTTGAATTCTTTTATTTGGAAAGAAATTCTTTTATATAATAACTAGCCGTGCCCGCGGCTCTGCTCGCGTGAACTTAATTCACTATTGTCGTCACTGCTTATTCTTTATGTTACCTAACGTAATAAAATATCTGCCATTATTTCCCCTTATCTCCCATTATTTCTCCTTATCTCCCACATAATTTCCATTATCTAAGCTTATCTCTACTCGTCTCCCATTATTTCTCCTTATCTCCCGTTATCTCACCATAACTCCCTTTACCTAGACTTATCTCTGCTTATCTCCCATTATTTCTCCTTATCTCCCATTATTTATACTTATCTCCCATTAGCTCACCTTATCTCCCATTATCTAGGCTTATCTCGACTTATCTCGCAATATTTTTCCTTATCTCCCATTATTTCTCCTTATCTCCCATTATCTCACCATAACTCCCATTATTTAGACTTATTTCTGCTTATCTCCCATTATCTCACCATAACTCCCATTATTTAGACTTATCTCTGCTTATCTCCCATTATTTCTCCTTATCTCCCATTATCTCTACATAATTTCCATTATCTAGGCTTATCTCTGCTCATCTCCCATTATTTCTCCTTATCTCCCATTATTTCTCCTTATCTCCCATTATCTCACCTTATCTCCCATTATCTAGGCTTATCTCGACTTATCTCGCAATATTTCTCCTTATCTCCCATTATTTCTCCTTATCTCCCTTTATTTCACCATAACTCCTATTACCTAGACTTATCTCTGCTTATCTCCCATTATTTATACTTATCTCCCATTATCTCACCATAACTCCCATTACTTAGACTTATTTCTGCTTTTTAACCATTATTTATACCTGTCTCCCATTATCTCACCTTATCTCCCATTATCTAGGCTTATATCGAATTATATAGAACATTATATGTATAAATTTATAAAAACACGTAAATCGGATAAGTGGTTATCATGTGATAAGCGCACTAACGGACAGACAGACAGACAGAGAGACGTTGCATTTTATATAATATATATATATATATATATATATATATATATATATATATATATATATATATATATATATTATTATTCTTTGCAACATGATACTGTTCCATATTTAATGGTTCAGGCAGTATATTGCAAGAGAACGCGCTAACGGTAGCCTTTTTTCTGACTTGATTCACTATTATCGTCACTGCTTATTCTTTATGTTAACTAACGCAATAAAATATATCCTATAATCTGGCCAGAGAACATATGTATGTTTTAAAAAAAAGCACGTAAATCGGTTAAGTGGTTCTCCAGTGATAAGCGCACTAACGGATAGACAGACAGAGAGACGCTGCATTTTATATATATTATAGATATAGATTATTATTATTATATAACCTGGCCAAAGAATATATGTATGAATTTAAAAAAAGACACGTAAATTGGATAAGTGGTTCTCGCGTGATAAACGCACTAATGGACAGACAGAGAGACATTGCATTTTATATATATTATAGATTATAGATATTCTCTGCTACATAATATTGTTCCATATTTAATGGTCTACGCTGTGTATTGCAAGGGAATGCGCTAGCGGCAAACTTTTTTCCGACTTCATTCACTATTATTGTCACTGCGCATTCCTTATGCTACCTATGGTAATAAAATATAGCCTAAAACCTGACCAGAGAACATATGTATGTTTTAAAAAAAAGTACGTAAATCGGATAAGTAGTTCTCCAGTGATAAGCGCACTAACGGACAGACAGACAGACAGAGAGACGTTGCATTTTATATATATTATAGATAAACGTCTTTATTTTATACGCGGCGAAATGCAGCAGTGTTGTTGTTAATCGTGTTTTCAAAAAAAAATTAATACACAAAAGAAAAATAAAAAAGAAAATACAGAAATACAGCTAAAATACAATTCAAGAAGTCACAATCACTTTACTTACTCTAAACTAAAAAACTAAAAAAAAAGAGAGAAAAAACGTTAAAATTCCCCATGAATTGATATTAATACCCATATACAAACAAACTGTAATGCCCACCTTACCCTATAAAAAAGGCAATAATAACAATCAAAAAGTCATAATAATAACAACAATCAGTAACTTTGAAATAAAATTTTTTATAGCCGTCTTCTGAAAGAAAATTCAAACAGAGCAAGTAAACCTCCAGGAATCTCATTCAGAAGTTTAGCAGACGTATTGGCTTCGGGAAAGAGGCGGAGTTTACTGTCTGAACCAAAGCAGCGCGCGCGGTGGGGGAAATTCGCACTTTCTCCGAATGTTCAATTATGAATAAAATATCAGTAAAAAGTCGCGGAGATAAGTGTTGTGTGGTTGACTGTCAAAATAGCAGAGGGAATTCGCACAATACTATATTCTACGGCTCAGAATTTTGATTTGTTCTCTTTTTCGACGCTCTTCCTATGTCGATTCTTCTTCCGTAAAGTTACGCGAATTGCGCAATTTTACGGAAATCAGTTTAGTGTGAAAAAGCTCCGATATTAATTTGCCACCTGAATTTTTTTTCCTTGCCCGTTTGATTGACCGATGGCCTGCCCCATTCTTGCTCGATACTGATTTTTGACAGTCCTCAATCATTGTTGACGTGACGAATGACAACCTAAATATGCTTACGTCGCCCTAAAGCCTCAGCAACACAAGTACACTAGACACCTGTTATTACCCGGTTTTGGTCGAGTTGCAACAATTTTTTATACATTTTTCTCTGCTTTATGTTTTTCCAGCTGAAAAAAATCCACTGCGAATTTCCATATGGAAATTCCACTTGGTATTTTGGATAAAAATTCCAGGTGTAATTTCCATCCGAAATACTAGGTGAAATTTTCAGATGGTAATTCTAGATGGTTTTTTTATTAGCTGAGATTTCTTTTCAATTCATGTTATTTATTTCCAAAGACTTATTTTCTAGAATTTTTTTTGGTTTTACTTACTTGTAATTTCACGTTATATGGAGTCACCTTTACCGAGGTTTGCCGAGTGATTATTTATTACGGATGTTCCATCTAATTGATATTTTTTCACATTTATTACGTGCTCGGCAGCAACCGGAGCTTTTACCATTTTTTTGAGTTTCATTTCCAAAATGAAAATTATTCACAATTTGCCGGTGCTCACAACGACTTCCATATTTTAACGTCTTTTTTAGAATTAGGTGGGAAATATTGGCTTTAACCTGAGATATTTTGGCCTCGCACTATGGGACCTAGCTTAAAATGAAAAATAGTTGAACTTTCCCTGAATAATGACGCCGTGCACTATTTTTTATCGAGAAAATAATAGATTAAGCAGAAAAAACGTCAATTTGCCATTTGAATCAATGTAAATATTGGTCGGAGAAAGTGCGACATTTTGACGTCTAGCGGCGCCACTTGCTTCTTTGCCCAAAGCGAATAGCCGAAAGACTGTTTAAACACACTTGTACGATACATACGAGGCTGGTTTGAAAAGTCCGCTTGAGCGACTTAAAACTAACAGAATTTATTGGAAATTTCATTACGAAAAGTATAGTTTTTTTTGTCTCGATTCGAATTATATAACTGGAGTTATTCACTTTTTAAGCTCATAAAACGCGTTTTGAAAACTTCAATTGTTTATAATCAAAAGAGCACAAGTTTGTCGAGGTCCAAAACTCAGGACAATAGTTCTGTTGATACCGCAGAGAGCATAAAATTATAATATTGCTGTATCTAATCTATGCTATCTCATCATTATTTTTGACTTTTTTTTTACTGCACTATAATTTTAGTACTCTTAATACTTGAATACTACCCGTTGAAAAAATAGTTGTTTTGCTACAGATTTGTATAAAAATCAGAACCCGATATACGAGGCTGGTTTGAAAAGTCCGTGCAAAAATAAAAACTACTTATGTGTTTGGGGTAAACCTTTTTTATTTTTCGACATAGTCTCCTTTTAGGTTTATACACTTCGTCCAACGATGTTCTAGTTTGTTGATCCCTTCCGAATAATAGGATTTGTCCAAGTCTGCAAAATATCCATTAGTGTCTGCAATCACCTCCTCGTTTGAATAAAATCTTTGTCCCGCCAGCCATTTCTTCAAATTGGGGAACAAATAGTAGTCCGAGGGAGCCAAGTCTGGAGAATAGGGAGGATGTGAAACGAGTTGGAATCCTATTTCCATAAATTTTTGCGACCACAACTGCTGAGGTGTGTGCTGGTGCGTTGTCGTGATGGAAAAGGACTTTCTTGTGGGCCAATTGCGGGCGTTTTTCTTGCAGCTCGGTTTTCAAACGGTCCAATAACGATGAATAATATTCACCTGTAATAGTTTTACCCTTTTCCAGATAGTCGATGAGGATTATCCCTTGCGGATCCCAAAAGACAGTCGCCATAACCTTTCCGGCCGAAGGAACGTCTTCTTCGCCTTTTTTGGTGCAGATTCCCCCTTGGTAACCCATTGTTTAGATTGTTGTTTGGTCTCAGGAGTATAGTAATGTATCCATGTTTCATCCACAGTGACGAAACGACGCTTAAAGTCCTCCGGATTCTTCTGGAACAGCTGCAAACCATCCTTGCAATACTTCACACGATTCCGTTTTTGATCAAGCGTGAGCAATCGCGGCACCCATCTTGCGGATAGCTTTCTCATGTCCAAATGTTTATGCAAAATATTATGTACCCGTTCAGTCGAGATGCCCACAGCACTAGCAATCTCACGCACCTTAACTCTTCTGTCATTCATCACCATATCATGGATTTGATCAATGATTTCTGGAGTCGTAACCTCCACAGGCCGTCCAGAACGTTCAGCGTCACTTGTGCCCATATGGCCAGTCCGAAAATTTTGAAACCACTTTATAAACTGTTCTAATCGAAGGTGCAGAGCCACCATAATGTTTATCAAGCTTCTCTTTAGTCTCCTGAGGCGTTTTGCCTTTCATAAAGTAATGTTAAATCACCACACGAAATTCTTTTTCGTCCATTTCTTGAAAATCACTCGACTTCCTTGATTCACACGAATGCCAAACACAAAGAAATAAACCAATATGGCTGAAACTTGGTGTGCGTTCATTCAAGAGATGCTACTAACTAAACATGACCTCGATACGCGCCGGTGGTGCCATCTCTCGGATTTTGCACGGACTTTTCAAACCAGCCTCGTAGGTATTTGAAAGCGGTCCTCGTACCTAGTATTACGCTGATATACCGAGCTTCAATAATACAGCCTTCCACACAGATACTCCGGCACTCCTGTCCTCTACAGTCTATACAGAAAGCAACCCCGGTGTAGCCTTTCTCTATCCTTAAGACGCAACCATTTCAATTCTTTCAGCCTGCCACTCACATCATCCCTCCCCCTGCATCTAAAAATTAAACGCCTTCAGGAGTTTTGATTTTTTGCAGCTTATTCTTCGACATAAGGTCCAGACACGAACCATAAACAAAATTACAATGGTTAGTTCAGGTTCATGTGAGAAAGGACAAGAGTCTCGCAC
Source organism: Pachyrhynchus sulphureomaculatus (assembly GCA_019049505.1). NCBI lineage: Eukaryota > Metazoa > Arthropoda > Insecta > Coleoptera > Curculionidae > Pachyrhynchus > Pachyrhynchus sulphureomaculatus. The sequence continues at coordinate 80,415,337 of CM032453.1, read as the reverse complement.
AAATATTAAGGTCAAACTGAGGATATGCCGTTTCTTATACAAATTACGTAACGACCAGTACACCTTTTGAGCCGCCAAAGAAACCTGCTTTTCAAACCTGAGATTATTAGTAAATAATAATCGTAAATTTTTATATTCGGTAACAAAAGGGCCATACTTAAATTAAGATTAATCGAAGCCCAATCACTGTTTGTTCCAAAATACATTATATGTGGAATGAATTGCCCAGGACTGTGTTTACTACCAAGTACATACAACTTGTAGCGATTTCAGACTAACTTGGATCGCTTTTTCCATAAACGCGTCGCTCTTAGAGCTCTTTAGATATTTCCCTGCAGACGTCTGCCGTGTACGTAAAAAAAATGTTTTATTACAGTCAGTATATATTCAGCTGTTAATTATAAATATAACAATATTTACCTTCTTCCCTATTACAATCTGTCAAGTAAGAACGTGATCGCTCGTTTTTCTTGTGTTCCGAGAACATTTTTTCCCATCAGTGTATTCCTTGGTGTGCTAACACCGGTGCAATTACCTTAGTAAGTTGTCCAATCGCCTCCTGCATCAATAATCGCCTCGCATCTTCGAGACATGCTGTCGATGAGATTTTCTGCATACTCGGACAATGATTTCCACATTTTTCGAATCTCGCGAGACAACTGAGTTAAAGTCCTCAGAGTCTTTCCTCTGAGATTTCTCTTTACAAGGGACCAAACGTTTTCAATAGGGTTGGCGTCCGGCGACTGTGAGGGCCACTCTAGTATCCGTTTCGCGACGTGATTTTTGCCCATCGTGCTTCGGAATTTAACATCATGAGCACGAAGATGTTGTCAAATAGCCTCGTGGGACACATTTAAACCAGATTCTCTTGAATTTGCCTCGTCTTGACGCAGCGTCAATATCGGGTTTCGTGAAAACAAAGACACGATTCGTTTTTCGGCTTTCGGAGTGACTCTGCCTACCTAGCCACGTTTTGGCAATTCGTCGACATATATTTAGCGGCAACGGAATGTGTCCTTTTAGGACCCTTTGGATGGAAACAAAGAAAAACTGCCTCGAACCGACGCGCAAACAAGTGACTCATTTTGAATTTTGCGTGATTTCGACGAAAGTTCGGAATCCACTGATACTTTTACTAAAATGCGCCGTAGACAAAGGTTCCCTCTACCAGTTTTTTGTTGAATCGCTAGAATTGTATCTACCAAAAATGAATTATTGCAGACACGTTACTTGATAGACTGTAGCTACGCTATGCACGATGTTTTCACTTCATTAGGTTAGATTTTTAATAATATTGTGAAATTTTTTTTTTTCAATTTTAAAAGTCTAAAACATTATAAATTTCATCGATTCGTTACTAGTGCATTGAATGCGTATTTCTATTAATTGCAACGGAAAAGCAAATTTAGTTGAGAGTTGCAAAATTGAGTTTATCTCGAATATTCCTGTTCTTCAATCTCAGTCGTTTACGTAAGCCATTTAGTTCGTTTAGTTTATATATTTTTTGTAATTAATCCGTAGATCAGGCGTTGGTTCTGATTATCTGGACATCTTTTCTGTCTAAATAGATCACATTACATCGATTCAAGACCAACGTGAATCTCTTTTTCTGCACACGCGTCCCTGCATGAAGTGTCCTATGTGTTTAAAAAGAACATTTATTTCCAATTAGCTCGTATTATTTGTCCAAACTATTTCAGTATTATTAGTTTGTGTACAGTACAGCTGAAACATTCCATAATTTTTTCCTAGTACGTTCGCTATCTACATACCTCCAATTTAATTTATCTTTCCCCGTTTATGGGGTCATACACTTTTATATTTTTACAGTTTTTCTCTCGTAAATTTCAGTTTATTATAGGCATGCCAGTTTTATTATAATAGAGAAGGGAAATAGAAAGATTAATTAAGTTACAGTAGTCTCTTAGGGGAGTTTTTATTATTTTTACGGACGCTGATGCTAAAGTTTATTATGTTATAAAAATACTTGTTACATATTTAATTTATAAAAGGTTTATTATTAGCAAGATTATTTATTAAAAGCCAATTTATTAAGTCATTAAACAATAACTGTTTATTGATTACAACATTGATAAACATTTATAACACCAACTAAGCAACTATTACTAATTCAGCTAGAAACAAATATTGAAAAACATTTTGCAAATTTATAATTTTAAAAAATGAGTAAAGTAATTATATATATATATATATATATATATATATATATATATATATATATATATATATATATATATATATAGGGTGTTATGGAAATTACCTGATATATTAAAACTAGCACGTAGCAAAAACAATTGTAGAAAAATATTAATATATAGCGTGACTTCTCGTTTTCTGTATAGTTTTCAAAATAAGAAAAACAAGGTATTTTTCGCCGGAAATAATAAATTTTCTAGTAAAAAATGTATTAAACACAGCATATATATTTTTCAAACACACAACAATAATTATGTTTAATTAAGCAAACTATTATAAAAACCAATTCTCACTCAACTTTGCCAACATCAATAAAAACATTTTTTTGTATTATATATATATATATATATATATATATATATATATATATATATATATATGTATATGTATATATAACACCAACTAAGCAACTATTACTAATACGACTAGAAACAAATATTGAAAAAACATTTTGCAAATTTATAATTTTTAAAAAAATGGGTAAAGTATTTATATATATATATATATATATATATATATATATATATATATATATATATATATATATATATATATGTATGTATGTATGTATGTATATATATATATATATACATATATATATATATATATATATATATATAAGGTGTTATGGAAATTATTTAATATATTAAAACTGGCATATAGCAAAAACAATTGTAAAAAAATACCAATAAATAGCGTGACTTCTCGTTTTCTGTATAGTTCAAAATAAAAAAAACAAGGTCTTTTTCGCCGGAAATAACAAATTTCCTAGTAAAGAATGCATTAAACACAGCATATATATTTTTTAGACACACAACAATAATTATGTTTAATTAAGCAAACTGTTATAAAAAGAGAGATTTTTCAAAAACTAAAGGTCCTTTTTCTACTCCAGCGAATGAAGTGTAAAGGCCAGTCAAAAACAGATTAATTCACTTTACACTAAGATTATTTCTCGCTTGTGAAAATATGCTTATATGAAACAATACCCAGCTATTGACGTACTTTCTTAGCTATTACGACGTAGTGATTTTAATTATTTAAGTCTCACATTATTTGTCCTCACTGCGCATGACCATTTTCCATGTGATGGATATATTTACAACTAAAATTAAAATTTTAGATAATAAAAATAAAGTTTATAGACCAAGAAGACGATCCGAAATTTAGACCTGTCGACAAACCGTCTGCCTAGTTGTTCATTCTATCGGGCGAGTCGATTAATAAAAATGATTTTGCGGTCTCTGTGCCCTGGAATGCCTAGATAAGGCCCAAAATGCTACATCCGAAAATGGACTGTCGTTTAACCACTTAAATCAAGTACCATAACATTTGTTGATACTAAAAAAATTGGGCGCCCCAAAGGGCAGACGCCGCCAAGACTGGACCCAGCTTTAGGACACAAAAAACGTAGATCCAAAAATGGACTGTCATTTAACCATATAAAATCAATAAATTTAGCTTGTTCTTGATAAAATAAGAAGGAACTTGCAAAAGGCAGATGCCGCCAATACCGGAGGACGAAGCTGGACCCGCTTTTTCCAGCCAAAAACGGTCATTTTTCGAATGTTTAAACTAGGTTACGAAATTTTTTCTTTTGATTAAATTTTTAAAGAAAATACGATTTTATTGTATGTTTTACAGTTTCTTTGTTCATTTTTATATTATGTTATACAGCTAATATACATACAACCATAAAAATAAAAAATTGTAAAAATGTTTAGTCATCTACCGTAACGCACCTTTTACAAAAAAGGCTCTTGCAACGACTTATTTCCTCTCATACTGCATTGGACTGTAAAATAACATTTTCAATATTTTAAAAATTATTATTCAGAAGACAAAGGCTATGCCGATGCCGACAGTTCAAGAAGAAAAGAATCATGTTTAATTTAAATCGTGTTTTTATTTTAAAAAATCAACTGATTTAAATAATTATAATGTGATTAAATCAAGCCAAGCCTGTCTTCATTTTACCACTTTATAAGGCATAATTTTGATATGTATGTACATATTGATTCAAGTATGGAGACTGAACGTTTCATTTATGGTGATCCCTAATGCATTAGAGGTCAATATTACCTTCGTGTTGTTCGTTTGTCAGTAACGTTGAAAGAGATAAGGAAAATCAAATTTCAGTTTTTAATTTCGCTCAGTCTAATTCTCAACATACTGACCGATTGCTTTTTTGGTGTACCTCGGAAATGCTTTATAATTCAAGAACCTAGAACTACAAAGAAGCATTGTGAAAAAAATATTATGTAAGCCCAATCAAGCGCACCGACAATCTTTGTTTTTAATAATCTCTTTTCATATCTTTGCACTAGGTATAAGGGGCTACATGATCAATTTTATGATAACCATGTTCATAGGATTGGGGCTGAACTTGAACTTCATATGTGTCCACAAAACGTTGGAAAGCATTTAAGTATTTTGCAACGATATAGTAATCTCCCTAAAATCATGCAGTTTACTGAAAGGGTTTGTTACAATGTTCGCGACATAGAAAATATGTTTTCTTCATTTTCTCATCTGTTTTCTCTAATAAGAATTACATAGTTTCTCTTTATGACACTACCAGTGAAGTCCATGTGAGGGAATTCGCAGTCACATTACCAGGAGATTTTTTCGAATTGTTTTCTTTATGCCCTTGTGTTTTAAAAGATTGTACGTTTAGCTTTTCTTACTCAGTACTTTATACATCATCCTGAAATAGTCCAGCCGTTATGGAAAATATATTTTTCTCATTTTAAAGTCCGGAAACAGAACTAATATTGAATTAGCAAATATTCTATAACGTTCCACTATGACAAACGTTGAAAACATTACGTAGTTGAATCTCTGGAGGCGTCGATAGCGATAGTATCTATACAGGCTCTTTTAAGGCATTATTGTTAGCTTTCGGAGTACTTGGATATTAAGGGAATTGCATTGACAAGGTTGGAGAATCCATTAATATGTAAAGATTAATAATTTTTTTATCTAAATAAGTGGTTGCGCCTTTTGGTGTGCGGACTCTTATCATTTAAGCTTTTTTTCCAACGACGTTAGTAGTTAAATTTAATCATTTATTTTTACTGTGGCGGGATAATTGTAGGTGGTGTGGAAAATCTTGTAATCAACAATAGATTTTTATTGACTTTGCGAGGCGTTCCTTTACCTCTAGTAGAAGTCGTATTCGTACTAGATAATGCAAATCATCGCTTACGGGAATCACTTCCACGGGGTCTATTTGCGAAGCCACTGCCTCTGGTTGTTCCCGAGGCGTTCAAACCTAACTATGCTATGAACTAAATTCCATGTAAAAACATTTGGTCAATGTGGTTCCATGTTTGAGTGACGGGCTCAAACCAAGCACAAACGCTGTTATTGTGTATTAAGGAATGACCTGATGCATGCTTTCAAAATCACTGACTTCTGAATGTTTTTGTGTATGTTTGTGTTAGTCCTAATTGTACTAATATTTATATTATTATTATACAAAAAAGTTCTTCTTTCTCACATTTGGTCAATGTGGTTCCACGTTTGGCTGATGGGTCCAAGCCAAGTCAACACAAACACTATTACCATTGTGTATCAAGGAATGACCTGACAATGTTACATGTTTTCAAAATCACTGAATTCTGAATGTTTCTGTGTATGTTTGTGATAAGAACTAATTGTACTAAGACTGGTATGAATGTTATTGGTGTAAGGCCTGTGGCTGATATAATAAGGGGGACAATGATGACTTTTTCTTGTTTCCAAAGCCTTTTTATTTCTGTGTATTTGGAGATCAATTAGATAGGTGATCTTTCCTTTTTTTTTCACTGAAAAGTAATATCTGGTTTATTGGCGGAGAATGTTTTATCTGTATGGATACTGATATCCCAGTAGAGCTTGTAATCTTTATTTTCAAGTATGGATGTTGGTGTGTATTTGTAGTAGGGATCTGTGTTTTCTATGAGTTTGTATGTTGTGGTTAGTGCTTGGTGAACTACTTCTACCGCTAAGTCATGTCTGGCGATATATTCCGTTCCAGGTAATATTTTACGTCCGCTTGTTATGTGTTCGATCGTTTCTTTCTGCTGGTGGCATTTCCTGCATCTGTCTTCTCTAATAGTTGGGTCTTTGATGATATGCTGTTGGTAGTTTCTGATTAACATGAGTTTATCCTGGATGGCAAGTAAAAAGCCTTCTGTTTCAGGGAATAGCTGTCCATCCTGTAACCAGGTGTATGATTGTTTTTTATTTACGTGGTCTTGTTCTATGTGGTATCTGTGTTGTCTGTGGAGTGTTTTTTCTGATCACTTTTTCATCTTTTCCGGTTGTAATTGGGTGTGACTTTGTGTGTCTGCTGGGTGGTCTGCCCAGGATAAGTCGAGAGGTGTGTAGTTTTTGTCTGCTATCACTGTTGCTGTGGGGAGGCTGGTTTGCTTGGTGTAAAAGAAGTTCCTAGAAGTGCTAGTATTTGTTTTGTGTGTCTGATGTGTATGATTCCTCTTCCTCCTGCCTTCCTCTCGATGGTAAGTCTTTCTTTGCATGCGTTGGGGTGTAATTTCCGGTATTTGCTGAATTGAGAAGGTATAAGGATGTGAATGTTTTCTGTGTCTGTGTGTGACCATTTGATGATACCAAATGAATATATAAGTATAGGTATAGCGAACGTGTTGATGGCTTTAGTGAGATTCTGGGAGTTGAGTTTTGTTTGTAAAAGTTTCGTGAGTCTGTTTTTGAATTCGGTTTTAAGCTCTGCTCGGACGTGTGTGTGGTTGAGTTTGGTGCTTTGTTAGAAGCCTAAATATTTGTATGTTTCTTTGTCGAGCATGTTATCGAGTGTTTCGTTGTTGATGGTCTCTGTCTCCTGGTGGCCTTTCCATTGGCCTTTGTTGATGTGGAGCACTTTGCATTTACTTATACCAAATTCCATATGGCTATCTAAGTTGAATATTTCTGTGATTTTGAGGAATTCTTTCAGCTGTGTTTTTGTGGCAGCGTAGAGTTTTATGCCATCCATATATATTTTATGTTAGTTCACTTTTTGGTGTCTGATATTGAAGCCATGGCCTATTCTGTTTAGTGTAGTCTGTTATATTATTATCATTATTATTATTATTCTGAAATGACAACTAAATAGTTAGTCTGATATTTAGACGGAATGAACTAGACTTTTATAGGATGTATTTTTTAAGTTACTTAAAGAATGCTCTTTCACTTAATTTACAAATAAAATATTCTAGAATACTGGAAAAATTGTATTTCAACTGACTGTTATTTACCAGTTGTGATTCTTTCTTGATACGAATAGAATTATTAGACAGACAATTAAGCAGTTTAGATTTATTATTCTTCATGGTAATTTCTTACTGATAAGATTAAAGTTGACGATCATTCACCATCATCATGATCATTCTTGCTCGGTGTATGAATCTGTTATTCGTCAATATTCATCCCGTTCCAAGTCTGACGTGAAATTTGAAGTCCTCTTGATTTATTTATTTATAGTGAGAGTTTTAACACCACTACCGCTATTATTTTTGTGTTATTTGTCTATCCAACTAATATGGTTTATAACTTCAGAACTAAAATGGGAAAAGATAAGGAATTTTATGTTTAAATTCTTAGTTTTCATTCTCGGGTTCCATTTTGAGAAGGAGAGGCGTATATTTAGAGAATAGAAGGAGGGAAAAAATCTTCCTCTAAGATCTAAATATCTCAAATCTGAGCTAATTCCACATCGATGGGTAAACCGAAAAAGTAGACCTACCAAGTCGCTTTTGTATTTTTATTCCATGTTTTTAACCTCAGCTATCAGCTTGTATATGCATGGTGTGCCTGAAACAAGTTTTAATAATTTCGGCAACTACTTCAAATTTTCCGACGGTAATCGATTACAATGCATTTAAAAATTAAAAATAGAAAATTTCGAAATAAACATAATTTTCTGCATTAATAATGCTCATTGAATTTATTTAAAAGATATTTACATCATACAAGTATTTATGTGATATTATTGCAACTCTCTGTAATAGTATACGTGAAAATCATTAATTTGAGACGTGATGGAAATCTGTTGATGCTGTAGAGCCAAAATTATAGTAATTTTAAAATTTTTTAAAATTCCAGGTCAAAAATCTGTGAAAACCTATTTTATTCATTTTTTCGTATTTTTTAAAATTTTCATAACGTTAGTTCTAGATCATCTAGAAATTTCTTTAAAAAACCGTCAAGTGCAAGTTGAACTTGCACAATTAGTGTTCCGTACGTTGATTGTTTTTAAAATAAAAAATCTTGTTAGGGTGGTGATCAGTGACTTCACAAAACACACACCCCAAATGAGTTTTCAACAAAGTTTGTTTCCAATCTTTACTGAAAAACTGGTGACCTTGAAATTTTGTTTTTTTTATATACCAGATAAATTATTAAAGGTAATGATAATTTTCGTTCAATCTATACCTCGTGGAGAATATTCCAGGATTTTTTTCAAAATTTTTTGATCCGTACTTTTCGAGATAAGGTAGGGGACAGCGATTTTTCACGATTTTTTAAAAGTAATACGAAGAAAAGTGTGCGCAAGTATTACATTATATATATATTTTTTACTCGTGTTTTCACAAGCTTTCATTTGACACCACCCTCGATGACCTAGTAAAAAAATTTTTTTTTCACTTCCGATTTTCACCCCTCAAAACGAATCCCTTAAGTTAAAATTTAACTTTCAAAACTACATGGCTCTGATGAGGCCATCAATTCCTATATTACTACCAAATTTCAACTTTCTATGACAAATAGTTTCGGAGAGAAAATCGGGTGTGACAGACGGACAGACAGACGGACAGACACCGAAGTGATCTTATAAGTGTTCCGTACGGAACACTAAAAATGATATTGAAGGGTTTAACTTCTAATTTCGGTGTACAAGTATGAAATGCGGATTTCAGACAACAGATGGTGCACCAATGCAGTTTGTGCTATAAAGATTTGACACTGCGCCATTTTGTTGTGTCATCAACAAGTGGCGCGCACGAGTGATAAATTGGAAAAGTGTGTGCATAGTGTTGTGTTGTTGTGTTCAATATGCCGAAATTTATACCGAAGAAGGAGCATTCACAGACCGCATTAATTTTTTGTTTTCGTTTGGAAAACTGCTATTGAATCATACCGATACATCGCAAGATACGTGTGAACGATGGTTTCGGCGTTTTAAAAGTGGTGTTGCAGACAAGAAACGTGGAAAACCGCCAAAAAAATACGAAGATGTGGAATTGCAAGCATTGTTGGACGAAGATGATTCGCAAACACAAAAAAAACTCGCCGAGCAATTGGGCGTTAGTCAACAAGCTGTTTCCAATCGGCTACGAGAGATGGGAAAGATTCAGAAGACCGGTAGATGGGTACCACATGAGTTGAACGACAGGCAAATGGAAAAGCGCAAAAACACGTGTGACATTTTGTTGCTCGGTACAAAAGGAAGTCCTTTTTTTTGCATCGTATAGTTACAGGGGATGAAAAGTGGATTTATTTTGGGAATCCCAAGCGCAAAAAATCATGGGTAGACCCAGGCGCACCATCCACATCGACCGCAAGAGCGAATCGCTTTGGCAGAAAGACGATGCCCTATCTTTGGTACGACCAGAGGGGCGTGGTCTATTATGAGCTATTAAAACCTGGAGAAACGGTTACTACTAAACGTCACCAACAACAATTGACCGATTTGAACCGTTCGCTGCTTGAAAAAAGGCCAGAATACCGAAATACCGCACACAAAGTCCTTTTTCTTCATGACAATGCTTCATCACATACGGCAAAACCAGTTCGCAACACGTTGGAAGCACTCAGCTGGGAAGTTCTACCCCATGCGGCTTACTCACCAGACTTGACTCCTTCCGATTACCACTTGTTTGTATCGATGGGTCACGCACTTGCTGAGCAGCGCTTTGGTTCGTACGAAGATGTGAAAAAGTGGCTCGATGAATGGTTCGCAGCAAAAGGGGAAGATTTTTACTGGAGTGGTATTCACAAATTGCCCGGAAGATGGGAAAAATGTATAACAAGCGATGGAGCATATTTTAAATAAAGCACTTTTTATCAGTCTTCCGAATTTAACATGTTTTTTTTTAGAAAAAAAATCCGCATTTCATACTTGTACACCTGGTAAATTCTAATTTCATAATCTAATATGAACATGTTTTCTCATCGAGGTATAATTTTGCTAATTACCTCAATATAATAATAAGATTTATCTTTAGTACAACATTTCATGGCTTCCCTTTCTGAGATAATGAAATAGCTTCTTCAGATGGTTTTTTTGTCAACAAATTTTTCTTTCTTCTTTTTTTAATAAATCACATACTAAATGTTCTTTCGGAAGCAGAGTATCACTTACATATTTTTTAAAATTTTCGAAATTATTTGAGCGGCAGCAAAAATGAGGCTTTCCCCATGTCAGTCCCATAATATATTTTGGACAATACCTTGCAACTATTTCTTTTGTTTCCACTCTGGATTCACTATTTAAAAAATTAATATGTCCTGGTTTTTGCGCTAAATCACACAAACTGCATTCACATAATTTTTCTTCTTGAGACCTCGTATTTCTATGCAATGCTTTAAATGCTGAATAATCAGGTAACTCGGTGGATATAATTGTTTCGTTTTTTTAACGGCCTCATAAACTAAGATTTTACAAGAAATGTAAATTACTGTGGGAAGACGTTTATCGTCTGAGCCGAAATTTATGACTTTTAAAAAATATCCAGCAAATTTAATTACCAAATCTTTTTTTTTTCAAACATAATAAACATATTTTTTCTTAATTTTCTTCATGAGTAAAGGCACTATCTTTTGGTTGTTTAAACATTTTGTTAAATTAATTAATAATATACTAAGGTGAAAAAATTGACAACTGTTATGTTATTTTCTACAACTTATACCTAGCCAACTTATTGACCTCACTCAAACCAAAAATCTATTATATATTTCTCACATGCACATCTATATAATGTCGAGAAAAATTAACTTTGATTTTTAACTTGGAATTTTTAAAAAAATCTTAAAATTACCATCATTTTAATTCCAGAGCACCAACAGACTTCTACCACGTCTCAAATTAATGGTTTTCACGTATACTATTATAGAAAGTTGCAATATCACATAAATATGATGTAAATGTCTTTTAAATAAATTCAATGAGCGTTATTAATGTAGAAAATTACGTTTATTTTATAATTGTCCACTTTTAATCTTTAAAGGCACTTTTTTCAAAACGGCTCGGCAAAAAATTTTAAAATTGTTCACACATGCTCTGTATTATTACACTAATCGATTACAGTTGGGAAATTTGAAGTGGTCGCCGAATTCATTAAAACTTATTTCAGGCACACTGTGTATGTTCTTCAGTGGATGCTGTTGATTTCGAAATTATAATTTTAATTTTCTATGTATGACATATTATATTTTTCTTGATTCATTTTCACATACATAATGTATCTTTGTTACGTGCTTTCATTTAATAATGCCAAAAATAAGAACTATATAATAAACGTTTTTATTTTTCTCATTGTAATTTTAAATAAAATATATTTTTTATAACAATAAAAAATGTCTCCACCGTGACAATGTTTTTCACATTGCCGTGACCAGGATTCGAACCTGGGTTACTACGGCCACAACGTAGGGTCCTAACCACTAGACGATCACGGCTCTCGGAAACGTGAGAACAAACGTAAATTTTCACAAATTCAGTGGGCATTCACCTAATTGTTAAATATTTTTGGGTGTGGTTAGGTAATAAATGATTTTTAGTCGTATCTCATTGCAGTTATGATGTAGGAAAAAGCGTTTATAATCTAATTATTTCTAGTCTCCGGTCTAACTATCGAGATGACAATGAGGACGTTGCATATTGTTCTAAACGAAATTTAACGCAAAGCAAGTAAAGCGTTTACAGTTTACAGCTTGATTCAGAAAACGCCTTTATAAGAAAACTTAAAATAAAAATTGAGGAATAAGACTAACTTGAACCAGACAGGAAAGGTAATAGTTTTTTTAGAATTTTACAATTATATTTCATTTTTATCGGGTGTATGTATATATATATATATATATATATATATATATATATATATATATATATATATATATATATATATATATACTACCGTCAGAAAGTATTTGCCCACCTAGTTATTTCAGTCCTAAGACAACAAAAACCCAGATAATAAATTTTTTTAATTTTAATGAATTATTATTTATTTACAGTCTAGAAAATTAGAAAAATATTCATGATTTTCCAGGATTTTGCTCATCTATGTGACCTCTTTTGTTTTTAATTACCACTTTACAGAGTTTCGGTATTCTGTCCAGTAGTTTCTTCAGAATTTCTTCGATTATTTTAACCCATTCTGCTTGTAAAAGTTCCCGCAAGTGATTTTCTGATATTGGATTGAGTTTTCGAACACACCTGTCCAAATGGTCCCACAGCAATTCGATGGGGTTCAAGTCGGGTGATTGTGGAGGTCAAATCATCACTTCCAGGACGTCATCGGATTTCTATTGGTCCAAGAGTTCTCTAATTTGTTTGGCAGAATGTTTAGGGTTGTTGTCCTGCTGAAAAATAAATTTCCCCTGAAAAATATCTCTTCCAGAAAGGAGCATTTGATACTGTTCTTTTCGCATGATTCCTTCTATCCTAAAGATTTTTCCAACTTTACCTTTGCCAAAACAACCCCAAACCATTACTGAACCTCCACCGTGTTTTACTATAGGCAAGTGACAGGCTTATAAGATCCGCTCTCCAGGTGAATTTAGATTCCTCGCTCCAAAGGACGGAATTCCATTGTTCTGATGTCCAATTTTCATGTTCTCGGGCCCATTCTAATCGTTTTCGTTTATTCACTTGCCTAAGAAGTGGTTTCCTCACTGCAACTCTTCCGCATAGTCCATCTTCTGCTAACTTGTTCTTCACGATTGTCACGCTGATGGGGATGGGCCACTGCAGGTTTACTTGAGCCGTGATTTCTGGTGCGGTTAGGCGGCGATTACGTCTGCTGGACATTGTTATAGGTCTATCTTCAGCGGGAGTCGTTTTTCGAGGCCTTCCTGAACGTTTTTGATTGAGAATTCCATTTCCCGCAGTATCCGCATATCACTCGCGATTTGTCGACTCGAGTGACCATTTTGATGTCTCGCAATTATCAGATCCCGGTTTTCAACGGAAACTTCTTTCGTTTTTGGCATTTTCACAAAACAATTGAGCCTCTATCAATAACAAAGTACTGTTTGCGAATGGTTAATTTCCAAAAGGGCAATGGTATTTATAACATAGTTTTTATCATAAAATGTCACTAGGAATTTCCATAATCCCTAGAAACTTCAAATGAGTTCTTACTTCAACTGGAATTCTCAGAAATAGCCACCACCAAAAAGGCTTATCTAAACAATTTTATGGTGGACACTTGTTAAGAACAATTAAATTTACCTAATATAATAAAATTTTGGCAGTTACATTGAAATTTCTAGGTGTTATTTTGGCTGGTATGGATCTTACATCCCCTTTTTCGAAGAAATCCCAGTCACCTTGGCTCCTCCAACGGCAAGCCTTGGTTCGACCGAAAATGCAAAGAAGCTGTTGCTTCTAAACATATTGCCTACCGACAATGGCGTGAAAATCCTAACACCGTAAATCGTAACATCTTTGTTCGTGCCCGGAACAGATGCAAGGGAATTATCGACGAAACCAAGGAGGCACACAATCAACGAATTAGAAACAAACTTCTCGCTTGTCCCAACAATTCCAGGTCCTTTTGGTCAGTCGCTAAGGCAGTTAGTCAAAATTTTATCAAAACCACCATACCACCACTCACACGGCCAGATAATTCCATTGCAACCACACCTGTTGAGAGAGCGAACTTGTTGGCTGAACTCTTTGCTTCACATTCTACTGTCGATTTCCAAGGAAAAACACCACCTACTATTCCCATATTGCAGTCAAGGATGCCCGATGTTGTCTTCAGACAGCGCATCATAAAGCGTATTTTAATGAAGCTAGACACCAAGAAGGCTTCTGGCGCTGACGGAATACCTGCCATAGTTCTCAAAAAACTGTGCAAGGGAACTAACACCAGTTTTCTGTAGACTTTTTAACCTATCCTACCGAAAGGGAATATTTCCGTCCTGCTGGAAATGTGCCACGGTTCAGCCGATACCTAAAAAAGGCAAGAAGACCTTGCCAAATAACTACCGACCAGTTGCACTGCTTTCAATAATATCGAAAGTCATGGAAAAGAATGAGCATCTTCTAAAATATTTTGAACGATTCAATATTATTAGCGATCACCAATATGGTTTTTCGTAAACATAAATCAACAGGAGATCTTCTGATTTATGTAACACATGTTTGGAACAATGCAATTGAACACTTTGGAGAATCTCGAGCGGTTGCTCTTTACATATCCAAGGCATTCAACCGTGTTTGGCACGATAGACTGTTGGCTAAGTTACGCTCTTATGGTATGTCTAAAAGTTCTGTTTGTGGCTCTCATGTTTCCTCAGAAAGCGTTCTTTACGAGTGGCAGTCGACGGATTTCTTTCTAACACCCTCACTACCAACGCCGGTGTGCCCCAGGGCTCCATACTGTCTCCTACTCTCTTTCTCATTTACATTAACGATCTGCTGGAAAAGACCGGGAATCCAATCTACAGCTTTGCAGATGACAGTACGCTTGTCACTTCATTGACCTTGAACGCTCGGTCATCGGCTGCTCAGGCGAATATCCGCAGACAGCAGGAGGTCGTTCAACTTAACAAAGATCTGGAAGAAATTCTATCTTGGGGTGACAGTAACCAAGTGGAATTTAACGCTACAAAAACCCAGGCGGCAGTTTTTTTCTAACAAAGTTAACGTTGCTGAACCCAACATAGTTATGTCGGGGCACTCCATTCCCCTAGCATCGTCGCTCAATTTGTTGGGCGTTAGTTTGGGAGCAAATATGTCCTGGCATGAACATATTGCAGGCATAGCAAGGAGAGCTTCTCAAAAGTTGGGAATATTATTTAGAACCAGAAAGCTTTACACCCCACAACAACTGTTAATTCTTTACAAAGCCCAAATTCGACCAACTATGGAATACTGCTCCCACGTTTGGGGCTCCGCTCCCAAACATACACTGCATTTGTTGGATTCTGTTCAGAGAAGAGCGGTCCGTCTGATTGGGGGCCCAGAAATTGACCGGCGGCCTTGATTCGCTGGAACATCGAAGAACGGTTGGCGACTTGAGTCTGTTCTACAACTATTTTCATGGAAAGTGTTCGAAGGATGTAGCCCGCTTAATTCCTCCAAAAGCGGTGCATGTTAGAAATACACGTCGTGCTGGTGCTTCACATCCGTAATGAGGTTCAGCTTATTACTCCGCGTACAACGCTTTTCAAGCAATCTTTTATATGGAGAACGTCATCCCTTTGGAATAATTTGCCCAGCGCTGTGTTTCCCACCGAGTACAATTTACAGCGTTTCAAGAACAACGTGAATCGCTTTTTTTCCGCACTCATGCCGCTCTTGGAGCGCGTTATGGACTTCCCTGCAGCACGTGTGCTAGACCCATAAAAAAAAATAAAAGTATAAAGAGAAACGGACACCGTTCAATTGTGAAATAGGATAATATACAAGATAGCTAGGGATGTCTTACATGTTTCTTCATGTAATCCAGTAATTAATGTTAAAATACCACGTTCTTCCTTAAAATTTTAGACTGTGCTAGCAATATAGTTTTAGAATATACTGCTATTTTTGCACGTCCACGGTAATGTGGTGTAATGCCATCGCAATTAGGGTTTTTAAGTAGTAATCTTATAGGTAATATTCCGGTAAATTACGGATAATATTTAAAATTACTGGTAAAATTACTCACAGCTAAAAATTTAATTAATATTGAGGATTTTCATATTTCGTGGGTGCATTTTTACTTATTTTTGTTCTTAAATTGCATTTATTTATGTGTTTAAATATTACTCCGACAAAATTGTAGTTGGTAGTCCATATATCAGCTCTTTTTCGGTAAATACGCGTACAAGAAATGGTTAAAGTGCATGCATGCAGATACCTTCAGCTCATTATTAGATTACAAGAATGGTAAAATGGTCGTTTTCTAGTAAATTACCGATAAAATTTGAATATACAATAAACATATATGTATTCCCAAGATATGCAAAAGATTCACATTTGATTTGCCAATTCCTTTTTAGAACATGCTGCAACATATTTTTACATATGAAAAAAATAATATAAGCATAGTTTTTATAAAAATCGTTGATTTTGGAGATTTTATAGTACATTATTCTCAACTTTATCAACACTCATTAATGAGTATAAATCATTTTTGTTGTATTTGCCACCTCATATTTGACAAGTAATGTTAGAATTTAGTGTTTTTGTTTGTTATTAACTAACTTAAACGAACTTCATTAAACTCAATTGAAATATTTCAAGCTAAATAAATATTTCTTGATCCGTCCTTCCATATTCATATTTTCTTAGCTGTGACGTTAACTGGAGCATAAATAATCTATTGTTTTAACAGAACGGGAACTTGAAATTTTGTCTTCACGTCTTCGATAGCCGTGATCGTCTAGTGGTTAGGACCCTACGTTGTGGCCGTAGTAACCCAGGTTCGAATCCTGGTCACGGCAATGTGAAAGCATTGTCACGGTGGAGACGAGACACTTTTTTTTTAAATCGTGATTAAAATGTTTTTAAATTACAATTTTTAATATAATAAAAATGATAAAATCGTCTCATAAATAATACTCATTCCTGGCAGTTTTAAATAAAATATGTAAAAATGGCAAGAAAATGTGGGAAAAAAATGATAATTTTTAAATTAGAAAATATCCGAAATACACTGAGAAATATAAACAAATTAATAAAGTGGGTTGAAAACTTGGAATAGGTAATAATTTTGGTGGGTCTGCGACAAAGATTGGATTTAGATTGGAGTTTTAGAAATTGTAAATAAATAAAATAACTGTTGCTGTTCTTATCCTCTTGATGTTTCTCGTGGTCATATCAGGTAAAATTATATACAGTGACGTGCAAAAGTTTCCGGCCAGTGACATTTCGTAATCTAATTTATTAAAAAAAGACTAACGATTTTTAATCATTATGAGATGTGAGTATGAGATATAGGAAACAAAATAATATAGTAAAAGAATATTATTTATGTTTGTGAATATATTTATTATTATTCTTATATTTATATGTGCAAAAGTTTCTGGCCACATAATATACATTGACGCAGTAGGACGTTCAAAGACGTATTTACGAATAATAGCGCGTTGAATGGTCACATTTAGTTCATAAAAGGTCGTGGGAGCATAAACATGGCTCGGCATATGCAAATCCAAATTCGTGAGAGAATAATAAAATTTTCTAAAGAAGGAATGTCTTCTCGGGAGATTGCTTCATTATTATCGATAGGTAAATCAACTGGGAACGATATTATTGTAAAATACCGTTGTCGATATGGTTTAAAAGATCGTCCGCGTAGTGGAAGACCAAGAAAAAACGTCTAAAAAAGTAGATCGTATCATTAAACGCAAATCAACTGCGGATGTCAAGAAAACTGCTGCCGAAATTGCACGCGAGCTAAAGGATGAAAACCTAGCTAATGTTAGTCGTAGTACTGTGATACGAAGACTTTTTGGTCGTATAGGTATTAAAAAACCTTTAATCAGTAAAAAGAATAAGAAGGCCCGATTACAATTTGCCAAAGATCACCTAAATTGGACAATTAAAGATTGGAAAAAAGTAGCTTTCTCAGACGAATCTAAATTTAATCTTTTTGGAAGCGATGGTAGACAACACGTACGACGTCCTATTGGTAAGAGAAATGATGTTCGGTACCAAATTCCTACTGTCAAACACGGTGGAGAAAGTGTGATGGTTTGAGGAATTTTCTCTGCACAAGGAGTCGGTCTATTGATCTGATATTTACAAAGACATTTTAGAAAACAATTTGTTATCATATGCTGAAGAAACATTGCCGCAGAATTGGATATTTCAGCAGGATAATGACTCCAAATATACATCCAAGTTAAAACAGTGGTTTTCTGCTTCAAATTGAGAGTTTTAAGCTGGCCATCTCAATCACCGGACTTGAACCCAATAGAACACTTATGGGAAACGCTAGATCGTCAAGTTCGAAAGCATACATATTCAAGCCGCATTATTGAAATCATTGAAGGAAGAATGGGATAAAATTTCACCTGCTTGTATTAATCAATTAATTGAGTCAATACCACATCGTCGTGCGGCTGTTATCGCTGCAAAGGGTATGGCTACAAAATATTAACATAAAAATATAATTTAAGTCTATTATCGAGCATATGGACTAATAATTTTTCTCGTAGTACAAAGTGGCCGGAAACTTTTGCACATATAAATATAAGAAGAATAATAATAAATATATTCACAAACATAAATAATATTCTTTTACTATAAAATTTTGTTTCCTATATCTCATACTCACATCTCATAATGATTAAAAATCATTAGTCTTTTTTTTTTAAATTAGAGTACGAAATATCACTGGCCGGAAACTTTTGCACGCCACTTTACATTAAAATTACATATGCTCTAAAAAAACGACACTACTAGACATATTAGCCTGCATTGTTTGTATATTATAATATATACATATGAGCATAGCCAGGGCTGAGAGGGGAGGGCAGCCCCCCCTAGATACTGGAAGGTCTAAAAAATTATAAATACAATTTTTTTTCTCCATTAATGGAATTTTGAGTTTTGAGAAGCAGCCCCCCTAGCTCAGAGGCTGGCTACGCCCATGTATATACAAGAATATTACGAACAAACATAAATCGAAGCGCCTTGATCTTGCCTAAGGTTTTGCATATTGAGTAAATTCCTGCAAACTATATAAAGATTGCTTCTTTAAAAATTCTTTAATTTCTTTTTTTAATTTAAGTATGTTGTCTAGATTTTTTTGTTTTTTGGTGGTTGGTTGTACGAGGGCCTCCGTTTAAGATTTTACAAACGACCACTAGATGGCGCTATTGAGATGTGACATTACCATTGTTGTAAAATTTGACGTTTGTTATTATTGAAACAATTACAGCTCAGAAATTAGCCGAGTAGTTTGTTTACAGTGAGCGTTTAAAAAAAAACAGTTTTGTGAACAAATGGAAATTTCAGGGGAAGGTTTCCGTTGGATGATTTTTGACGATTTAAGTAAAGGCCTAACTCAACAATAATGCCTCGAATCATTTCGTTCAACTTTTGGTAATGAATTACCATCAAAGGGAAACCTTGTAGCACTTTATAAGGAAAAAATAAAGAGCTTTTTGAAATTCAATTGAATTGAATTGAAATTATAAACACGATGTCGTTCGAAACGTAACATTTCAGGCACTACCTGCTTTTCGCATTTTAACTTAATTTGAATGAAATCGCTGTGTTGTACTGCTCGTGCAAAAAAATTGTTCCAGGAAATTTCAACCTTCAGGATGAGTGGAACTTGCAAATGCACTTAAGGTAAGTCCGGTCGTTAAACCACTACTTGGTTGACTCTTAGTTTAAATTAGTGGAACAGATTGAAAAAAGCCTCGATAAAGTAATCACATCGAAATAACCATCATTTTTAGTGGTCCGTACGGAACACTTATGGGATGACTTCAGTATCCATCTGCCACGCCCGATTTTCTTCGAAACTATTTGACATAGAAATTTGACACAAATATAGGATTTGATGGCCTAGTCGGAGCCGTGTAGTTTTGAAAGTTAAATTTTGAGTTAATGGGTTAGTTTTGGGTGGTGAAACCGGAAGTGAAAAAAAAATTACCATGTCATCGAGTGGGGTGTGAAATGAAAAGCTGTGAAAAACACGTTCATAAATATATATGATGTAATACTTGCTCACACTTTTCTTTGTATTATTGTAAAAAAATGGCCCAAAATCCACGCTCCCCTTATCTCAAAAAGTACTAATTAAAAAATTTTGAAAAAGTTCTGGAATATTTTTCATAAAATTGAGCACTCGTAAGAGTGCATTACACTTGATAACTCATCTGGTAGAAAAACAAACTATGAAAATTATGTTCCTTCACAATATGGTGGAAGTTTTGTTAATATACTTTTCAGTACACAGACAGATGGGTAACGAGAGAAAATAATTTTATTTTATTTGTTTTAAATGAAACAAATATTTAAGTAGTAAATATTTGTTTTACGTTTTTGTTATTAGATCCTAGATTTAGCTAGATTGAGCTAGATTGATTTAATGAGCATGCATTTAGATAGCTAAGATGCTATAATTATTATCCATTATTGACAAAGAAAAAACGTGAAAATACATATTGGATCTTAAGATATATACATGTTAGGGACCCAACGAACTTAGTCTAGGTAAGGATTTTATTTTATTTTAAAGCGAATCACCGTACGGAACACTAATTGCGCTTACGCTTAGCTCGGTCTTCTTAACTAAGAGATGATAAGAGTGTGTAGAAAGCGAAGGAGATTACTTTTGCGGATAAGATAAATAAGTAAATGAAAGATAGTTGGTCTTTACAGGCAGCGATTTAATTTCCTAATGTATTCTTGTAGTGCTGAATCACTTGGCTAGAACCGTCTTAATAACCGGTCTTAATAAACCGTTTCTCGAAAAAAATCTACAAAAATTATTGTGGATGTGAATGATTTACCAGATGCGCACGACTATTTGGCAAAAATATTTTTCTTTTAACATATCCGTCTAAATCTGCATCATCCCATAGTAAGGATTATCTAAAAGACTTTAAAATATATGAAAAATAAATAGATATAGTTGAACGGTTACTTTGTACTGCGCAGTTTTCAGATTTATAACAAATGAAACTGCTCTCCAAAATATGTTTTTCATAATCTTTAATCTCTCCAATTTTAAAACTTGCAAATTTGCACAAACCACGAAGAAATATTTTCGCGAATACAATTAGCGAGGGACGTAAAGAGTGCTTCACGCTTGAAAACTTGAGGACTTTTATAACTCTTAAAATTTTTTATTGTTTCATGTCCTATTCAATAATTTAATAACTTCATAATTTAATAACTTCATTTAATTTGACTATGCACGTTTCTGGGCCGACTCTACTTTCGCCACACTCTTGTTCTACAATTGATTATCTTTGGACGACTTTTGATAATGATGATGTCGGGTGTGAGATTGTTAATGCGGCCCTGTCAGACCATGAGGCTGTTGTTGCATGTGTACCACTGCTTCGATCTATTTCTAAAGATAAAATAAGGCGCGGCAGGCTGTATTCAAAGCGAAACTTCGATAGATTTACGGCTAATTTTGAGCGAACGGAGTGGGACAGAGTTTTATGCACAGATGATCTCCTACATGGATCCCATACTGCTTTGGTTAATGCATTTAATAGTGCTTTTCCCGTGGTTGTTATTAAAAATAAAAAGAGAAAACCTTGGATCACACCGGGTCTCCGAGTTTCAGCAAAGAATATGAAATCCTTGCATCTTATAAGGAAATTCAATTTTGATAAGGTTGCTTTTATAGAATACTTCAATAGTTACCGTAACATATATAGGAAAATCATAAAAACCGCCAAACGAAATTATTATCATTTGAGAATATTGAATGCAAAAAATAGATCTAGGGAAACCTGGAAAATTATTAATAAACATAGAGGCGGCTCTGGTATCGAACCGGTTTCTTCTTGCACTCTTGACGCCGGTCAAATTAATGATTACTACTGTAATATTGCACATAACTTATCAACAGAAATTGTTAATCCAGGGATTCCATAAAATATCTGTCATGTCTCAGTGTCTGATACCTTTCTCTTGTCCCCAACTTCCACCATTGAAATAAGTGAGGTTTTAGGGGAAATGAGAAATAAGAATTCCTTTGGCTGGGACGGTGTCTCTCTGAGGGTCCTCCTGGCAATGCTGCAGAGAGCCGTAGGGGCCCTGGCAGATGCAATTAACGGCTCGTTTTCCAGTGGTACTTTTCCGACATGTTTGAAGAGGGCTCTGATTGTGCCATTGCATAAAGGTGGAGATTGTAATATCCCTTCGAATTTTAGACCCATTTCTTTACTCCCGACATTGGCGAAAGTGGTGGAGAGGTTGGTCGGAAAGAGAATGGTTGATTTTTTGAACAAACATGACCTTCTTAGTGCGCAGCAATTCGGATTCCGAGCCTCGAGGAGCACGAGCGATGCAATTTTTAATCTGCTTGAACGACTTTATCTCGAATTGAATTCTGGTGAACATGCTGCGGCGGTGTTTTGTGATTTGCTTTCGATTTTGTTGATCATAGGATCTTGCTGTCAAAGCTGGACTTTTATGGGTTTAGGGGGTTAGCTTGGGATTGGTTTCGGTCGTATTTGTCGGGCCGAGTCCAGGGAGTGACTTTTAAGGGTCAGGGCTCGGAGGGGGTTGGGATCAGTGTGGGTATCCCTCAAGGCTCTGTACTTGGACCACTATTGTTTTTGATCTATGTTAACGACCTGCCCTGTTTGACAGTGGCTGGCAGATTTACCATCTTTACTGATGACACCACAATTTTGTGGCACAATAAGGATGTGGGGAGACTTCGGACCGACGTTCAGGCAGATTTGTCTAAGATGAAGGCTTGGTATGATGATAACAAACTGTCCTTCAATATAGCCAAGACAAGGATTCTGAGCTTTAGATGCAATATAGAGAACGTTAATATTGAGAATGAGTTCATCTCTTCAGCTGATAAGGATTCATGTCTCGGTCTAATAATTGACTCATCGCTGCGGTTTGAGGATCACATTGGCAACATCTGCAGCAAAATTTCTTCAGGCTGCTATGCCCTTAGGGTTATTGCAAGTAGCCTAGGGCTGGATGTAGCTAGAACCTCTTATTTTTGACTAGTTGAGGCTCATTTGAGGCATGGGATCTGTTTCTGGACTTGCTGCTCTCGAGTTCACTTTAGTTCTGTTTTTGTATTGCAAAAGAGAGCTATTAGATATATTTCAGGAGCTGGGTTGCGAGAGTCATGTCGACCATTGTTTTCGAGGTTAGGGATTCTTACTTTTTGTGCCCTATTTATCCTGGAAACTGCTATCATGATCTTTAAAAAACATCGTCTTGAGGCAATGCCAGTCAGCCGGCACTGCACTAGGCGAGCGTTCGTCCTGCCATTGCCGGCCCCGAAAACGGAGCTGATCAAATCTGCCATTGTTTATAACGGCAAAAAAATATATAATCATCTGCCTTTCAAATTGGGAGGATTGAATTGCGAGAGAGTCTTTAGACGAAAGACTAGGGCCCTACTTATAAAAAAGGCGTACTATGTACTTGAGGAATTCTACAATGATAGACTGGAATAAGCATATAACAGTAGTTGAGTGGTTGGCATTTGGGTTGACATATGTGTAATTTTTATTTCTTTTATTTTGTATTTACTGCATTGACTACTAATCTTGTTCTGTTTCCTTATTTTTTCTTTCTTTGAATTTGTGTTTATTAATATAATAATAATTGAAGTTAAGCTTGCTTTGTTAACAAATACGTTATATTTTAGGACAATAAAGTATATTTTTATTCTATTCTATTCAAACCCATTATTTACCATATCACTTTAACTTTCTCCAATAAACGACCGTCAAGAGAGGCACATTAAAAACATTAATCTCATCATATTTTTATTAAACCGAGCCTCTGACTTCAACTTGACACATTTTATCCAGGATCTTGTTATGTTATGACATATCTTTCAGTAATCCTGTAGGAACGACTTTAGAGAGATAACGTAAAAGTTTTACATCGGAGTTACATGGGCTTACAGGATAACTAATAGGCCAGAATAAAAAGTTTTTTTTTATTAAATTAAATCAGTTTTTTTTATTGGAGATATTTTTTTTGGTAACTTTATTTGTTGCTAACGTCATTTCCAAATGTTGCCTTATTCATGTGGTCAATGGCTTTCATTTTCTTGTCTAATTAGTGATGAACGCTTCATTTTTATATGCTTATTTTTATTGTTTCCTGCAAGTTTTAAGGGAGTTACATCACCATTTAATGCAATAAATAACTTAGTTAAAATGGGCGTATATAATCTTCGACAAAATTCTTTCCTACCTTTTTTATGGTGCGTTACTCATCATGAACGATACGTCAAAAGTTCTCATCGTTTTAAAATGTGCTTCAAATTTTCTACAACGTCAAATATCAAAATATTTATTTATTGAAAATATTTCGTTATTCATTCAAAAATAGTCTTTATAAAACATGTATCTTTTAGATAGTGTCCACTTGAGTATCCTACGTAGGAGATCAAAACGAGCGTGACAGAATAGTAGTTTGTTAGCTGCAGAATCTACACACTTCACAAATTCTTGGTCCAAAATTTTGTTATTGGTGGATCCAATTTTAAAATCGTCAGAAATAGATGTGTTAACGTATATTGTGTTGATGAAAACTCGCATCTAGTGAAATATTAGAAACTAACGTACATTAATATAAAATTATTAATAAGTAGTTTTTAATATTAGAGTAAGCTTAATACTGAAATTAAGAAAAATAATTAATTGTTGTTTAATTGGAATATTCAGGAAAAACTGATTAGTATGAAAAATTTAACATGAAGGAAAATATAAAAAAAAAACTATTGATGAAGAATTACATAAACCTGCTAGAAAAAATTATCATAGAAGAATAATTGTAAAGGGTTCAGATGACTTATGGCAAGCCGATTTAGTTGAAAAGCAACCTTATACTAGGTTTAACAGATCGAATAGATACATTTTAGTAGTAATAAATACATTTACAAAATATATTTGGGCTGAACCACTTAAAAAACAATGGAAAAAAATTTAAAAAAAAAACACAAAACACCTTAATATGCAAACAGATTTGAGTAAAGAATTTTACAACAAAATTTTTTAAAAACTAATCAATGTTTATAAAATTAATCATTATAGTAGCTTTTCTAATTTAAAAGTTAGCATTGCGGAGCCTGTTAACAGGACTTTAAAAAACATTATGTGAAAACATTTCAATAATCAAGGAAATTATATATGGTATAATATTTTGACAACTATTGTTGAAAAATCTCTAGTTATCCTAGACCACTTTCCATAGTCAAAAACAAATGCAGTTGCTATGGATAGTGGTTTAATATTTAGTAAATATATACACAAACTTGGGTGGTCCAGATTGTATTGTGCTATTTATAGTGAAATTTTTAAGAAGGTATGATCGGCAAAAGTTGTGAATTTAGTAAAATCGGATATCGGTGATGATAAAGTATTTCTTTTTGAAAAGACTCTCTGCTAAAGGAATTCATGATCATCATGAACATCTTTAATACCTTAAAGGAACAATGTCCTTCCTATGCCACTACCAAAAATTGGGCTACGGATTTCAAGAGAGGAAAAACCGACATCAATGATGACATGGACTCGTTTTTGTGTCCACCCGAGAAAATGTTGAGGATAAGAATGAGCAAATTAGACCGAAACGTATAGCAGAGACGCTGAACATTTCATACGAATGTGTTCTCACATCGCCCGTTCTGAATTATTAGAAAATTACGAGTTAAATGAATCACTAAATGTCTGAACGTCTATCAAAAAATGCTGAGAGTTGATTTGTAGCCGGTTTGAAGAAGATTCATCTAATTTTTTGAGCGATGGGTATGGATGAAGCATGGGTTCGTCATTATGATCCAGAAAGAAATGAGCAGTAGAAGGAGTTGAAACATGTAATCCCACCTCGCCCCGTTTACGGAAATCAGCAGGAAAGGTTTTTGCTTCCGCTTTTTAAGACAGATATTTTTTACATAGTACTTGGAATATGGCAAAACAGTGACTGGCGAATATTATTCTCCATTATAAGATACATTTCTCCTGAAAGCTGTGGAAAAATGCCGGAGAAAAGTATCTAAAAGGGTGCTGTTTTTGCAAAGGAATACACTTGGTCAGAAATCGCTGGTGGTGTTGCAAAAAATAAACAAATTAGGCTTCGAACTGATTGAGCAATCCCTCTATTTTCCTGATTGAGCTCCTTCGGACGGTTCCCTATTTCCTAAATTAAAATGAACATTTGAAAGGGCACAAATTTATTTCGAATAAAGAAGTAATGTGGGTTTGCAAACCAAGACGACTTTTTCGTTGCATTAAGTGCATAAAGTTGAAAGGAAATGACTTTCAATAAACAAAAATTTTTGAGATTGATTGTTTTTTCTAAGCTAGGCTAGAAATTTATGAATATGCTCTCGTATAAGGGAATTTTTATTAAAAATAAGGATTCCGCTCTCTTCTCTCGGACGTTATAAAATATTAGAAAGACATAACACACAAATTTTCAGGATTTTAACAATCATATTATTTTTTTTAATGTATCTTAACGATGTATCATCGTGATTTTAACTATACATACAGAGAGAAAAATCAAAAACATCGTAAAAACAGGAAATAATCAAAATCACCTAGACAGGCAACATGCCATTACGTGACTTTTTCAGTTTGGCAGCACATTTATTTAACAAACCTCTAAAAATTTTTATTTCTAATTTTTGTTGACCATATTCTTAAAGAATGTATAAAAATACAGAATTTATGTCATAATAAATTTTAAATATTTGTATCTGTAGAAGAATGAGTTTTAATACGTATAAAAAAATATTTTAGTAGATTGTAAGACAAATTAATACAAGAAATTTACTAATCAAGGTTAAGATAATGTAGGATATATTATAATCCGAGATCTGTGTCACCGTAAACATAAAACACAGTAGCGACAGCCCAACTCGGTACTTTTGATCTCAAAGGGTTCGAGTTTGTAATGATTGCATGACCTTTCGCCATATTGCTGGTATGATGCCCGCGAGTTTTTGAAATATTCAAATTCCTTCTTTCAAGAAAAATTCTATGTTGTAGAACGAAAATGAATTTTGCTGATTGAAAGGAGGAAAAAACGACAAAAGTCTTTTTTAGAAACATTTTTTTTATCAAGTTCTTATTAAAACAGATATACAAAAAACAGGGAAAAAGGCAGAAAATACAAGGAAAAATGCATTTGGCTTCAACTCTTTTTAATTTTCATACAACTAATGACTTATATAAAAAACTTAAATCCATCCAGATTTATTGAAACTCTTTCATGCTGGAGAATTACTACTTTTACATGCCGAGATTGAGTTTTGTTAAGTTTGGTTAGCGAATTTTAGTAGCTAATAAAACTTAACTTCAGCAAACATTCTGCCCTAAATTCAGGAAAAAAAAGTACAAGTGGAAAAACAAACCAATACTTAACAATAATAAAACATCAACTGTTTTACAAATAAAATGTATCTCTAATATAAAAACTCAAATATCATAATCTTTGTATAATATATTGCGTAATAGAAATAAAGAATGAATAAATTACCTCTTACTATCTTTGGGAAATCTAAAAAAAACTAACTCCTTTGGAGATACCACATATATTTTTACAAGCACTAACCACACAGCAAAAACTTCCTCTTGACATCTTTTTTGTAATTATGTTCAATTATAACGTCAAACGAGTCATTTACTTATTGGAAAACTCTTAATAATGAATTTCGGAGCACGTTATAAAAAGATTCTTCTTGAAATCTAGATGTAAACACGACCCGCGACTGCGCTGGCAGCCATGTTGTTGGTATGATAGGGGACGCATGCGTGATAAAAAAAAAAATGGGATCTAAAACTTTCTTGAGTGTCGCTACTGTGTTTTATGTTTACTGTGTCTATGTATTCAAAACAGTGAACTACAGTGTAATAGAAAGTGTATAAAATTGTTTGAAATAGGCCCATGTGTAACATTAATTTGGAAAATAAATTGTAATAATCTAAAATCTTGTTTATTCCAGATCCATTGCAATAAGGCTTCTCTAATCTCTTCTTCTTATAAGCCGAGGTCATGTCTTGTTTTTTTTAAGCCTCTTGTGACGTAGATACCCAGCTTTCGTGTCATCTTTTTGGTGGTCGACCGACAGGTCTTCGTGTTTCTGGTTTTTCATTATTTGCCCATCTTGGCAAGCTACTGACTGACTTGCGTGAGCCCTCCAATATCGACGTTTTGAGTTCTTCTCGTATTGTTGTGCTTCGAACTTGATCTCTCAGGGTTACTCCCTTGATGGTGCCCAATGTTTTAATTTTTGTAGCTCTCGTGAGGGTTTTTGTTTTAGATATTTCCGCTCTTATTCCTGCTGCATACGTTAAAACTGGTCTTATATATGCGCACTTTGCTTTCTCTGGATATGTAGGCATTTTTCATATTAAATTTCTCAAACAGCCAGATGTTTTCGATGCTTTATTTGCCTGATCGAGTACCTTGATATAGATATTTTTGAGCTTGATAGCTCTACTCCCAGGTATATGCAGTTCATATTCTGTGCTGTTCTTTTGTTATAGACAGCTAATTTACATCTAATGGAGTCTTTAGCTGTTCTGTTTTTCCACCGATATTCTCATGTTACTCAATTTTACCACTTCAATCTCTTTAAAAAATATATATTTTTTTTTTAGTATTTGTATTTCGATTTGTTTAAAAAAGTGCAACTTTGCCTTTTTTAATTCCCTTATTCGAACTTATTCGTGAGAAAATCCGAAATATTTCTTTTTTTGGTTTGTAGTTTCCCATTTTCGTCGGTCTGTCTACCTATCGGTATGTTAGCACGGTACCTTTTTTAAACTACAAAGATGAGTAAACTGATGCACCTTAAAACACTTGAGGATATTTTTTTGTTGTCAGTTGTTGTCGGTGACAATCATTGACAACAACTGGCGTTCAAGCCTAAAGTCATTTTTTTAATTATTTCTCCCAGATGTCAAAAAATGTCAAAAAGAATATTTCTAATTATGAAGCAAAAAAACTTATCTCCATTAAAATTCAAAGTTTTAGCTAGAAAAAGAAATATTTTTAAAAAATTTTGTTATGTAGATGCTCATAACTTTGTGAGTAACGTTTACATCGGATTTTAAACACTTTTTATTCTTTGAATTTTTTCGATATTCTATTAATTAAACCGACTTTTCATGATTCCCTATCAGTTCTTTCAAATTTTCCGCCTTACCAACTGGCACGCGACATATTTCAAAATCAATTTTTAGGTTATCCAAATGATTATCCGAAAAAAAAAAAAATTGGAGCCTCTAATAATAAAAATTCTCACATATGTTGCGACCTCTGCCAGTCACTATATATATGTATATATATATATATATATATATATATATATATATATATATATATATATATATATATGTACACGAGGGGTGACAAGTTGAACTTCATAACAATGTGATGTATAAGTATGACGTACATATGTATATTCCTAGCAGGCATCACTCTCAAAGGAGTAATGCCTAGCAGACTCGCGCAGTACATTCCACGAAAGTACTAATAGAACAAGCTAAACTCGCCAACCGTCCTTCTATATTTCAAAATAGTAGTATAACCGAAGGGAAATTAAATAGAAAATTAATTTTTACCTTTCTTTATTTTAGGTAAGTTCCTACTACTGCAGCATTGGAAAGTAAGTAAACAATAGTCTTATCTCCATTATTACATCCCGAAGAATTGCCTGTGTGTGCCCGACACGTTGCAAGTGTGGAATAAAGACATGTTTGGTTCCTATATATACCTTCGCCCATATTTCACATTTTCTTGCAAACTTGTGAAAAATGTTTTCACTCATCAATAGTTTACAAAATTATATATATATATATATATATATATATATATATATATATATATATATATATATATATATATGTATTTGTGAGAGCCACTCTAGTATTTTATGGTCGCCCCAACCTAGCCGCTTCGCGATGTGATTTTTGCTCAGCAAAGGTTTCTTAACGTGCTTCAGAATTTGACATCATGAGCACGAAGATGTTGTCGAATGGGACACATTCCAACCCAATTTTCGTAATTTTGCCGCTCCTTGACGCAACATTAATTTGGGGTTCCGTAAAAGCAAAGACACGATTCGTTTTTCGACTTTCGGAGTGACCTCCCCTACCGGGTCACGTTTTCGCAAGTCGTCGACATTTTTTGTCTCGTTAAAATAATTTACCCAGTTCTTTACAAACGACATCGACTTTTTAATATATTTAGAGCCGCGAAATATGTCATTTTAGGCCCCTTTAGATGGAAACAAAGCAAGACTGCCTCGAACCGACGCACGCGCAAATAAGTAACTCATTTTGTATTTTACGTAATTTCGACGAAAGTTCGGAACCGATTGATACTTTTTTAATTTTACTAAAAATGAATTATCGCGGATACGTTCTTACTTGACCGACTGTTATACCTCAAGTTGAAAAGAAATCTATAGTTAATGAGCGATATCGCTTCAGGGGAAATGAGTATATTATGAGTGTTTTTACAGTTAAGATAACCAACAAATTTTAAAGTTAATTATTTTTAGCTAATATTTAAGGGGTGACAAAGTGTGTCAGGTCAGAATCCTGAATTCTTTGGGCTGAGAAATTTGAAAATTATATTATTTTTTATTATTTCCAATTTCTACAGAAATAAACTGTAACACAATAGTTTTTCATTTCCACTTGTCTGTTTATCTGTTCGTTTGTCAGTATGTTAGCACGATAACTCTCGAACGAAATGAGATATCGATTTCAAATTTTTTGTGGATATAATACTTGAAGGAGAGACACCTTATAAGCTTTGTATAGTTTTAACACTATTATGAGACGGTTCTTCGTATTTGGATGATAATGAATAACGAGCTTAATGATTTGTGGTCAAACATTTAAAAGCTTAAAGGAGTAGTTGGTAGTGAGGCAGCTTCATATATATTGTGTTAGACGTCATTACTATTTCTTGGAGTAAAGAAATTTACTGTTTTTTTTTTAAATTATTTTAAATTTTAATAGAAATATCAGGTTTTAGGCCTAAATATCTCTGATGTCCTTCTACTCAACGTTTCTTATAATTAATACCTTATTACCAAGAACCTCCAAGTTAAGTATTAATTTGAGAATTATGCGTTTGTGGAGAAAATACTGTTTAATGTTGATAACACACAAGCTGAAAAGTTTTTGGTCTGACACATAGATGTCGGCCTTTTCAAAAAATCCATATGATTTTTAGGAAACGATATGTGTCAAAATTTCATGACATTTCGACTATTAGTTTATAGGTTACAGTGGTTTTAGTGACGCTACTTTTGATATTTTCAAATCGATGGAAAAAATCGAATTTCGTGTGTTGATTAAACACTGCTTTTTGATGGGAAAAAATATCGTTCAAGCAAACCAATGGCTAGACAATTGATACGGGGACTCTGCCCCTGGAAAATCACTCATTACTTACTGGTATACTGAATTTAAACACGGTCGTACAGATCCAAATGATGCTGAATGTTCTGGACGCCCAAATGAGGAGGTTACACTGAAAAACATCAAAAAAATCCACAAAATTGTTTTGGATGACTGTAAAGTGAAATCGCGTGAGATAGCTAACACCCTAAGGATATCAAAAGAACGTGTTGGTCATATTTTGTGTGAACATTTGGGCATGAGAAAGCTCTGTTCGAAATGGGTACCGTGTTTGCACACAGTGGACCAAAAACAACAATGGGTTGATGATTCTGAGCGCTGTTTGAACCTGTTTAAACGCAAAAAAAGGATTTTTTCATGCGATATGTGACAATGGATAAAATATGGATGCACCACTACACACCGGAATTAAATCAGCAGTCAGCCGAGTGGATCGCAGCCGTGTGAAAGCCGCCCGAAGCGATCAAAGACACACACACAGTCGGTTGGCGAGGTTTTGGCCTCTGTATTTTGGGATGCGTATGATATCGACTATGCTGAGAAGAGAAAAACCATGAATAGCGAATATTATATAAAGTTATTGGTGCGTTTGAGGCAGATTTTGCAAAGGAACGCCGCCAAATGAACAAGAAAAAAATGCTCTTTCATCAAGACAATGCACCGTGTCACAAGTCAATGGTTGCGATGACAAAATTGCATGAATGGAAGGAAGTGGAGCGACTATTATCTGTTCGCAGACTTCAAAAAAATGCTCGCGGGAAAGAGATTTTGCTCCAATAAAGAAGTTATTGCTGAAACTGAGGCCTATTTTGAAGGTAAAAACAAATCCTTCTATAAGAAAGGTATGGAAATAATAGAAAAGCGTTTGACTGATTGTATCGCTCTTGAAAGAGACTATGTTGATGAACAAAGTCGAAAATGTGTTTTAAGTAGCTAGACCAAAAACTTTTCATCCTACGTTAATAGAGAGCTTTTGCAACGCTTATTTTTCACATACCTTTGTCCTTATTGTTATCTCAAGCATGCGCAGTATTAACGCAAAGAAATTGCAAGGTTAGTTTAGTATTCATCTTCTATAAACCCAGAGGATTTTTTTTCATTGATTTTATAGTTAAGCACACTGGTTATTGGTATTTGATGGGTCAACACAAGTTTCTAAGTTGGGTCTAGCATGTTTCTATCACTTCCTTCACTATTTCGAAGGAAATACACACGTGGGATAAATAAAAATTTCATTTGAAATTAGCACTACACATACTGTAATGCCATTGTGCCAAAGATTGCAAAATCTGAACATAATCCGAACATTAATTAACTATTGTCAGTGTTATTTGCAATAAAAGATTATCATTTCAATTTTACTGTATTTTCTTAGTGGTTTGTATACCTAAGTAGGAAAAAAACGGGCCCTACCATAATAGCGATAAAAATAACAAACTTCAAATAACCTCTCTTGTAAGTTCCGAAATAAAGAAAATCGTTGTCCTTAATAAAGGTTTCCCTTACTTTGTTTCAATACTACGCAAGCTCCAAATGGTGGGCGCATGCTTCAAATAACGGTAACAGAGTCTTTTGTATGTAATTTCTTCCCTTTACTTTTTTTATGGGTCTAGCACACGTGCTGCAGAGAAGTCTCTAAAGCGCTACAGGAGCGACACGTGTGCGGAGGAAACGATTCCCGTTGTTCTTAAATCGCTGTAAATTGTACTCGGCGGAAACACAGTCCTGGGCAAAATTATTCCAAAGGGATGATGTTCTCCATATAAAAGACTGTTAGAGAAGCGTTGTACGAGGAGTAACAAGCTGAACCTCATATGGATGTGAAGTATTAGCGCGACGTGTACTTCTAATATGCATCGCTCTGGGAGGAATTAAGCGGGCCACATCCTTCGAACACTTTCCATGAAAATACTTGTAGAATAGGCTCAAGTCGCCAACCGTTCTTCGATGTTCCAGCGAATCAAGACCGCCGGTCAGTTCCGGGTCTCCAATCAGACGAACAGCTCTTCTCTGAATAGAACCCAACAAATGCAGTGTATGTTTGGGAGCGGAGCCCCAAACATGGGAACAGTCTTCCATAGTTGGTCGAATTTGAGCTTTGTAAAGAATTAACAGTTGTTGAGGAGTGTAAAGATTTCTGGTTCGAAATATTCTCCAGAAGCTCTCCTTGCTATGCCTGCAACATGTTCATACCAGGACATATTTGCTCCCAAATTAACGCCCAACAAATGGAGTGACGATATTAGAGGAATGAAGTGCCCTGACATAACTATGTCGGGTTCAGCAACGTTAACTTCTTAAGAAAAAACTGCTACCTGGGTTATTGTAGCGTTAAATTCCACTTGGTTACTGTCACCCCAAGACAGGTCTTTGTTAAGTTGAATGACTTCCTGCTGTCTGCGGATATTCGTCTGAGTAGCCGATGTCCGAGCGTTCAAAGTGAATGAAGAGATAAGCGTACTGTCATCTGCAAAGCTGTAGATTAGATTCTCGGTCTTTTCCAGCAGATCATTAATGTAAATGAGAAAGAGAGTAGGAGACAGTATGGAGCCTTGAGGTACACCGGCGTTGATAGTGAAGGTGAAAGAAATCCGTCGACTGCCACTTGTAAAGAAAGCTCTCTGAGGAAACATGAGAGCCACAAACAGAACTTTTCAGACATACCATAAGAGCGTAGCTTAGCCAACAGCCGATCGTGCCAAACATGATCGAATGCCTTGGATATGTCAAGAGCAACCGCTCGAGATTCTCCAAAGTGTTCAATTGCGTTGTTCCAAACGTGTTACATAAGTCAGATGATCTCCTGTTGATTTATTTTTACGGAAGCCATATTGGTGATCGCTAATAATGTTGAATCCTTCAAGATATTTTAGAAGTTGCTGATTGATAGCCTTTTCCATGACTTTCGATATTATTGAAAGCAGTGCGATTTGTCGGTAATTATTTGGCAAGGTCGGCTGAACTGTGGTACATTTCTAGCAGGAAGGAAATACTCCTTTTCTGTAGGATAGGTTGAAAAGTCTACAGAAAACTGGTGTTAGTTCCCTCGCACAGTTTTTGAGAACTATGGCAGGTATTCCGTCAGCGCCAGAAGCTACTGCGCAAGCTCCAAACGATGGGCGCATGCTTCGAAGAAAGATAAAGACAGTGCCCTACCAAATAAGCGTTGCAAAATCCCTCTATTGTTATTTACTCTCTTTTATTTATTACTGTTAATTTCGATTAGAATATGTCGAAAATTTGTACAGGCAATCTAGAAAAATAACTTTAAGTACTGGAGAAAAAAAAATTAAGTACAAAACGATGTTCTTGCAGGTAGGTTTCATAAATATAATTTTATAGCTCATAAACAAATCTTATGTGTTTCCAATTTGCATGCATTAACTCTCCTTCTTACCTAGTTTATAAAGGCATGAGGGAAAATATTCTCTTTGTTTTACGGTATAACACGTTCATTGACTAAAGCAAGAAAATGCTGTAAAGAAGGCAACATCTCTGACCAGTGTCCGAGCCTTTTATTTAATATTTATGTTTATTTCTGCAGAGTTCTAGGTATCTGGAATTTAAGGTTCATTCTACACACATCGTATATAGCAGTGATTCCCAAAGTGGTTCAGGTGGACCCCCAGGGGTCCACGGGAGTCTCGACGGGGGTCTACGTTGGCGTGAAAAAAAAATGGGGGTTCACAAATTGTAAGTGGGGGTCCACGAAAATTTATCTGGTTTCGATAGTAAAGAACAAAAATGTTGGCTTGGCTTTACCTATCAATGTAGGCAGATAATACACTACTCAAAAAAATTAAGGGAGCAAAAAAAAATTTCAAATTTTTCGGTGATTTTTGACAGGCTGTATTTCGGTGAAAAATGGTCGTATTGAGACTTTAAAAAAAAACCGGTCAAGTGCAAGTTGAACTTGCACAATTAGTGTTCCGTACGTTGATTGTTTTTAAAATAAAAATTTTTGTTAGAGTGGTATAAAGTGATCAGTGACTTCACAAAACACACCCCAAATGAATTTTCAACAAAGTTTGTTTCCAATCTTTACTGAAAACTGGTGACCTTGAAATTTTGTTTTTTTTTTATACACCAAATAAATTATTAAAGGTAATGCACTCGTGATAATTTTCGTTCAATCTATACCCCGTGGAGAATATTCCAGAATTTTTTCAAAATTTTTTGATCAGTATTTTTCGAGATAAGGTAGGGGACAGCGATTTTTTTAAAAGTAATACGAAGAAAAGTGTGCGCAAGTATTACATTATATATATATATATATATATATATATATATATATATATATATATATATATATATATACATATATATATATATATATATATATATATATATATATATATATATATATATATATATATATATATATATATATATTTTACTCGTGTTTTCACAAGCTTTCATTTGACACCACACTCGATGACCTAGTAAAAAAAATTTTTTTTTCACTTCCGATTTCACCCCTCAAAACGAACCTCTTAAGTCAAAATTTATGTTACGGTGGTATAAAATGATCAGTGACTTCACAAAACACACCCCAAATGAGTTTTCAACAAAGTTTGTGTCCAATCTTTACTGAAATCTGATGACCTTGAAATTTTTGTTTTTTTTATATACCATATAAATTATTAAAGGTAATGCGCTCGTGATAATTTTCGTTCAATCTACACCCCGTGGAGAATATTTCAGAATTTTTTCGAAATTTTTTGATAAGTACTTTTCGAGATAAGCCCCGGGACAGCGATTTTTCGCGAATTTTTAAAAATAATACAAAGAAAAGTGCGCGCAAGTATAATATTATATATATATTTTTTACTCGTGTTTTCACAAGCTTTCATTTGACACCACACTCGATGACCTAGTAAAAAATTTTTTTTTTCACTTCCGACTTCACCCCCCAAAACTAACCCCTTAAGTCAAAATTTAATTCTCAAAACTACATGGCTCTGATGCGGCCATCAATTCCTATATTATTACCAAATTTCAGCTTTCTATGTCAAACAGTTTCCGAGAAAATCGGGTGTGACAGACAGACAGACAGACAGACAGACAGACAGACAGACAGACAGACACCGAAGTGATCTTATAAGTGTTCCGTACGGAACACTAAAAACATTTTGAAGCTTTAAGATTCTAATTTTCCGATTTTTTGGCTAAAATTTTTTAGGAGCTACGGTGCTCATGCAATCCTAGCAGATAGCGCGAAAAAATAATATTGCAAATATTTTGCTTTTTTTTTGGTCCACGGGCTTGAAAAAATTTTTTTCAGTTAGTCCGGCATATGGATCAGATAGCCTGTTTATTTAGCATTAATTTCCTCCTCCCTTAATTTTTTTGAGTAGTGTATTTTAAGAAGGTCGGCGACTGTTACTTGTAAAAACTTGCATATTCGAGATTCAGTACAACGCGCGTCGAGACTTGCAAAGCGCCGCCCGCCCGCAACGCAACCCGTTCAGATGTGCAAAGGGACGAAATACGACTTGTGCTGTGCTTGCAATCTTGCATGAACTTGTTTGATTCTTCACCAATATAAATACGAATGCCAAGGACAAACGTTACTCATTTGTTTCCGGAATTTTGAAAAGAAAAGTGTGAGTGAATCGATGTCAGTGTTTGCCAGTGCCGGAAAAAGTAAGTACCTGCCTATTTGTTATTCATACTTTTATTTTATATTGTAATAATATTATATTTGTTATGTTTGCGTGTAGTAGGTACGTAATAAAAATTAAATACTGAACAGAGCCAT
Source organism: Pachyrhynchus sulphureomaculatus (assembly GCA_019049505.1). Taxonomy (NCBI): domain Eukaryota; kingdom Metazoa; phylum Arthropoda; class Insecta; order Coleoptera; family Curculionidae; genus Pachyrhynchus; species Pachyrhynchus sulphureomaculatus. The sequence goes on along the minus strand of CM032453.1, from coordinate 80,378,064 downwards.
TATTCGATACTTCAATAAAAGAGCAGAAAGCCGAGAAAGATTGAACTTTTAATACTTTTTATTATAAAATTATTTATTTACCCGACTGTGGTGATTCACTAAAGGAGAGATATATGATTGACCTGCATGTTTGTACATATTTCAGTGCCCTCGTAGTTGCTAATGCTAAATCATTAAAAATAGTTTCATAAATTGTAAGTGTCTTTATGTACCACTCGTAACGTACATCAAAGAAATAGATAAATCATTAAAATCGCGGAGTTTTGATGTCAAAATATTCTTTAAAAGTATTTTCTCACGAATTTACAGAAATGTATCAAAATATAATTAATCAAAAAATATTTTATATTACATTAAAATATGTTCAGCCGTTTTGTCAAAAACCTCTATATGGGTCTTAGCAGTTTATTGCTTTTAATAATTAAAATCAGTTTTGCCGCCGGCATTTTGGTTTTTTCATTGCATTAATTAATTAATCCTATTTTATTCTGTTAAAATAGCCATATCCTGTTAAAGTCGCCTTATGATTACTAAAACAAACATTTTTTTCTTTACAGGTAGGTAACTGATACGAAACATGGCTGAATCTAAGAAGAAATGTCGACAGTACAGTGTTGATTATTTGAAATTTAGTTTTCTTCCATCAAAGGCAGACAAACGATTGCCCATATGCCTTTTATGCAACAAAGTTTTGAGCAATGACTCTATGAAACCATCGAAGATCATCTAAGAAGGTGTCATCCTGATAAAATAGCTAAAGATTTAAAATATTTTTAAACATTGAAGGAAAAATATGAAAAGAGACCCACCGTGCACAGTATGTTCGCTTCAAAGTCTCAAAGTAACGATGATGGCTTGCGGGCATCTTACAATATCTCATTGCTTATAGAGAAATCTGGAAAACCGCACATCATCGGAGAACAGTTAATTTTACCCGCTGTTGAAGAAGTTTTAAAAACTGTTCTGCACAAATCTCCATTTGACGTACTCAAAAGAATTCCTTTGAGTAACAACACTGTACAAAGACGTATTGTTGAAATGAGCTTTGATATTGAAAGCTTCTTGTGTAATTATCTGCAAACAACTCATTTTTCTATTCAACTAGACGAGTCAACTTTACCTGGTAATGAAGCATTATTATTGGCATATGTTCGATTTGTTATGGACGAAGAAATCCATGAAGAGCTGCTATTCGCGAAAACTCTGTAGACGGACACTAAAGGCGAATCAATATTTAATGTCCTGAGTGATTTTTTTAAGGAAAAATCGATTTCATTTACAAACATTATTTCGGTGGCAGCAGATGGAGCTCCTGCCATCTTCGGGCAATATCGTGGGTTTATAAGCCATCTTAAAAGAATTATACCATGAACAAACTAAGTGCAATTCACTGTGTCATCCACCGACAACACCTGGTAGCGAAAAATTTGAGTGATAGATTGCACCAATCGCTTCAATTTGTGATTAAAGCAGTTAACAAAATAAGAAGCAATGAGTTAAATACCCATTTATTTGCACAATTGTGCGACGAAAATGATGAAGACTTCCAACGATTGCTCTTACATACTGAAGTACGCTGGTTGTCGAAAGGTGCATGTTTAACAAGATGTTGCTCACTTTTTGAATCAGTTTTAGAGTTTCTGGAAAGTAAAGATCCAGATTTAAAAGAAAACCTGATCAAATTGAAAGCAGACATCGCGTATTTGACAGATTTGTTCAAAAAATTTAATGACATTAACTTGCAGTTACGAGGGGACAGCCTAAATTTAATAAAAACAAAGTGTGTAATTTCGGCTTTTCTTGGAAAATTGAAATTTATGAAGCAAAATATTAGTCGGCGCGAATTCTCCCAATTTCCAAACTTGTCGCAGGCAGAATGTCTTGATGAGGATATTCAGACATACGTTCAACATTTAAATGCCCTGCATGATGACTTCAAAAATAGATTTGAAGATATTCTGACCATGGCAATACCATCATGGATCATAAATCCATTTGATGAAACGGAAGTGGCGAATGTGGTATTACAAGAGGAGCTACTCGAGCTTAGCACCAATGAGGAGCTGAAGGTGAAATTTAAAAAAGGATATCAAACATTTTGGCTGCAGGCAGAAATACCCGAAAAATATCCTGGGTTGTGGGAAATTGCGAGAAAACTTTTGATAGCGTTTCCCTCGTCATACCTTGTCGAAAAAAGTTTTAGTGTCGTTACAAACCTATTAACAAAAAAAAGGAGCAGATTGAACATCACAGAACGGGGAGATTTGCGGTTATTCTTTACAAAACTGAAGCCAAATATTAATAATTTGCTGTCAATCCATCAAGTACATCCCTCCCATTAAAATTATGACTATTTTTTTCTAATTGTTGATTTGCATTGTTGAAGTTACGGTACGTTATTAATGTTTAATTTTAATTCTATTAAGTCTGTAATCATATTATTTTAATAAATAGAACACAAGAAAATATATTATTTTTCTTTTTATTTTTACCACTCCGAATTTAGGGTTGGAACTCAGCTACGACGCAAATTTCCATCTTTAGATCTAATCTTCACATTTTTTGACGAGTTTTGGGAATATGGTAGAAATGTAGCAGCAGTGGGTCGACCGAAACCAGTAAAATTTTGAAAGTGGTCTACGAGAAAAAAAAGTTTGAGAACCTCTGGTATATAGTAAGCACACCTAAATAGCTTTTGACATAATGGCCTCCGAATAGTGATTTTTCACACTTTAACAACGTATAATTCCCAAACAGTTATACCCGATTAGTTTATTAATATTTTGATACGATACAACGAATTGTACAGGGTGAGTCAACGATAGAGTAAAGTTCATTATCTCATTTGTTTCGGGAATGACGAAAAAAATGTTAAATACAATAGTTTTAGGGAATGTTAAGGTGCACAGTTTAAAATTATTTTTGAGTATACAGGGTACTTCAAAAAAGTGTGGCCAATATAACATATGTTTTTTTAAATGGAACATCATATTTTCTAATTTATTTTTAAATTATGCGTAAAATTTTATAACTTTTTTATTAATAATGTTATATACCTAAACCTAGTAGTTTTTCTAATATTTCAATTTTTTTAAAAAAATACTAGTTTTCAGTTTTGTAAAAAATTGCCAGTAGCGCCATTGTTTCTGAAGGTGAAATACTCATAATTGGTACTAGCGTTCTGTAGAGATGAAAAAAAAAGATATATCTAATTTGAGTTAGATGCTACAGGGTGTACAAAATAAATTTATACATTTCGACTATTTTAAATTGAAAAACCTCAAATTTTTTAAATGGCACACCCTGTCTATTATCATTTTTTCTGATAGATTTTACCAAACCCTCCAACTTTTATTAAGTATATTATATACCTATCTCTAATAGTTTTCGATTTATTTTGAATTTTTCAATTTTGACCCTTTTTTTAATACACTTACGGTATAACATTATAATTGCCAAAACGAAACAAAAATGTAGGCATTATCAAATTTTGACATGTCTATTAAGCAAGTAAAAATTTGTTGTAGTAAGTGACGTATAAAGGTAATAGATTTTCCTAATAATGAATTAATTGATATGGTTTATATACTGGGCGAGGCGGGAAAAAATTGTCTTTTGGTAGTAAGGCTTTACGGAGCGAAGTACCCTAATAGACGTATACCATCTAGAAAAACTTTTCAGCGCTTAATGGAACGGTTTGATGGTAGTGATAGCGTTGAGTATACGAAACGGAAAGTAGTAAACCAGAATGCTACTAATGAGGAAAAAGAAATGGAGATTTTACATCATGTTGAAGATAATCCCCAGGTCAGCAGCCGTCAACTAGCTGACACATATCTGACACATCCGAATCTACGGCTAATCACACCACGAGAAAATAAAAGTATCATCCCTTTCATATGGAACTACACCAAAAACTTCAAGACCGTGATTTTGAACGACGAGTAAACTTTTGTACCACCATAAACAGAGCAAAAGAGGCCGATCCAAATTTATTCAAAATAATGTTTTCTGATGAAGCTACTTTTTACAGTAATGGAGCAGTTAACAGCCATAACGTGTATTATTATTCAACAGTTAATTCATTTCGGGTCCGGGAACTTCAAAACCAAAACCATTGGTCGCTTAATGTATGGTGTGGAATATTAAATTTTCAAATTATTCGTCTATATTTTTTCCGCAAACCGCTTAACGGGCCTAGATATATAAATTTTGTGCAAAATGAATTACCTTAGCTTCTTGAAAAAGTTGATAACTTTGAAAGGGAATAAATGTGGATTCAAAAAGACGGAGCTCCTGCTCATTACCACCGAGAAGTTCGGGAATTTTTAAACGATTGTTACCCACAAAAATGGATCGGTAGGAATGGATTCATTCAGTGGCCCCCTCGATCATGTGACTTAACACCTTTAGATTCTTTTTGTAGGGCTACATTAAAATGGTGTTTATGTGAATCCCTCTACAACACCAGTAGATATGGAAAATAGGATACGGGATGCGTGCAGAACAATAACGCCCTTTATGCTAAGAAACGTGAAGGAAAACATAGTAAAACGACTAAAATGTGTATTCAAGTTGAACATTTATTACATCATAATAATTAATCATTAGATAAGTTAAACTATATTAAAATTGAAAAATTAAAAATAAATCGAAACTTATTAGAAATAGGTATATGACATTCTTAATAAAAGTTTGAGAATTTTATAAAATTTATTAGAAAAAAAATAATACAGGATGTGCCATTTAAAAAAATTGAGACTTTTCAATTTAACGAAAAAGTCGAAATACATAAATTTATTTTGAACACCCTGTAGCGTCTAACTCAAATCTCTTTACTTATATCATTTTTTCATCTCTATAGAACGCTCGTACCAATTATGAGTATTCCACCTTCAGAAATAATGGCACCACTGACATTTTTTTACAAAACTGAAAAATTTTAGGTAAATAATATTATTAATTTTATAAAATTTTACGCAGAATTTAAAAAATAAATTAGAAAATAGGACGTTCCATTTAAAATGACGTATGTTATATCGGCCACATTTTTTTGAAGTACCCTGTATACTCAAAAATAATTTTAAACTGTGCACCTTAATACTCCCTAAAACTATGTATTTAACATTTTTTCGTCATTCCCAAAACCAACGAGATAATAAACTTTACTTTATCGTTGACTCACCCTGTACACTAATGCTCTGTCATAGGCTGACACAGCAGCCACAAGCCGACAGAGTAGTTGACCAAGTCAACACTTGAACGCAGGCGACGCGGTTTTCGAGGGATCCGCCTCAGACATTATGGGTTAAGGTAAAACTATTGAAAACAGACAAACTCCATATTTCAGCAGTCTACCCACTGCTCGCATATTCGTCAATCGTATCACGGCTCATCAGTCGGGCTAGGACCGACAAACCAGAGAACAGAATTTACTAGTCCTTATCCAGGTACTTACGGAACGTAATGGTAAGATACAACGAATTCTACCAAGTACGCACACCTAATACCCCATCGTTGGCTGACATAGCAGCCACAAGCCGACAGAATACTTGACAAAGTTAACACTCCAACGCAGGTCCTCTTATTTGTCGCTGTAGCCCGACCGAAGAGCCGCAATACGGTGAAACGTGTCTCAGGATGGATTGACGAATAAGAGAGCAGTGGATAAACTGCTGAAACATAGACTTTGTCTGTTTTCAGTAGTTTTATATTAAATTAATATTTTATTTAAACCGGAATTAGAAATTTTTAGGTTGAGAGTGAAAAACTAAAAAAGTACCATGACTACTGTTCTTTTTTTTTCGAAATACAGTAACTGCCAAAAATGTAAAAAAATATCACTTTTTAGATACTAATAAAAACATTAAAGAATAAGATTAATTCGTTCAACGACTTTAGCATTCAAGAATTAAGCACTAAGACATGGTAAAAAATAAAATTACACCATTTCTGGCCGTGTTAGGTCATAACACGTCCGACAACTAAAACAGGAAAAAAGCGTGACGTCTTGATTTTCAGAGGGCAACATCTGTAACCCGTGTGCGTGCCTTTTATTTATTATTTTCCATTATCTTTTTCGCTACTTTCGCATCTTTTTGTTTTACTACCACGACCTCTGTAATCGCGATTTTCTCAATTTTGCCTTGTTGTCTTTTATTCTAGTTACTGCACTTAATCTTGTTTAGTTCTAAGTTAATTAGAGAGAAAAAAAAGGAAATAAGATTAGGTGGTTGATCTTAGAAAGGATATGAAGAAGCCTTTTGCAAAAACACACCCCGAAAATCTCGTTAAAGGAAAAGGGGGTCAAACACCATTTCTTTTCATCCCAGGAAACAATCTTTTGTCTCAATTTTTTTTATGAATACTTACATGTAGCACAAGGAAATGTCTAAATCACGTGAACGAAAATATCGAATCACTCTGATCTTGAATCACCGCAGGTTGTACTCAGTTGGAAATACAATTCATTTCAAAGCGATGAGGTTCTGCATATAAAAGAATTCTCGAAGACGATGAGGAGTGACAAGCTGAACCTCTTGCGGATGTGATGTTATATCGCAAAATGTGCTTTTAGAATGCATCCTTCTAGAGGAAAAAAAAAATATATATATATATAATGTAATACTTGCGCACACTTTTCTTTGTATTATTTTAAAAAAAAAATTAAAAATCGCTGCCCCCCTTATCTTGAAAAATACTGATCAAAAAGTGTAGATTGAAATTTGAAAAAATTTTGAAATATCCTCCACAGGGTGTAGATTGAACGAAAAAATCACCAACCAGAAACAAAAAGATCAAGCAAGGAATGGCGCCACAGCTCATCGCCGAAACCAAAAAAATTCCGCACTCAACCATCAGCGGGAAAAGTCATTCTCGCTCGCTTCTGGGATACAAGGGGAGTAATTTTGGAACATTGGAAAGGAGACTGACAGGAACTAATACTTCTTGTTCAAATCTGCTTGAAAATCAACTTCGCCCTGCAATCAGGAATAAACGATGTGGACTTCTAATTTCAGGTGTATTGTTACAGCATGACAATGCTCGACCGCATACTTCCCGTGTGTCAGTTCAGATTATCGAGGATATCAAATTTGAATGTCTCATATTCACCAGACCTCGCTCCTGGGGTCTTTCAAGTGTTCGAAACGCTCAAAGAAACGATGGGAAGAAGGGATAAAGAGGGAAAAACCGCGGTGCAGAACCAGAAGAATTCTTTAAACGTGGTATCCATCTACTTCTGAGGCGGTGGAATACTTGCATTCAACGTCATGGGGACTACGTCATAAAATAATATGTGTGGTTTTTTCTTAATTGTTACAATATACATTTTATTGCACTTTTAAAGTTTTTATTTGATTCACCTTCATATATTAAGAAGTTGTCATCATAAGTAATCTTATGTTGCTGATAGAATTGCAGTATCATCAGCTTAGTATAAGATGCTAACATTCTTTCTCGTTTAATTTGTACCTTCTGTTAACTACATTTGAGTCTATTATGATGTTAAAAATAAGAAATAAAAATATTTAAAGCCCAGTGTTTCAGTTAAAAAAAATTGGTGTGCCACGTCTTTTGAGCAATCTTTTGTACTAACGATTTTTGAAAAAGTGTACAGGGTGGTCCAAATTGGACACGTTTAAAGGTAAACCCCCTTATCTAAAGTATATAGACGAAAACTGATGTGAGTGTCTGAGGCTCAATTTTTATGATAAACTCAATGATGAAAATCGCGTATCGATATTTAGTACCGTTTCAGATATACAGGGTATTTTTTTAAAAACTGCATTTTGGAAAAATATTTGTAATTCTTTTCCTATTGAAAATTTTTAATTTCTGTAAAAACATTCTCAAAGCACCTTTTCACGAGGATTTCAACAGTGTAAGTTACGTTTTTTGCAACTAATATTTTAATAGTTATTAACGCAAAAATATATAAATGGGATACCCTGTATATTTTTCCTTATCCGAATAGAGCTTTAAATTACCATTCTAAAAATATAGCACACTGTATATTTTGCTTAAATCTACTTCAAAATATAAAGTTTTTTAGTTTTTACGCAAGTTTCAAATGCACATTTTGTGAAGTAGGCTTTGGACGTAGCGGCTATATTGTTTAATTCAATTGTTTACTCGTAGTTGTCAAATTTTACTTCAGGATCAGTTATTGAATTGTCAAATAAATCCCAATGAAGTTTGAAAATTACGAGAAATGAGATATGATAGTGTGTTTCATACAAACCGGAGAAAATTCGGAAGCGGCAAGTAATTTGTACCACGAACGATATCCAGAGAGGCGTCAATCCTTCAAGGATATATTCGCTCGATTACGACATAACCTAGTTAATAGTGGTCAGTTTGAAAAGAAACGACCCAAAAACTATGCATCAAATAGGGATAAGGAGTTAGAAGAAATAGTCGTTTTAGGAACTATCGGAAATAATCCCAACATTTCAACCCGACAGTTAAAACAAATCAACTGGACTACCAAGAACTAACTTAAGTCGTACTTTGAAGAAGCACAAATTCAGGCCATATAGGACAAGAAAAGTTAGAGACCGAGATTTTCAAAGGCGTATGTTAAGAATTTTTCATTAAATTGCATTTGGACAGACGAAGCTTATGTAAGCAATGCAGGTATTTTTAACCGTTACAATTCTTATACGTGGGCACAAGAAAATCCTCATTTAGTTGTGAAGCAAAGATATCAAGGCAGATTTGGATTTAATGTGTGGGCTGGAATTTTTAGAGGCAGGGTTATAGGTCCATTTATTTACGAAGGAACACTCACCTCTCAGAGATTTTAAGGCAGCTCCCAGAGATTTTAAGACAGCAAATAGAACCTCTTGTTGATGAATTGCCGTTAATGGAACTTAGAAATATATTTTTTCAACACGATGGGGCACCCCCTCATAACGCTGCAGTTATCAGTAATTTTTTATCGGCCAATTTCGACAATAACTAGATAGCCAACCAAGGTCCGAACCGTTGACCGGCAAGGTCACCGGATTTAATACCCATGGACTTTAATCTCTGGGGAAGATTGAAAGGCCTAATTTTTAAATTGCCGACAAACACCAGGCAAGAGTTAGAAGTCGCAGTAATACAAAGTTTGGCAGCTCTCTCTCCTTTTGAACTAATCAAATCGGTAAGAAGTGTCTAGAAAATGTGCCGCCTATGTGTGAAAATCCTTATATTTTGAAGTAGATTTAAGCAAAATATAAAGTGTCTATAGTTTTTTAGAAAGGTATTTTAAAGCTCTATTCGGATAAGGAAAAATATACAGGGTATCCCATTTAAAAAATATGAACTGTCTATATTTTTGCGTTAATAACTATTAAAAAATATTAGTATTGTAAAAAAATGTAACTTTTTTTTTACAACTAATTTGGACCACCACCACCCTGTACTTTCTAATGCTAAACTATTAATATCTAATAACATCACCATCTTCTGTATCTATATCTGGTACAGCATCTGTTGTAGATCTCTTTTTTTTAGAATATTAGTTGTTATTTTCAATTTTATGTATTTGCTTTTCCCATTTACCCAGTAGTACGCTTGTAGATAGATGGGTGGGAAAACTAGCGGCCTATAAGCCTGCTTTTTCTGATTATTTTTTTACACCTTCTGGAGCCTGCTTTTTCATCTTTACACCTTCTGGACAGGACTGGAATATAAAATTGATTTCTACCAAGCAATAGAGCAGGCGGGATTAAGATCAGGATTTGAGACTAACGCTTATTTTTTAGCTATAAAAACGCTTACAGAAAGATCAGTTGAATACAACAGACCATTGGTTTTGATTTTCGTAGATTTCATGAAGGCCTTCGATACTGTTAAAAACGAATATATATTTAAAGCTCTAAGCCAGTGCCGTGTCGACTGTCGCTACGTCAGCCTAATATATAACATATATAACAAACCTATAGTGTGTGTAAGGCAAGATACAAATAACTACAACTACAGAGAGGCGTTAGGCAGGGAGACACAATGTCGCCTAAACTGTTCATTACGATTCTAGACTATGCTTTTAAAGAAATTCACTATAGCCAAAAACGCATCAGCATCGATGGAAAAATGTTGAATCGACATTGTGTTCATCGTCGATGATCTGCATGAAACCGAAGAAATGCTTCAAGAATTGACTGAAGCTACAAATAAGGCTGCTTTACAGATAAATACACAAAAAACAAAAATTATGACAAATCCTGTACTAGGAGGAGCACTAACTGTAAACAATAACATAATAGAAGTTCGAGAATACAGATACCTGGATCATGATATAAACTTAAATAAACAGAGACAATCAAACGCACGATTTACAAAGGCGAATTGGGCGGCTTACCGTAAATAAGTGTTTCGGGGTCATATTCCCATCTGCCTCAAGAGAAAAGTTTTTAACCAATGCTTACTCTCGGTTATCACATATGGAGCAGAGATCTTAACGCACACAAGAACAAGCGCTAAAAAGTTAAGGATTCGGTTCTCTGATCGTGTGAATAATTTAGAACCTCGCAAAAAAAAAAACTGACGTGAGTAATATAATCGAAAGGATAGCATGTTTGAAGTTTGTTTCAATTTGCAGAACACGTGGCTAGGCTACATGGTGATAGGTGGACAAGAAGATTATTGGAATGGCGACCACGCATGGACAAAAGGAGTGTAGGAATGCCCCCAACAGGTTGGGGGATGGCTTAAGAAGGGTTTTTGATCAGTGGATAAGATTGGCACGAGATCGCTCAGGCTGGAAACGTCCAAGGGAGGCCTATGTTCAGCAGTGGACACAGACGGCAGGAAGAAGAAGAAGAAGATGCTTGTCGAGACTTTTATTGTGAATCATCTATAATTACTTGTTTTATTAAAGGGGCCTATTTTTTTAGTTATATTTTACTTCCTTATTGGAAGTACTGCATAAGTGAAAAAACACTTTCCGAGATTTTTGTATTTCTTAATGCTTTAGGATTTTTAAATCACAAACAACATATCGGTCAGTTTGTTGGCATAATTCTCATACAAAAGTAAATGGACCAATAGCACAGGCCAACAAAAAAATATTTGTAAAAACTTTTTAAACCAATACATCTAAGTGTTATGTATTTTTGGGTGCTGAAACCGTATCTGGTATCAGTTTTTTTGTATCAACCACAGTTCTCTCACAATATGACATCGATTAAATTTCAAAATAGGGAAAATTTAATACATAAAAAAATAAAAACTTAAACCGTACTTTTATTTGATTAGGCTACAATTTTGATCTCTTGTTCTATAATGGTAAATAAATGTTCCAGATTCCAATAAATGTTTTTCTTTCAGCCTAGAACCAAGCAATTCTGTTTTTTCCTTAGTCAAACCCAAATCTCTCACTAAATCATTTAACTCAGCTTGTGTAAACAACTGTGTGTGTTTTAAATTTTCTAGAGAACATTGAAACTCATCATCATCCGGTCGACTTTCATTAAATTCGGGACTGGTCTGTAAAACGTCTTCAATAGACTAAGGTGGCTCAAGGACAGGAAGTCCCGGTCCATGTCCTACCGGCCGATTAGCTGAAGTAAAGTTAGGATAGACAATTACTTTCTTATTTTTGGAGTTATATCCGGAAACATCAACGCTGCAAAAATAACAATCATTTGAATGATTTTCTTGCACTCTTCATACCATGGGTACTGCAAATCTAAAAGCTTTCTTTTCTTTCTTATACCATTTCCTAAGGTGTTACAACCACGATTAGCCATACTTTGAGTGTGAATTAAAGCACATTAGTTAAACACTGCAATGCGAGGCTATATTAACTGGAAGAAAACAAACAGCTGTGACATTTATCGGAACTGCCAACCGAATAACATTTGATTTTACTGCCAACCTTATAAAATTCTGATTTTATTGCCAACCTAATAACACTCGAATGATAAAAAATAAACTTTTCACATTTTGAATATTAAAATGTGAAAAATTGATGGGTGATACGACTTTTTTATTATTATTTTCGGACTCAGCACACCAAAAAACATAGGAATCAGCTAAAATTATTAAAAAAGTTTTTTCATCGTTGGCCGGTGTAGTTTTTGAGCCATATACCTTCAGCGAAAACTGCTATCGACAAGAATCAAGAAATTTCGTATAGTTGGGTATGAGTTTTTTTTCTTGGTGTTTGGCTTAGATAATGAATAAATTTTAAGCATTATTATTTATGTCAAAAATATAAAATGTTAAATTGGTGGAGTTGGAGATTAAAGTGGTTGCTTGTTATATATCGTATTATACTTTCTTATGTTTTCATTGGTTGAAATATTAACAGTAATAGTATGTACAGGAAACTATTAGATTTCAGTTTTAAACATCTCTGAAGTTCTTCCACAAAAAGGATGGATGAGGAAATATTGTCTCTAATAAATGAAAGGAAGAAAAAGAAAAACAACAATGCTCTGTATAAGAATATAGATAGGACAATAAAATCAAAAATCAGAGAAGCAAAACAGAAATAGTTGTCGGAACGATGTGAAGAAATTGAAGAACTGGACAAAAAATACGACTCGCTGAACGTACACCAGAAGATAAAGGAAATGACAGGGGTAAGAAGATCAAATAACTCTAGACAACTTAAAGGCAAAAACGGTACTCTCATAAATGATATGAATAAAAAAGTACAAAGATGGAAAGAATATATTGAAGACCTTTTCAATGATGAACAGCGAAGTGCAACATCAGACGATCTCCTGGACGATACTGGCCCAGATATAATGAGAGAGGAATTAGAGTACGCCCTAAAACATGCAAAGAAGGGTAAAGCAGCCAGACCTGACGATATACCGGTTGAGCTGTTAAAACTGATGAATGACGATTCAATCTCAATTCTTCTAAAACTGTTCAACTTAATATATAAAACTGGTATAATACCCAAGAATTGGCTTCAGTCCACTTTTGTGGCAATCCCGAAAAAAGCAAACGCTAAAGAATGTAGTGACCATCGAACTATATCTCTTATGAGTCATACCTTAAAGCTTTTTCTAAAGATAATACACAATCGGATCTACAAAAAGCTTGAAATGGATATTAGTGAGACCCAAATGGGATTCAGAAAAGGAATAGGCACACGCGAGGCCCAATTTGCGATAAACGTCACAGAGATGCATGGACATGAATCAGGAGCTGTACGTTTGCTTTATAGACTTTGAAAAGGCATTCGATAAAGTTCGACATGATCAATTAAAGAGAATCCTCAAAAATAAAAATATTGATGATCTAGATATCCGCATCATATGCAATCTATATTGGAACCAAACAGCGAGAGTAAAAGTGGACAACATGATTACGGAAGAGATAGAGATCTGCCGGGGAGTACGTCAGGGCTGCATACTGTCACCCCTTTTGTTTAATATCTATAACGAGAGTGTATGTTAGAAAGCTCTGTCTGAGGCGGACGAGGGCATAACGGTAAACGGTAAAACCCTGAATAATGTAAGATACGCCGATGACACAGTTCTGCTAGCAGAAAGTTTAGAAGACCTACAACATCTTATTGAGCGGTTAAATAACAACTGCAATAAATTTGGTCCAAACAAAGGTAAATCTAAACAAAACGAAATTTATGGTGATGGCCAAAATCTCAAAATAACCAGGATCGTCTTCTGGTTAATAACATAAGTGTTGAGAAAGTCAATTGCTACAAATACTTGGGAACATGGCTGAACGAGAACACAGATCAGACAAAGGAGATTAAAACCCGAATAGAGATCAAGCGCTTTAATAGAATGAGAAAACTCTTTTGCAATCGAGATCTAAGCCTGGTACTGCGGTTACGAATGTTGCGTTGTTATGTCTTCTCAACGCTTCTTTATGGAGTGGAAGCATGGACTTTGAGGCAGAACAATACTAAAAGTATTGAAGCTTTTGAGATGTGGTGTTATCGGCGCATTCTGAAGGTATGACACCTTCAGAATGCGCCGATTGATAGGGTAACCAATAACGAGATTCTCCAAAGACTAAACAAAGCCCCAGAACTAATGAACACTATTAAAAAAAGGAAGCTGGAATATTTGGGACATGTGTTGAGGGGAGAAAGGTATTCACTGTTGCGGAATATTATGCAGGGCAAAATTAAAGGGAAGAGAAATGTTGGACGAAGAAGAATATCGTGGTTGCGTAACTTGCGCGACTGGTTTGGCTGCAGCTCAATTGAACTGTTTAGAAGAGCAGCAAATAAAGTGAGAGTAGCTGTGATGATTTCTAATCTCCGATAAGAGTGGCACTCAAAGAATAAGAAAAAGTCCTTCCTCTGCTCAACTTTTTTTTATGATGACTATTTTGTAAAGTATTCGTACCTATCATTTATAATATCCAGTTTTATTTAGGGATGCGAATTTCTTGCGATATATAGATAACTAGCCGTGCCCGCGGCTCCGCTCGCGTGGACTTGATTCACTACTATCGTCACTACTTATTCCTTATGTTACCTAACGTAATAAAATATTTCCCATTATTTCTCCTTATCTCCCATATCTCTACATAATTTCCATTATCTAGGCTTATCTCTGCTCATCTCCCATTAGTTCTCCTTATCTCCCATTATTTATCCTTGTTTCCCATTATTTCACCTAATCTCCAATTATCTAGGCTTATCTCGACTTATCTCGCAATATTTCTCCCATTAGTTCTCCTTATCTCCCATTATCTCATCATAACTTCTATTACCTAGACTTATCTCTGCTTATCTCCCATTATTTCTCCTTATCTCCCATTATTTATACTTATCTCCCATTATCTCACCTTATCTCCCATTATCTAGGTTTATATCGAATTATATAGAACATATGTATAAATTTATAAAAATACGTAAATCGGATAAGTGGTTCTCAAGTGATAAGCAAACTAACGGACAGACAGAGAGACGTTGCATGTTATATATATATATATATATATATATTATATTCTTTGCAACATGATATTGTTCCATATTTAATGGTTTAGGCAGTGTATTGCAAGAGAACGCGCTAACGGTAACCTTTTTTCCAACTTGATTCACTATTATCGTCACTGCTTATTCTTTATGTTACCTAACGCAATAAAATATATCCTATAATCTGGACAGAGAACATATGTATGTTTAAAAAAAAACACGTAACGCACTAACGGGCAGACAGACAGACAGAGAGACATTGCATTTTATATATATTATAGATAGATAACCTGGCCAGAGAACATATGTATGTTTTAAAAAAAGTACGTAAATCGGATAAGTGATTTTCCAGTGATAAGCGCACTAACGGACAGACAGACAGACAGAGATACGTTGCATTTTATATATATATTATAGATATAGATTATTATTATTATATAACCTGGCCAAAGAATATATGTATGAATTTAAAAAAAGACACGTAAATCGGATAAGTGGTTCTCGGGTGATACACGCACTAATGGACAGACAGACAGACAGAGAGACATTTCATTTTATATATATTATAGATTATAGATATTCTCTGATACATAATATTGTTTCATATTTAATGGTTTAGGCTGTATAATTCAAGGGAACGCGCTAGTAGCAAGCTTTTTTCCGACTTCATTCACTATTATCGTCACTGCTCATTCCTGATGCTACCTATCGTAATAAAATATAGCCTATCACCTGGCCAGAGAACATATGTATGTTTAAAAAAAAAAGTACGTAAATCGGATAAGTGGTTCTCCAGTGATAAGCGCACTAACGGACAGACAGACAGTCAGAGAGACATTTTATATATATTATAGATTATCCAATCGTTTTTTTTTTGGAAATGTCAACCTGTCCCCGGTCATCAATTTTTGAATAACCTGCGATATATCGATAACTATTGATATATCGATAAGTTAAAATTATCGATAGGTGGAGTGCCATCAAGTATCAGTAGGTATGACCATTATCGCCTTTATCTGTAATGCTAAGTTATTTTTTAATGTCAGAAACTCAAATTCAGTACGGACTTTTGAATTTCGTGTTTACAAGGGAAGCACTATACTTTACATAGTTTTTTTGTCTTTTCTAAAAGTTGAGTGTAATTAGATTTTATGCCAGTGGCTCAAGTTTTTTTAATACCATTAATTCATTCCTTATGACATTTCTTTTATTAAGAGAAAATGGATATTAAACAAGATATAAGATACTTGATTGACATTGCCATCTTTGAAAGTACATACTTACAAAATATTCACAATTACAACTATTTGAGGCAAAGAAAAGTACTCTCATACAACCTTAGTATAAATAGTCAACTTTGTGGATTTTGGTTTATTCTTAAACATTTTTAAGAGAATCAGCTATATGGACGCTTCCTTTAATGGAAAATTAGATTTAGGATACTCTATTGCAGACTTAAAAGAGCGGTACTATGTACGTATGTATGTGTTTTGATTTCTTTATAATATTGTCTACTAATAACAATTTTTAACATTAAAAATAAGACATTTAAGATGCAGTATATCCATATTTTTAACATAAATTCATGTATAGTTCTTTAAAATAACTAACTGCTCAAATACATCAATTATAAAAGAACACTTTATAACAGAGTAATTAGAGATACAACTTTATCGACAATTTCTCTTAGTGGAACTCAGCATCACTTGTAACTAAAAATTTACTTTTTTCATAAAATCCCAAACTTAATTATTTCATGCAGCATATGCTACGCCTAAATTAAATAGTATTCGTGATATTAACATCTGAAAAGTCACCTTTTTACTTGACTTTGACAGGCTCTGGCATCTAAACGATGCGGCTGAAAGCAAAACAGCGTCCACTTAAAAATATATTTCGGTTATTTGTATGATATGTTACTCTTTGAAGAAAACCGCTTTTCAGCGTTATTATTTTTACAACTGCTCAATTTAGGAAGAGAATAAAGTAAACCAGTTCTCTCAATTCTTAGAATTTTACATAGAATCCGATGAGGCAAATATTATACTATTCAGTATATATCACCACTACACCAAACACTTTATTTTTGCACTCGACGCGCGTTTCGCTGACCATGTTAGCTTCATCAGGAGCGATGATTGACTGTACAGTGCAAAAATAAAGTGTTTGGTATAGTGGTTATATATACTGAGTATTTGTTGTGCCAAAGATTCCACATTCCCAACTTAGCAAATATTATAGATACCCAAGGGCTAACTCAGCTAAACTTGATAAAGTTAGTCTTGAAGTTGTAGTATTTTCAGGCAATTCGCTAAAACTTTCTCGATTTTAACGGTTTTATAGTTCATATAGTATCCAAGATCGAAATATATATAGCACCGAAATTGGACATACCATACTATTGAAAGCACATATATCATTACCCCTATGCCCCACTAACTTCTCCATTCTACAGTTTTGAGATTTTATAGCTTAAAATTTAAGGAAATTGGGTTTTTGTCACTAGAAGAAACATTAAGGCAATAAGTATTTTAATTCACTGCGTATATTCCAAACTAATACTTTATTTGTTACATAGTTTTATTATTTAAATGCGCTACAGGCCATGAAGGCCTAGGGCTTAGTTAACTTGTGTCTATTTCCCTCTTCCATCATCCGGCGTTGAAGTATTGTTGGATCGTATGTCTCCACACTATTCTGTTCTGCGCCTTCGTCCTCCAGTCTTTGACTCCTATAGCTCTTAAATCCTCCTCAACGCGTTGTAACCATCTCATCCTCGGCCTTCCCCTCCTTCTCACACCCACAGGCCTAATCGCCAGCACCACTTTCGGCAGCCTCTCTCTTATCAGACGCTGTACGTGTCCTAACCATCTCATTCTTTGCGCTCTTATAAAAGATGTGATATAAGTCAGATAAGTTTTCCAATTCTTGATGTGTCCGTCTAGTCCACCCTTCCGGTGTGTTTCTTCCTCCGTAGATCACTCTCAACATCCTTTTTTTCCCATCTCTCTAGCGTCTCTTCCTCTAGTTTGTTCATTACCCATGTTTCACATCCGTAGGTGACAATAGGTCTTATGACCGATGTATAAATCCTTAGTTTTGTCTTTCTAGAGACGTATTTTGATTTCATTAAAGCGTTCAGGCTCCTACATTTTTGGTTGCCCTTTGCTATTCGTGCCTTTAACTCGCTCCCCTCATGCCCGTTTTCTTCCAGCAAATATACAAATGTATCCACTCTCTCAAATTTATATTCTTTTCCATCATAGGCCACCACATTAAGTTCTTTTTTTTTAATTTCTGTGCTTCCTGCTTATTAAATATTTCGTTTTCTCGGAGTTGATTTCTAATCCATACTTACTTGCCTTTCTTATTAGTCTTTTCGTTCTCTTTACCAGTTCTATGCTAGATTATGCTATCAAAGTCAAATCATCCGCATATGCTATGCACTGGTGCTCCTTATTAAAAATTGTACCGTTAGCCTCTAGACCGCTCTCTCTTATTATCCTCTCCAAAACTAGGTTAAATAACGTCGCAGACAGTGGGTCACCCTGTCGTAGTCCCACTTCCACTATAAAATCCTCCGATTCCAGGCCATTCCACACTATTTTATTGGTCGTTTTTTGTAGAGTCATTTTAACTAATCTGATTAGTTTTGTTGGTATCTTTAAATGGGACAATGCTTTATACATTCTGTCTCTTATAATTCTATCATAAGCCTGCCGGAACTCTATAAACAGAACATGTAACGCTATTTTATGCTCATAACACGTAGTTTGAATTTGTTTAACGAATATCTGATCTGTTGTGGATCTATTACTTCGGAACCCTGCTTGATATTCCCCCATTCCTTCTTCTGCATACCCGTTCAATCTCTTCCGCAATACCTTTGCCAGAATCTTATAGCATGTATCTAGCAGAGCTATTCCTCTATAATTTTTGCATAGCATTGTATCACCTTTTTTGTGCAGTGGACTTATAAGGATCTGGACCATTTTTTTGGCATTACTTCCTGTTCCCACACTTGCTCTATCAGTAGAGATATTTTCTCATGCAACTGTTCGCCTCCTGCCTTTAACATATCAGCACTTATTTCGCTTTCACCTGGCTTTTTGTTGTTTTTCATTTCAGTAATTATAGCTTTGATTTCTCCTCTTGTCGGCTTACTCACCATATTCCCATCATCATCCATTGTTTGCTCCTCCATAATTTTAACTGATAAGATTTTTCTTGATTTAAGAAAATATTTTCTTTGTTATATAATCTAACATCCAACATCATTTATTAACTATTAGCTAGCTACAAATGCTATTACTATTATACAGAATTGACTAAGAAAAACGTGAATATATATATTAGGTCTTAAGATATATACATATCAGGGACCTACCTAACTTAACCTAGGTAAGGATTTTATATAAATATGTTGAGAGACTTAAGATATTTAAACTTAAAATATTTCATGGACATAAACTTAAGGTTAAACTTAAAATTAATTAAGGCTAACTTAAGCTAATCCAGGGGTAGAGGGTCGTGGAAGATGGCGTCGGGTTTGGCGTGGAGGGGGGCGGTAAGCGTTCCTAATTATGGGGTTGGTTTTGTCCAGGAATTTGAGCTGAACGTTGCTCATGAATCCTAGGATTGTTGGCATCTGGAGGTCTCGGTGAAGCTGGGTGTTGCATACGAACCATGAGGCTTTGGCGATGATGCGAGGGCCTTGTTTTGGACGGTCTGGAGGGTGAATCTATGGATACGTGACATGTGGCACCTTACTAGACTGGAGTAGGTCAATTCGGCTCTAATGATCATCTTGTCGACTGTTAACTTGTTGCGAGTGGAAAATTTTCTTGACTTGTTGAGAACCTTTGTTATGTATAAAGTTATAATGGAAAAAAAATCTAAGAATACATTTTTTGTGTTAATGAGAATAAACAAATGTAAAAATCCATATCTTGATAAATAAATTCATATATCATATATATTGAATAGTTTTGTGTAAGGCTCTTAATGTAACAGATATCACATTTTTTCCATTCCTATTTAGAGGCAAGGGCATAAAATGGTATTTTGCAGGACGAATAAACAAGTTCCAGTACAACGTCTTTCGTGTGAAACCTTACAAGTCCTACAAAAATACTTCTAATTTTTTATGACGTACAGTTCTTTTTGTGTATTTGTGTGAAGTAATTAAAAAGTAATTAAATAATTAATTGATTGTCAAAACTGGTATAAATAAATACTGACAACACCGTTCGTCATTATGGTAACAATAGGCAAGGAATATTCTTGTAAATCATACTTTGCTTTTGATTGAATTATCTGATCTCGTGACTTATTAAAATTAGACGGAAAAATTTATTTTTCACATTAATACGGTAAAACCTATTTTAGGAATAAAAGATTGATTGGAAACTGATCATTTTCCGGAATAATGCACAAAAATGCTCATTGATTCGGTAAATTACCACTTTCCAATAAAATCTTTAAACCAAAAATAGTATTTCTCAGGTTAGTGCGGATAATATGTTTCCACATGATTTAATTATACCATTAGATTAAAAAACCAGTAAATATAAAGTATGAATTAAAATATTAATCTGCGCATAACGAAACCAAGACGACGAAGTATTTTGTCAATATTTCGTATTTGCCATGTAGATTTTGATTACTAAATGGTTGTGGTAAGATACAACGAATTGTAGCAAGTATGCACACCTCATATTCCATCGTAGGCTGATACAGCAACCACAAGCCGACAGAGTAGTTGACAAAGTTAACACTTCAATGCAAGTTTTCGAGGGATCCCCCTCAGGCATATATGGTTTAATGTAAAACTACTTAAAACAGACAAAGTCCATATTTCAGCAGTCCACCCACTGTTCTCTTATTTGTCAATCCATCCCGAGACGCGTTGCGCCTTATTATGGCGCATCACTCGGGCTAGGATCGGCAAACAAGAGAATAGAATTTACTAGTCCTTATCCAGGTATTTAGGGAACGTAATGGTAAGATACAAAGAATTTTTAACACCTCATACTCCATTGTAGACTGGCACAGCAGCTACAAGCTGACAGAGTGGTTGACAAAGTCAACACTTCAACACAGTTTTCAAGGGATCTCCCTCAGGCATATGTAGTTTAATGGAGAACTACTGAAAACAGACAAGCCCCACTGATAAGCCGTGATACGGCGAAACATGTTTTGGGATGGATTGACAAATAAGAGAACTGTTCGACTGTTCGAATATGGACTTTATTTTCAGTAGTTTTACATTAAACTACTAATGGTTATTTATTTTGTATAAACTAATAAAAATTATTAGTTTATATGAATGTGCAAACATTTTTACGCGTCACGTTCGGAAAGTGACAATATTGTAGAGGATCATTACTTAACTATTTAATAATTTAAGAGCAAAGAAACCTCATGAGGTTTGTTGAGCATGAACTTACCACTAGAATATGATGTGCAAAATTTTTGCGTAGTAATTTGTGTTTTTAGTGTTCACTTATAAGATCACTTCGGTGTTTGTCGGTCCGTCTGTCACACACGATTTTTTCCGAAACTATTTGTCATTAAAAGTTGAAAATTGGTACTAACATAGGAATTGATGGCCTCATCAGAGCCGTGTAGTTTTGAGAGTTAAATTTTGACTTAAGGGATTAGTTTTGGGGGGGGTGAAACAGGAAGTGAACAAAAAAAAAAATTACTAGGTCATCGAGTGTGGTGTCAAATGAAATCTTGTGAAAACACGAGTAAAAAATATATATATATATATATATATATATATATATATATATATATATATATATATATATATTGCTCACACTTTTCTTTATATTATTTTTATAAAATCGCTGTCCCCCCCTTATCTCGAAAAGTACTGATCAAAAAATTTCGAAAAAATTCTGGAATATTCTCCACGGGGTGTAGAGTGAACGAAAATTATCACGAGTGCATTACCTTTAATAATTTATCTGGTATATAAAAAATATAAAAATTTCAAGGTCATCAGTTTTCAGTAAAGATTGTTGTTGTTTTGTTGGAAACTCATTTGGGGTGTGTTTTGTGAAGTCACTGATCATTTTATACCTCCGTAACAAAATTTTTTATTTTAAAAGCAATCTACCTACGGAACACTTATTGCGCAAGTTCAACTTGCACTTGACCTGTTATTTGAAATATTTCTGATAGTAGCTCTGAAAAGAAAATCGGAAATTGAATTTGGTTTTCACTACACTATTTCCAAGAAACAGCTGCAACTGAAGCAAACAAAAAGCGTCAAGCAATGGAAATATAAGCGATTCAAGAACAACGTAAGTTGCTTTTTCCGCACATGTGTCGCTCCTGTAGCGCTCTAGGGTCCTCCCTACAGCACGTGTCCTAGACCCATAAAAAAATATATATATATTTAAATTCTATAGCTCTTTTTAGCAGCTTCAAGGGTTAGATTTAGAACTTACGTAGTCTCGCTCCTTAAGATGCATTTACTTTACCCATTCTAGACTAGAAAAGCTCTCTCTACTCGATTTAAAGTAGTAAATAGCACAAAAAAACTTTTTTCCATTACACTTCCACACATCTGCTTTTAACATGAATAAGTTGATGGCAACGATTTTTAATACAAATGGATTGATTAAAGAAAGGTTTAAGCTAAGCACTCATTCACCATTTACGGTAATATAATGAATTATATGTAGGTTTAACATTAAACGCCTTTCTATTTTGTTTACCGGCATGCACTGTAAAAATGGTAGAATTCCTTATACTTTTCGTGGTAACCAGATGCTATGAAAAGTTCATGTAAAAATAACCTGCGTAATGTCAATTTCATAACATGATAATTCATGATATTTATTGGCAACGACAAGTAATTTTTAGTAATACGTACAGGTCAGTCAAGTCTTGAAAGCGACACCTAGGAAGGATCACTTGAACCAAATATGGAACACCATTTTGAAGCTTCATCTGTCACATGAACACACCGTAAAGTTCAAGTCGATCTGTCAAGTCATTCATTGTTTATCAGCTGGTTAAACTAGACGTGATTGAGTAACTTTTAAAAATAGAAAAAAATCGAATATCGTGCAGTGATAAAATTCTGTCTTGTGGAAGGTTTATAGCCAACTCTTCGACCTTCCAATGAATTAAGGCGTCTGGCCACTTCCGGGTCTCTGATCAGGCGAATAGAATTCTGTTTGGGAGCAGAGCCTCAAACAAGGGAGCAGTATTCCATCCGTTACAAAATTTAAAAAACCAATTTCGTACATATTTGGAAAGTTTTTATAGGAAGTCACTTTAGAACATCCTATTTTAATAGATATAAATTACGACAAGAACGGATTTTGGAAAAATCTCTAGTTTCTTCGTAATATAATAAACAGCAGACCACGATTAATATAATGATAATAATAATACACACACGCCTAAAGCTGAAACGCCGCCATCGATAGAACAAGTAACTACATTCTAAAAGACCATTTAATGATAGAACGTACACGTCCAAGTCCTCTATTTAACTTAAACTACCTTATTTTGTTAAATATTATAACCTGTATTGTAATTAGTGGGGCGATTTTCTAACTCAAGAAATAAAGGAAATCGCGTGCAATAACTTTCCACTATTCACACAGAATAGTGGCTCCTATTTAGTTACAATTTTAGGAAACGAGCGCCGTTGCATTAGTAGTAGCTAAACTTTTTTTATTGGGCCATGGCTAATTATTAGTAATTGGACCATTCTTAAAAATAGTCTTGTAATTACATTACAACCATCGTTATGGGCGATTATAACGCCAACATTGGTGAAGGGAAGCAAGAAAACATTATAGGAGATTACGGCCTGGGTCAACGTAATGACAGAGATGATAGGCTGGCGACCTTCTGCTTAGAAAAACAACTAGTTATCATAAATACAATCTATAAGCATCGCTTATATACATGGAGATCACCTGCAGATTCACCTTATCGACATCTTTATCAAGGAGAGGTATAGAAACTTTCTATTGTCTGCGAACACATATCCTGGGGCAAATGTCCCAACAGACGATAGTCTCTTAGTACGAAAAATAAGACTGCGACTTAAAAGGATCAGAAAGCTTACATCCCTTTCTCGAAGAAATGCCCTTCCAACGGCAAGCCTTGGTTTGACCGAAAATGCAAAGAAGCTGTTGCTTCTAAACATCTTGCGTACAACAATGGCGTGAAGATCCTAACACCATAAGTCGTAACATCTTTGTTCGTGCCTGGAACAAATGCAAAGAAATTATCGACGAGACCAAGGAGGCACATAATCAACGAATTAGAAACAAATTTCTTGCTTGTCCCAACAATTCCAGGTTCTTTTGGTAAGTCGCTAAGGCAGTTAGTCAAAATTTCACCAAATCCACCATACCACCACTCACACGGCCAGATAATTCTATTGCAACACCTGTTGAGACAGCGAACTTGTTGGCTGAACTCTTTGCTTCACATTCTACTGTCGATTTCCATAGTGCAGTCAAGGATGCTCGATATTGTCTTCAGACAACGTATCGTGAAACGTATTTTAATGAGGCTAGATAACAAAAAAGCTTCGGGCGTTGACGGAGTACCTGCCATAGTTCTCAAAAACTGTGCGAGGGAACTAACACCGTAGACTTTTTAACCTATTCTACAGAAAGGGAATATTTCCTTCCAACTGGAAATGGGTCACAGTTCAGCCGATACCCAAAAAAGCAAGAAGGCCTAGCCAAACAATTACTGACCAGTCGCACTGCTTTCAATAATATCGAAAGTCATGGAAAAAGCTATAAATCTGCATCTTCTAAAATATCTTGAAGAATTTAATATTATTAGCCACCACCAATATGGCTTTCGTAAATATAGGTCAACAGATCTTCTCACTTATGTAACACATGTTTGGAACAACGCAATTGAACACTTTGAGAGAATCTCGAGCGGTTGCTCTTGATATATCCAAGGCATTCGACCATGTTTGGTATGACAGATTGTTGGCGAAGCTACGCTCTTTTGGTATGTCTGAAAAGTTCTGT
Organism: Pachyrhynchus sulphureomaculatus; assembly: GCA_019049505.1. Taxonomy (NCBI): domain Eukaryota; kingdom Metazoa; phylum Arthropoda; class Insecta; order Coleoptera; family Curculionidae; genus Pachyrhynchus; species Pachyrhynchus sulphureomaculatus. The sequence goes on along the minus strand of CM032453.1, from coordinate 80,353,134 downwards.
TTGTGGCTCTCATGTTTCCTCAGAACGCGTTCTTTACCAGTGGTAGTCTACGGATTTCTTTCTAACACCTTCACTATCAACGTCGATGTACCCCAAGGCTTCATACTGTCTCCTACTCTCTTTCTCATTTACATTAACGATCTGCAGAAAGCTCCACACAACTCCACTCCAACTGTTAATTCTTTACGAAGAGTCAAATTCGACGAACTATGGAATACTGCTCCCATGTTTGGGACTCCCATGTTTCCGCTCCCAAACATACACTGCATTTGTTGGATTCTATTCAGAGAAGGGCCGTTCGTCTGATTGGAGACCCGGAACTGACTGGCGGCCTTGATTCGCTGGAACATCGAAGAACAGTTGGCGACTTGAGTCTATTCTATAAGTATTTTCATGGAAAGTGTTCGAAGGATGTAGCCGGCTTAATTTCTCCCAGAGTGGTGCATGTTAGAAAAACACGTCGCGCTAATACTTCACATCCGTATGAGGTTGAGCTTGTTACTCCTCGTACAACGCTTTTCAAGCAGTCTTTTATATGGAGAATATCATCCCTTTAGAATAATTTGTCCGGGACTGTGTTTCCCACCGCTTTTTCCACATACATATCGCTCCTGTAGCGTTTTAGAGATTTTCCTGCAGCACGTGTGCTAGACCTATAACAAAAAAGGATCAGGAAACCTAACAGAACAACCACACTCACTAGAGATAAACTGTCCTTCACCAAAAAACAGCAGATCACGTTAACAAATATGTTATAAGATAAAATGAAATCCATTGAGGGGGAATAAAATAATGTGGAAGCCATGTGGGACAAGTCTAGAGGCATACTGAGAGAAACACAGGAGAGTGAGCTAAAAGAGGATAGAGGAAAGAAGAAACAGAGCTAGATAACTGATGGCATTTTAGACCTTATGGATCAGAGATGTAAGTACAAGAATAGAAACGAGGATGAATATAAGAGAATACATTGTGAAATAAGACGTAGAATAAGATAAGCAAAGGCAGACTGGCACTCTAGAAAATGTAAAGAGATTGAACACTATGAGGTAAAGCACAACTTATTTAATTTACATAAAAAACTGAAGGATGATAATGGCTATAAAAGCCTGAGTACAAGTTACTATCTGAAAGATCGAAATGGACACAAAATTACAGATATAACACAACTCGAGGGATGGAAGGACTTATATCACAGAACTGAATGTGACACGACTGGTGCTACGTTAGGCCTTCCAATTACTAAAGACGAAGTGGCACTGGCAATAAAGCTAGCAAAAAATGGAAAAACAGCTGGACCGGACCAAGTAAGCACTGAAATTTTAAAACTGTTAGGTAATATAGGAATAACAAGCCTAACAAGTCTTTTTAACGCCAAGTATGAGACCGTAGTACTACCGACTGTTTGGCTGAAATCAACATTTGTCATGATTCTAAAAAAGAACAGAACAATCAATTGTAGTGACCATCGAACAATTGGTCTCATGAGCCATGTTTTAAAAATATTTTTTGAGAGTGATGCATGGCAGGATATATAATAAACTTGAAGAAAGAATTGGAAATAGTCAGTTTGGTTTGCGAAATGGATTAGAGACTAGAGAAACACTGTTTGATATCCATGTGTTGATCCAGTGATGTCGCGATGTCAGCCAGAATATATTCCTTTGTTCAATTGACTTTGAAAAAGTCTTTAATTAAGTACGTCACGAAAACCTTCTAGAGATTTTACAAACGGCCGGTATGGACGACAAAGACTTTCGTATCATCGTCAATTTGTTCTGGTACTAGACAGTTGAACTATAGGGTCAACGATAGGGTAAAGTTCATTATCTCATTTTTTTCGAGAATGACGAAAAAATGTTAAATACAGTAGTTTTAGGGAATGTTAAGGTGCACAGTTTAAAATTATTTTTGAGTATACAGGGTATTTCAAAAAAGTGTGGCCGAGATAACATATGTTTTTTTAAATGAAACATCCTATTTTCTAATTTATTTTTAAATTCTGCGTAAAATTTTATAACTTTTTTTAATAATGTTATATACCTAGACCCAGTAGTTTTTCTAATATTTCAATTTTTTTGAGAAAACACTAGTTTTCAGTTTTGTAAAAAATTACCAGTAGCGCCGTTGTTTCTGAAGGTAGAATACTCATAATTGGTACGAGCGTTCTATAGAGATGAAAAAAAGATATATATAAAGAAATTTGAGTTAGATGCTACAGGGTATTCAAAATAAATTTATACATTTCGACTTTTTTAAATTGAAAAATCTCAAATTTTTTATATATGGCACACCCTGTATCAATTTTATTAATTTTCTTTTAAATAAAAAACGACCTCCAACTTTTATTAAGTATGTCATATACCTATTTCTAATATTTTTCGATTTATTTTGAATTTTTCAATCTTTACCCTTGTTTTTAATACCCTTACGCCATAACATCATAGTTGCCACGATAAAACAAAAATGTACGCATTGTCAAATTTTGACATGTCTATTAAGGAAGTAAAAATAGTTTAATTTGTTGTAGTAAGTGACGTATAAAGGTAATAGTTATGGATTTTCCTAAAAATGAATTAATTTGTATGGTTTATGTACTGGGCGAGGCGGGGGAAAAAATTGTATTTTGGCAGTAGGCTTTACGGAGCGAAGTACCCCAATAGATGTATACCATCTTTTCAGTGCTTAATGGAACGGTTTGATGGTAGTGGTAGCGTTGAGTATACAAAACAAAAAGTAGTAAACCAGAATGCTACCAATGAGGAAAAAGAAATGGAGATTTTACTTCATGTTGAAGATAATCCTCAGGTCAGCAGCCGTCGACTAGCTGACTTATCTGACACATCCCAATCTACGGCTAATCGCACCACGAGAAAATAGTATCATCTCTTTCATATGGAACTACACCAAGAACTCCCAGACCATGATTTTGAACGACGAGTAAACTTTTGTACCACCATGAATGGAGCAATAGCAGCAGGCAGTAATGGAGCAGTTAACAGCCATAACATGCATTATTATTCAACAGTTAATCCATTTTGGGTCTGGGGAGATCGAAACCAAAACCATTGGTCGCTTAATGTATGGTGTGGAATATTAAATTTTCGAATTATTGTCCCATATTTTTTCCGCGAACCGCTTAACGGGCCTAGATATCTAATTTTTTGCAAAACGAATTACCCCAGCTTCTTGAAGAAGTTGATAACTTTGAAAGGGAACGAATGTGGATTCAACAAGATGGAGCTCCTGCTCATTTCCACCGGGAAGTTCGGGAATTTTTAAACGATCGTTACCCACAAAAATGAATCGGTAGGGATGGATTCATTCAGTGGCCCCCCTCGGTCATGTGACTTAACACCTTTAGACTGCTTTTTGTGGGGCTACATTAAAGATCGTGTTTATGTGAATCTTCCTATAACACCAGTAGATATGGAAAATAGGATACGGGATGCGTGCAGAACAATAACGCCCTTTATGCTAAGGAAAGTGAAGAAAAATATAGTAAAATGACTAAACATGTGTATTCAAGTAAACGGGCATATTTTTGAACATTTATTTCATAATAATTAATCATTAGATAAGTTAAAGTATATTAAAATTATTATTAACTAATTGTTTATGTTTTCACAATACTATAAGTGTATTAAAAACAAGGGTAAAAATTGAAGAATTCAAAATAAATCGAAAACTAATTAGAATGATATATGACATACCTAACAAAAGTTGGAGGGTTTTGTAAAATCTATCAGAAAAAATAATAATATACAGTGTGTGCCATTCAAAAAATTTGAGATTTTTCAATTTAAAATAGTCGAAATGTATAAATTTATTTTGAATACCCTGTAGCATCTAACTCAAATTTCTTTACATATATCTTTTTTTCATCTCTATAGAACGCTCGTACCAATTATGAGTAATCCACCTTCAGAAACAATGGCGCTATTGGCAATTTTTTACAAAACTGAAAACTAGTATTTTTAAAAAAAAATGAAATATTAGAAAAAACTCCTAGTTTTGGTATATAACATTATTAATAAAAAAGTTATACAATTTTACGCAGAATTTAAAAATAAATTAGAAAATAGGATGTCTCATTTAAAAAAACATATGTTATATCGGCCACACTTTTTTGAAGTACCCTGTATACTCCAAAACAATTTTAAACTGTGCACCTTAACATTCTCTAAAATTATTGTATTTAATATTTTTTCGTCATTCCCGAACTTTACTCTATCGTTGACTCACCCTGTACAGTTAGAACATCAACTATCAGATGAAATTAAAATCAAACGGGGAGTATGTCAGAGTTGTATTCTATCGCCCTTGTTGTTCAACTTCTATTCGGAGGTGATATTCAATGAAGCACTCACTGGTACCACTAAAGGACCCAACATCAACGGCGTTACGGTAAATAACATCAGATACGCCGATGATACATTAATTATGACTAATAACGAAAAAGATCTACAAAGACTTATGGATAAAATAACGAACACTTGTATAGAGTATGTTTTAAAACAAAATATGTTATATGATTATAAACAAAGAATCTAATATTGAAGATGGTGGTATTACAGTCAGCGGTACAGATGGACAAGCTAGAGAGAGTTTAAACGTCTGGAGGCATTCGAAGTGTAGGTATATCGACGACTGCTGGAAATCACTTGGATGTACAGAATTAATAACAACAGCGTTGTCACTCGCATGGATAAGTACTTGGAGGTGGTCACGACCATCAAGCGGCGTAAATTAGAATATTTTGGTCACATTATGAGACTTCCAGAAAAATACGAAATCTTGCATCTGATTATATAGGGAAAGAGGAGAACATCGTAGTTGAAAAATTTGAGGCAGTGTTACGGACAGTCTACGGTTCAACTCTTCCGAACGACTGTCAATAAAACGATCATCGGTGATTGTCCCCGAAGAGGAAGAGAATTACATTACCTTATACAAAAATAATTCTAACTTAAAAAACTGATTATTTAGTATAAGTTTTTCTTACGTATTTATAAGTTACATCTAGGTAAATAAACACAAAAATAACCTACGACCGTGTAATTATAATTTTCAACTAGGAAATTCTTAAGATCATAATCTTTAATGGAAAATAAATTAGCAACAAAGTTATTAAAATTTTTAAAATCGTCTCAGAAATTTATCGATTTTAATCAGTGATAATTATTAATATAATCTTCCAATAATCTATAAAGTTTTTGCTGTTTGGAGTGCAATATAAATGAATCTTCGGTGGAATTATGATTAAATTCTTCGATATCTGATGGTAAAGCCCAACACAGACGTTTCTTCTTATAGTCGGAATGCTAGAAGTTATTTTGGCTTGTCTGAATTTCATTTGGGAACCAACTAACAACTAATGACAGAAAGAAATTCTTCAAGTAGGCATTTTGTTCTCTTTGACTTTACTTATACATACATAACCATATACAAACAAAATTGATCATAAGGAATATCTAGAAATTTGTACGTCCTTGCCGAAGGAAAGTATTCTATTTATGAGTTTTTCCATTCCTTACGTTTCAGGCTCTCCCGGGTTGTTGGAATGATAGTACTCAGTATATATCACCACTACACCAAACACTTTATTTTTGCACTTTACGCGCGTTTCGCTAACCGTGTTAGCTTCATCAGGAGCGATGATTGACTAAAGCTAAAATACAAATTTACCCTATTTATACTTAGCCTAACCCTTGAATTACTCAGGCGGAACTAATGGCATAGGTAAGACTATAAGTTCCGGTCAAGTAACCAGTAGAGGGGACTATAAGGAATAAGCCCTCTGTCTTTATTTAAAGTTTTACATTTTATAATTTCCATACTTTCGTATGCGTTCAACAGTCTACTATCGGAAACATTTTTTATTAATCTTAGATTATCTAATGTTACATTATGATCAGCTTCAAGGGCATGTTCGGAAATGCTAGACTTTTCTGTTCTACTGTATTTTATGTGTGCTAAATGCTCTTTAAATCGTGTTTTAATTAACCTTTTAGTTTGCCCAACATACTTTTTATCACAATCATTACAACTAATTTCATAAATTCCACTTTTCTCACAATTAGGAATCTTATCTTTGGGATTTTCTAAGATATTCCTCAAATTATCTGTTGCCTTATAGACTAAGGTGAGGCCTACCTTATTAAATACCTTATTGAGTCCCTTGCTATATTTCGGATTATATGGTATGGAGGCATACTTTGTGTTATTTTCTTCGCATGTAAAAAAGGTGGAATTCTGAATATTTATGACGATGCCTTAGTAAACAAGCTAATAAATAGACATAAGTTCAGGTTAAATATTCAAAATTTCACCTTTTTACACGCGAAGAAAATAACACAAAGTATGTCTCTATACCATATAATCCGAAATATAGCAAGGGACTCAATAAAGTATTTAATAAGGTAGGCCTTAGTCTATAAGTCATCAGATAATTTGAGGAATATCTTAGAAAATCTCAAAGATAAGATTCCTAATTATGAGAAAAGTGGAATTTATGAAATTAGTTGTAATGATTGTGACAAAAAGTATGTTGGGCAAACTAAAAGGACAATTAAAACACGATTTATAGAACATTTAGCACACTTAAAATACAGTAGAACAGAAAAGTCTACATTGCCGAACATGCCCTTGAAGCTGATCATAATACAACATTAGATAATCTTAGATTAATAAAAAATGTATGCGATAGGAGATTGTTGAACGCATACGAAAGTATGGAAATTACTTGACCGGAACTGATGGCCTTACCTATGACATTAGTTCCGCCAGAGTAATTCAAGGGTTAGGCTTAGTATAAATAGGGTAGATTTGTAGTTCTGCTCCTGATGAAGCTAACGTGGTTAGCGAAACGCGCGTCGAGTGCAAAAATAAAGTATTTGGTGTAGTGGTGATATATACTGAGTAGTGTCATTGTGCCAAAGATTCCACATTCCCAACTTAGGAACGATAGTAGTAATAATACTAGTTGTGGGGAGGCTCAGAGCCTACCGAACATACCAGAAGGATCATCTTTGCCAACCAAATGAAGTTTTTTTTGTTGAGATAATAGGTAAATTCTAAACATTATTATTGATATTTAAACATATAAAATGCTGAAAGGGTGGAAAAGTTAGAGATATGCTGTGAATATATGACCTTATACATATTTTATACAGGGAATCTCAAAATTATGTTATTTTTTAATTATTTTCATTTTTAACAAAATGCTTCCTCTGCTTGTTAATGTTTCGTACGGAATATTTATAAGATCACTTCGGTGTCTGTCTGTCTGTCCATCTGCCACACCCGATTTTCTTCGAAACTATTTGACATTTAGTGTTCCGTACAGAACACTTATGAGATCACTTCGGTGCCCGTCTGTCACACCCAATTTTCTCCAAAACTACTTGACATATAAAGTTGAAATTTGGCACGAATATAGGAATTGATGGCCCCATCAGAGCCATGTAGTCTTGAAAGTTAAATTTTGACTTAAAGGGTTAGTTTTGGGGGTGAAATCGGAAGTGAAAAAAAATTACCGTGTCATCCAGTGGAGTGTCAAATGAAAGCCTGCGAAAATATGAGTTTAAAATTATATATATATATATATATATATATATATATATATATATATATATATATATATATATATATATATATATATATATATATATATATATATATATAATGTAATACTTGCGCATACTTTGTTTTGTATTATTTTTAAAAAATTGTCGAAAATCGCTGTCCCCCCCTTATCTCGAAAAGTTTTTCACAACAAAAATTTCAAGGTCATCAGTTTTCAACTAAGATCGGAAACAAACTTTGTTGAAAACTCATTTGGGATCTGTTTTTTGAAGCCATTGATCATTTTATACCTCCGTAACAAACATTTTTATTTTAAAAGCAATCAACGTACAGAAAACTAAATGCGCAAGTCCGACTTGCATTTGACTGATTATTTTCTTTTTTACTTTTCTTGCTAAACGGAAGTGTTGTATTCGTGAAAAAATTGTCCTTGAAGATTTTTTTTGTTTTTCAGGTTTTAGGGTTTTTAGATTGCGATAGACATAGTTTCCTATTTCCATCAGTCTTTCTATCGGTCTGTTAGCACGATAACTCTCGAACGAAATGTGCTGTAAATTTTAAATTTGGTATACAAATACTTGAAGTAGGGATGAAACCTAGAATTTTAGAGCGATTTCGGCTTGAGGGGAAGAACTCAAAAATAATTAAAAGGCATAGATATCGAAAAATGTATGATTTTAGTATTATGGGAATTTATCTTAATTTTTTGTTAAGATAATCAAGAAATTTTTTACATATTTATTTATAGTTAAATGTATAAAGGACTAGCCTGGGGCGGGTTAGAGGGATTGCTTCTTATATTTCGTGTATAGGTTCTTTTTGTGGTTCTGGGAGTTAAGTGATCTGAACAGTAATTTATTTTTTCATTATTCTCAATATTAAGGAAGGAAGGCTGGAGGTCGTTAAATATTGTATATTGATAATAGATAAATGTTAATCATAATTATTTATGTAAGAAATTTAAGAGGCTAAAAGGATGGAGAGGGGGGAAGGGTGGCTTCGTATTTATCATGTTATAGACCTTTTTGAGGTTTCTGAAAATCAAGAAAACATATTATTTGTTCATTGTTTTCAATTTTAACAAGAGGAGACGATGAAAAAGGTGTGGGTCGTATAATTTCTATAGTACTGTGAGAAATTTTTCTGGTTTTTGACTGAATAATGGACAAATAAATATATAATATAAAATAGTAACAAAAACCCGGCCAAGGGCAAGTCGGACTTGCGCAATTAGTGTTCCGTACGGTAATTGCTTTTAAAATAAAAACTTTTGCTACGGAGGTATAAAATGACAGTTTTCAACAAAGTTCGTTTCCGATCCTTGTTGAAAAATTTGTCTTTTTTTATATACCAGATAAATAAGGTTCGCATTCGTGATAATTTTCGTTCAATCTACACTTTATGGAAACTATTCCAAAATTTTTAAAATTTTTAGATTAGTACTTTCCCAGATAAGGGGAGACAGCGATTTTTTAAAAATATTATGAAGAAAAATCAGCGCGAGTATTACATTATATATATTTTTGAAGTCATGTTTTCACACGCTTTTATCTGACACCCCACTCGATGACCTGGTAATTTTTTTTATTTTTGATTTCACCCACTAAACCTAACCCCTTAAGTCAAAATTTAACGTTCAAAACTATACGGCTCTAATTGGGCCATTAATTCCTATATTTGTGCCAAATTTCAACTTTCTATGTCAAAGAGTTTCGGAGAAAATCGGGTGTGACAGATGGACGGATAGACGGATACCGAAGTGATTTCATAAGTGTTCCGTACGGAACACTAAAAATGAGGAGTTTGAAAGCTGAGGAGAATGGCCCTCACATATATTATGCTCTACATCCTTTTTAGAGTTTTGGTAGTTGAATCTGAACATTTTAATATTTTTTCAATATTTCCAGTTCCATTTTTTGATAATATTATAACAATTTTTCCTAATTTTTGGTTGGGATATTTTTCAAGATTGTAGAATATTTATTTATAGTGAAAAATATATGAGGTTGACGGGAATTGAAAATTATATTTTTCGTAACCTATGGACCTTTAAAAGTGTAACGAAAAGCAATGGATGATTTTTACGCCGCTTAATTTATTTACAAGAACCGATTGAAAGGCGAAATATGGATTTTTCGGCTTAAATTGTAAACTAACATTTTTGTTTAGAGAATGAAAAATTAAAATAAGAAATACAGTCTGTTAAGTAAGAACGTGTCCGCGATAAATCATTTTTGGTAGATGCGATTCTATCGATTCAATAAAAAATCGGAAGAGGGAATCTTTGTCTACGATGCATTTTAGTAAAAGTATCAGTCGATTCCGAACTTTCGTCGTAATCATGTAAAATCCAAAATCTAGTCTTCTTTGTTCCCATCCAAGGGTGCCTAACATGACACATTCCGCGGCCGCTAAATATATTAAGAAGTTAGTATCATTTATAAAGAAGTGGGTAAATCATTTTAACGAGACGAAAAATGTCGACGACCTGCCTAAACGTGGCTCGATAGGCAAAGTCAAGGAGCGGCTAAATTAAGAAAACCATGTTGAATGTGTCCCGTGATATCATTCGACAACATCCTCGTGCTCATGATGTCAAATTCCGAAGCACGTTGAAGAAACCTTTGCTAGGCGAAAATCACGTCGCGAAGCGGCTCGCTTGGACCCACGATAAGATACTAGATGGATGGATGTTATGGGGTAGGGGTGCATCGACTGCTAGGTCATTTAGCGCCCCTATATGTGTTCGGATAGTTATACGATGAAGTTAATCTCTTTTAGATAATTTTTAATATTAGCATGGAGTGAATCGAATAATGTTATTTAAAGCGATAGGTTAGGTGGAATTTGGTGTTCGTCTTTGATAGATTTGAGGTGTAGAGTCTCAATTATGTGGGAGACTGTCAAAGGAGAATTGCACAAGAGGCATGTAGGGGCTTCGTCATTTTGTAAAAGCTGTCTATGACTACTATAAGTATGTCCTATGGCCAATCTGCACATGAGGACATTTTCCTTTCTAGTCATATTCAAGGAGTTTAGGGGAGGGTAGACCAAAGGTTTGATGGGCCATAGTTTATTGTCAGGAGGTGTTAGGTCCCAGTCGAGTTGGAGTAAGGAACGAAAGATATGATTAAGGAGAGAATTGAAATCTCTGGGGTGGTTTTCACCCCATCCTGTGGTGCCTCTCTCTATTACTAGTTTTGCATATAGGTCTGCCTTGTCATTACCTCTGATGCCAATGTGACTGGGGATCTAGTAGAAAGCAATTTTGCTATGTTTTAATTTTGCAGTATAGCATAGGTCCGAGATCTGGCGAACGTAGTTGTATTTTAGTATTTGAGATTTTATAGAGATAAGAGCGCTGTAGGAGTCAGAGATAATTAGTATGCGCGTAGCAGATTTGAAAGTTAGAGCGTTGCGTATGGCCTCTTTAATTGCTAAAAGCTCAGCTGAAAAAAATAGAAGTATACGATGGGAGTTTAAACATTTTGTTAGTTTGAGAAGTGGAGAAGGAAGTTCCTACCCCCGACAACACCTTCGTGCTCATGATGTCAAATTCCGAAGCACGTTGAAGAAACTTTTGCTGGGTGAAAATCACGTCGCGAAGCGGCTCGCTTGGTCCCATGATAAGATACTAGAGTGGCCCTCACAATATCCGGACGCCGACCCTATTGAAAACGTTTAGTCCCTTGTAGAGGGAAAGCTCAGAGAAAAGACTCTGAGGACTTGGACTTAGTTATCTCGCGAGATTTGAAAACTTTGCAGAGTATGAAGAAAATCTCGTTGACAGCATGTCTCCAATATACCAAACGACTATTGATACAGGAGGCGATTGGACAACTTACTAAGGTAATTGCGCCGTTGTTAGTACACCAAAAATACATTGATGGCAAAAAATGATCTCGAAACACATTTTTTCAAGAATACGAGCGGCCACGTTCTTGACAGGTTTTCTTTTGATTAGTTTTTAACAAGTTATAGTAATATATTACAATAAATCGCTTGGTATTTTCTAGAGAAAAGTTTACCGAAGAAAAGTCTTCGTAAGTTTTTTTAGATTTTGAATTTCCTTCCTTAATAAGTCATTTATTCTGTCATTTAAGGTACTGTTAAGTTACGTCTTCAAAGTTTTGCTTATAATTGTTTTTCAATAAAAAATAAAAAAAAGTGCATGCTCAATTCAGATCGATCCAAATTTCGTTACGCTTTAATTCAAGCATAAACGTCTTCAAAAATACAAGTAATAGGAAATAACAAACTAACACTAAAAATAACCGGTCAAGCATGTAGGGGCTTCATCATTTTGTAAAAGCTGTCTATGACTACTATAAGTATGTCCTATGGCCAATCTGCGCATGAGGACATTTTCCTTTCTAGTCATATTCAAGGAGTTTAGGGGAGGGTAGACCAAAGGTTTGATGGGCCATAGTTTATTGTCAGGAGGTGTTAGGTCCCAGTCGAGTTGGAGTAAGGAACGAAAGATATGATTAAGGAGAGAGTTGAAATCTCTCTGAACTTTCGAAATTAGTGTTCCGTACGTTGATTGCTTTTAAAATAAAAAAATTTGTTACGGAGGTATGAAATGATCAGTGACTTCACAAAACGCACACCAAATGAGTTTTCAACAAAGATTGTTTCCAATCTTTACTGAAAACTGATTTTTTTCACTTCCGATTTCACCCCCCAAAACTAACCCCTTAAGTCAGATAGATCATCAGATATTTTAATTTATGCTGATTAAAATCTATTAATGTCTCAAAGATATAAGACGCCGTTATGATTTATTATTATAAAACTACTATATTGTTTCTACATATTTTTTAAGAAAATAATCATACGTCATGTTATGTTTTGTTATATTTGAGGAAATAATTTGGATACAATACTGAAAAATTCTACTCTTATATACGAGTTTCCCCGTATATTGCTCCAATGAAAATAGTGACAATATTTTATAGTTTATGTAACTACTATCACTAATAATCTTACATCATGAATTAGCAGTCTTATAAATTATGTTTCTCGATGTAAATCTTCACATACACACACAACGTAACAAACCTGATAATTTTAGAAATAATTAATTTAATAATAGAATTTTCGGACAAAAATCTTCTAAAACCTAAAAAAAAGTTTTTCAGCTATCGAGCCTCGCTGCTTTTTTTTCCTAGGCACGACAGTTAAGTCGCACAACCTCTAGCATCGCTAAATTTAGTTGCCCACATAGGACACAACCGAAAAGCATAATTCTGTTCATAAAACGCGAAAAAACTATATAGTTGACTATTTACATTACATTGTCGATAGTAACAATAAAAATTTCCATTGTTTTACTAACCTTGTTTAGGGTGTATTCTTAAAAACAAACCGGTCAAGTGCAAGTTGAACTTGCGCAATTAGTGTTCCGTACGTTGATTGCTTTTAAAATAAAAATTTTTTGTTATGAAGGTATAAAATGATCAGTGACTACACAAAACGCACCCCAAATGAGTTTTCAACAAGGTTTGTTTCCAATCTTTACTGAAAACTGATTTTTTCACTTCCGATATCACCCCCCAAAACTAACCCCTTAAGTCAGATCATCAGATATTTTAATTTATGCTGATTAAAATCTATTAATGTCTCAAAGATATAAGACGCCGTTATGATTTATTATTATAAAACTACTCTATTGTTTCTACATATTTTTTAAGAAAATAATCATACGTCATATTATGGTTTGTTATATTTTGAATAATTTGGATACAATACTGAAAATTTCTACTCTTATATAAGAGTTTCCCCCTATATTGTTCCAATGAAAATAGTGACAATATTTTATAGTTTATGTAACTACTATCACTAATAATCCTACATCATGAATTAGCAGTCTTATAAAATATGTTTCTTGATGTAAATCTTCACATACACACACAACGTAACAAACCTGATATGTTAGAAATTATTAATTTAATAATAAAACCTAACCTTGTTTAGGGTGTATTCTTAAAACGGTCAAGTGCAAGTAGAACTGGCGCAATTAGTGTTCCGTACGTTGACTGCTTTTTAAATAAAAAATGTTGTTACGTAGGTATAAAATGATCAGTGACTTCACAAAACACACCCCAACCCCAAATGAGTTTTCAACAAAGTTTGTTCCCAATCTTTACTGAAAACTGATGACCTTGAAATTTTTGTTTTTTTTATATACCAGATAAATTATTAAAGGTAATGCACTCGTGATAATTTTCGTTCAATCTACACCCCGTGGAGAATATTCTAGAATTTTTTCAAAATTTTTTGATAAGTACTGTTCGAGATAAGGCGGGTGGACAGCGATTTTTCGTGATTTTTTAAAAATAATATAAAGAAAAGTATTACATTTATAATATATATATATATATATATATATATATATATATATATATATATATATATATATATATATATATATATATATTTTACTCGTGTTTATTTGACACCACACTCGATGACCTAGTAAATAGTAAAAAAAAATTTTTTTCACTTCCGATTTCACCCCCTAAAACTAACCCCTTAAGTCAAAATTTAACTTTTAAAACTACATGGCTCTGACGAGGCCATCAATTCCTATATTATTACCAAATTTTAACTTTCTATGACAAATAGTTTCGGAGAAAGTTCGGGTGTAACAGACAGACAGACAGACGGACAGACACCGGTCATCTTATAAGTGTTCCGCACGGAACACTAATAATAATGTGATTTGGATCGTTTCCCGCTTTGTCAAATGAATACGATACCGATGTGGCGTCCACATTGTTGCTGAGTATGAAAAAAAAAATGATATTTTTACCACTTTCGCTGCGGTCGGAATAAGTTCACTTGTGGAGTAGATATCTCTAAAGGCAGCTTTTTGAAAACTTTCGTATACATTATATTCGGTGAAGTGATTAAGTTTGGTGAGTACTATAACTCAGAAAAGTTCAAATTTAAAATATACTTTGTATTTCGATTCAAAATACACAGTTTCAATGGTATTATTATTACTTATTTTAGATAAGAGCTACTTAGAATCGACCACGAAAGCTGTGTATTCAGAGAAATATACATGATATTAGGAGGTAAGAAATCGATTCAACAAAAAAAATCGGTAGAGGGAACCTTTGTCTATGACGCATTTTAGTAAAAGTATCAGTCGAGATCGAACTTTCGTCGAAATCACGTAAAATGCCAAATGAGTCATTTGTTTGCGCGTCGGTTCGAGGCAGCTTTTCTTTGTTTCTATCCAAAGGGGCCTAAAATGACACATTCGGCCGCTAAATATATTAAAGAGTCGGTGTCGTTTGTGAAGAAGTGGATAAATCATTTTAACGAGGCGAAAAATGTCGACGACTTGCCAAAACGTGGCTTGGTAGGCAAAGTCACTTCGAAAGTCGAAAAACGAACTGTGTCTTTGTTTTCACGGGACCCGAAATTGACGCTGCGTCAAATAGCGGCAACATTAAGAAAATCGGGTTTGAATGTGTCTCATGAAGACCATTCGACAACATCTTCGTGCTCATGATGTCAAATTCCGAAGCACGTTGAAGAAACCTCTGCTGGGCGAAAGTCACGTCGCGAAGCGGCTCGCTTAGGCTCAAGATAATATACTAAAGTGGCCCGCATAATCGTCTGACGCTAACCCTACTGAAAATGTTTGGGAGGCTCTGAGGACTTTGACTGAATTGTCTCGGAAGATTCGGAAAATTTGCAAAATATGCAGAAAATCTCGTCGGCAGCATGTCTGGAAGATGCCAGGCATTTATTGATGCAGGAGGCGATTAGACAACTTACTAAGGTAATTGTGCCGTTGTTAGAACACCAAAGAATACATTGATGGCAAAAAATGATCTCGAAACACATTTTTTTAAAGAATACGAGCGGTTACGTTCTTACTTGATAGACTGTAAAGCATTATCAGACATGCATCCTAAACCGGTATCTAATATTTATGAACCGTGGGACTTTCAAAATATTTTTTGAGAAATAATTTTTATATTAATAATTTAAATTTATTAGTAAAAAATATCACTTTAGAACAAACATTCCAAACCGATAAAGATGAAGCGAATGAAATAATATGGGAACTTAACACACAACAAGAAGAGAAAAATATTCAATTTACCACTCCAAAAGAAGTCTTAAAATAAATTAAAGAGAATATTAACCCGAAGAAAGCTCCAGGGTTTGATCTAATAACTGGAAAAGTGCTAAGAAATCTTCCAAGAAAAGCCATAATAAAACTAACAAACTTGATCAAAGCATCATTTAGATTGAGATATGTACCTAGCTTATGGAAAATTGCAGAAGTAATCATGATTCCAAAACCTGCAAAACCACTACATGAAAAAACATCATACAGACCGACATCATTATTGCCTGTTTGAAAAGTTGTTATATAAAAGATTGGAACCCATAATTAAGAGAAAAAAGCTAGTTCCAACACATCAATTTGGTTTTAGAAGAAAGCACTCTACTATAGACCAGATACACAGAATAACATCAGTAATAGAAGCAGCGCTTGAAGAGAAAAAAGTTTGTTCTGCAGTTTTCCTTGATGTCGCCCAGGCCTTTGACAAGGTTTGGCATGAAGGATTAATGCAGAAACCTAAAAAATACCTACCAAAACAACTTACCGAAATACTCCATTCATACATAACAGACAGATACTTTCGTGTAAAACAAGAAGAAGCTTACTCTGAACTGAAAGAAATTAAAGCAGGGGGTGTCACAGGGTAGTGTCCGATTCTGTACCTGTTATACACTTGTGATATCCCACAGCCAGAAAAGGACATTATTGTCACATTTGCAAAATTAAGGAAGAAATATAATAATTGTAGTGAAATCCTGCAATGGGTCCACATCTCCTTCTGAACCAGTTTCTCGTTTACTCCAAACACCAGTTCGATATCTGTTGCTTTAAGGTAATCTCATCTAATCTCGTTTAATTAAGAAAAAACAATTTTAAAACACAATAAACTTAATTTCTCTTTTGTTAAGAATCAAAGGCATTTTTTTTACTTCCCTTACTAAAGGGAACTATATTATATTCGTAAAAAGAAATCTTCCGAAATTTTTATATTTCTTTACGTTCGAGTGTTACTCATTTCGGTCGATCTGTCTGTCGCGCTGTTGGCAAGATAAGTCATGAACGAAAAAAAAAATATGCATGTCAAATTTTTGAGATATATCGTTTTAGAAGAAAGGGGTGAGCGGTGTGTGATCATTAATTTTGTGTAATTTCAATAGTATTATGAGAATTTTTCTTTTCCTAGAAGTTGGTTGAAATAATAACCAAATTTTAACTACACTTATTTATAGTTAACCACTAGCCGTGGCCGCGGCTCCGCTGGCGTGTACTTGATTCACTACTATCGTCACTGCTTATTCCTTATGTTACCTAACGTAATAAAATATCTGCCATTATTTCCCCTTATCTCTCATTATTTTTCCTTATCTCTCCGCCTCTACATAATTTCCATTATCTAGGCTTATCTCTGCTCATCTGCCATTATTTCTCCTTATCTCCCATTATTTCTCCTTATCTCCCATTATCTTACCTTATCTCCCATTATCTAGGCTTATCTTGACTTATCTCGCAATATTTCTCCTTATCGCCCATTATTTCTCCTTATCTCCCATTATCTCACCATAACTCCCATTATCTAGACTTATTTCTGCTTATATCCCATTATTTATACTTATCTCCCATTATCTAACCTTATCTCCCATTATCTAGGCTTATATCGAATTATATAAAACATATGTATAAATTTATAAAAACACGTAAATCGGATAAGTGGTTTTCAAGTGATAAGCTCATTGACGGACAGACAGACAGACAGAGAGATGTTGCATTTTATATATATTATATTTTTTGCACCATGATATTGTTCCATATTTAATGGTTTAGGCAGTGTATTGCAAGAGAACGCGCTAACGGTAACCTTTTTTCCGACTTGATCACTATTATCGTCACTACTTATTCTTTATGTTACCTAACGCAATAAAATATATCCTATAACTTGGCCAGAGATCATATGTATGTTTAAAAAAAAAAGCACGTAACGCACTAACGGACAGACAGACAGAGATACGTTGCATTTTATATATATATATATATATATATATATATATATATATATATATATATATATATATATATTATAGATAGATAACCTGGCCAGAGGACATATGTATGTTTTAAAAAAAAAGTACGTAAATCGGATAAGTGGTCCTCCAGTGATATGCGCGGGACACGGACAAACAGACAGACAGATAAAGATTCGTTGCATTTTATATATATTATAGATGCAATAAAATATCTATCTATAACCTGGTTAGAGAACATATGTATGAATTTAAAAAATCACGTAAATCGGATAAGTGGTTCTCGAGGGATAAGCGCACTAACGGACAGATAGACAGACAGAGAGACGTTGTATTTTATATCTATTATAGATATAGATTATTATTATTATTATATAACCTGGCAGAAGAATATATGTATGAATTTAAAAAAAGACACGTAAATCGGATAAGTGGTTCTCGCGTGATAAACGCACTAATGGACAAACAGACAGACAGAGGGACATTGCATTTTATATATATTATAGATTATAGATATTCTCAGCTACATAATATTGTTCCTTATTTAATGGTTTAGGCTGTGTATTGCAAGGGGGCGCGCTAGCGGCAAACTTTTTTCCGACTTCACTCACTATTATCGTCACTGATCATTCCTTATGCTACCTATCGTAATAAAATATAGCCTATAACCTGGCCAGAGAACATATGTATGTTTTAAAAAAAAGTACGTAAATCGGATAAGTGCTTCTCCAGTGATAAGCGCACTAACGGACAGGCAGACAGACAGACGGAGAGACGTTGCATTTTATATAGTATAGATATAGATATGACGAGTGAAATACTTTTTTCAGGGTTTTTGATGTCGACGAAACTAAAAATGATGTTGTTTTCAATCTTAACACAAATAATATGCAAAACAGTGTGATTATAAATTTGCAACTTGTATTTGCAAGGGAAGTACTGGAAGAACCAATTTTTACTAGAAGTCACACTTGAAAAACTGTTAATTCTTACACAAAACGTGGGAATGTTCACTTTATTTAGTTTCACAAGTACAAAAGCGATTTTTGTGTTAATTATGTTGCAGAAAAAATATACATAATCATATACAAATAATAATAAAAATGCTATCATTAACTTTTAAAATTGCTTTTCAATAAATACATTATTTTTTTCGTCGCTTCATTAACGTTTTACTGCTTACCGTAAAAAGTATCATGCATTTTAAAAATACATAACTATCAGACAACTTATAAGGGCTTTTTTCCGTCCAGACAATGGCACGCAATATTTTTCCATTAGTTACGGCACTCACACTTCATTCTCGACTGAGTTGAACGATTTTTCTACGGCTCGTCATTTCCGATGGAAAATTACGAGGTGTTATTTCAAAAGTTCTGAGAAATATAGGCTGTTAGTTTTGCTTATTTTATTTTCCTGTACCTAGGCGAATTGTCTCGATGTTTGGTGGCGATTTCATTATTCAAAGACCATCCAGCCGCTTATGAATTGCTTTTCTGCATATAGTAACCCTAAAAACATCTTACTAATATTAGAGCGATTCGGCTGAGTGATTTGTATGCTTCCAGTAAAGCAGACCGGTATATACGACAAAGACTACGTATCATCGTCAATTTATGCTGGCACCAGATAGCTGAAGTACAGTTGGAGCATCAACTATCGGATGAAATTAAACTCAAGCGGGAAGTAAGTCAGGGTTGTATTCTATCGCTCTTGTTGTTCAACCTCTATTCGGAGGTGATATTAAATGAAGCAATCACTGGTACCGCTGAAGGAATCAACATCAATGACGTTAACATAAATAACATCAGATACGCCAATTATACATTAATTATCACTAATAACTGAAAAGATCTACAAAAACTTATGGATAAAATAACTGACATTTATATACAGTTTGGTTTAAGACTTAATGCAAATAAGACAAAATATATGATTATAAGCAAATAATCTAATATTGAAGAAGAAGTATTACAGTCAGTGGCACAAAGTTAGAGGGAGCTGATAAATTGATGTATCTCGGTAGCAATATCAATGACCACTGGGACCTGACTGTCGAAGTCAAATTTCGAGTAGAGAGGACTCGAACCGCATTTATGAAGAATAAAAAAATCTTAACTAGTTACGACGTATCGTTGAAACTACGGATGAAGATGGTATGCTGCTATATCTTTCCGGTTCTCTTGTACGCTAACTGAAGCAATTCTTAATCGTCTGGAGGCATTTGAAATGTGGGTGTATCGACGACTACTGAAAATCGGTTGGATGGGCAGAATTAGTAACAGCATTCTGATTCTCATGGCCAAGGACTTGGAGGTGATCACAACCATCAAGCGATGCAAATTAGAATATTTTGACCACTTTATGAGACATCCAGAAAAATACGAAATCTTGCATCTGATTATAGAGGGAAAGATTCCAGGTAGACGTGGTCCAGGGAAAAGAAGAACATCGTGGTTGAAAAAATTGAGGCAATGGTACGAAAAGTCTATGGTTTTCGAGCGGCTGTTAATAAAACGATCATCAGAAACATGGTCGCCGACATGATAACTAACGATCCTTGAACGGTCATGATACCCGAAGAAGAAGAAGAAAACAGATATTCTAATAAATAAAATTTTTTTTCCGCATTAGAGTAATTGGTTGGAAAATCAAAGAATAATAAAAATTATAAAAATAAAAGCATCTTATACAAGAAAAAAATTTATTTGTACATTAGTTCGGCAAAGATTTTCAATCAACTTTAAAAAAAATGGGATTCTCCTTATGATTTCAGCAAGCCATGAGATAAGAAAAACCAATAAAAATGAAATGTGATTTAAGAGGAATTACCTAAATTTTTGATGCACAATTTCGAGTCTGAATTAGCACTAGTACTAGTAACGGGTAACCTGTCTACCCGTTCAAAATCTGGTACCCGACTGATTTGGCTGGGTACCCGATTTGGCCGGATACTTTACTACCCGGCCAGGTAAATTTACCAAATTTTTTGAGCAAAATAAATCCAAATTAAAAATAACATTTTTCAAAATCTACCCATAGCATATTTTAATATTCAAAATCGAGCAAAGGTGTGATTAGTATTTCACCAGTTTCAAACGACAATCTGTTCATTTTTCTTATTTCCAATTTCAGAAAATAGCATTTTACTTAGTATTAAAGAGGCTAGTGCTGAAAGAAACTTAAGAGCCAGTTCTCCTAATCTAGGAAAAATCTTGAAATTAATCTGCCATCATAAAAACGGACTTGCTTCACTATCTAACAATGGAAAACTTAAATAAGAACTGAACTCCGTTTTTGCCTCTTCTAATCCATGAGAGACCTTTTTATGTTTATCTCTGGTTTGACTAATATTAGAGAATACATCCCAAAATATCTGCTTCTGTTTCTTACATTTTTTTGGTACTGTTAAGTTTTTTAAAATACTAAGTGAGACATCGTTCGATACTGATGCCACATCTTCATCGGGTTTAATATATACTATTAACAGATGATGACAGATTGATGTATTTTAAAATATCTTCTTTAATCTGCTCTTTGTTAGTAAAATATGTATCTTGAAATCATGGATCCAGGAACGTGACAATTATATAATTGTTGTTCAATATTTGCAAATGTCTGGCTCAAACCTTCAAGTAAATTATCCCATATAGATCCCAAACCAGGAACCTCAATTTCCATTAAATATTTATTTCGTGACAAAACTGTTGGAATCACTTCTGATATTATACACCGTGAACGATTGAAATGTTTGGTAGTTTGTTTAATTGGTTATAAAAGCTCCAGTAACGTTTTAATTAAGTCCCACTGATTTGGGGTCGAAGAAAAAAGTGAATCATATTCAGCAGCAACTAAGCTGATAACCTTTCCAATAGATAAGATGTGAAATTCCAGCCTGTAAGTACATTTTGTACCATTGTCTTTACTCCAATGTTAAAATCTCTCTGAATTTGTTCTAATTTCATTCTGGAAGAAGATGAGTGGGTTAAATAAGTTACGATCCTTTTTTCGTCCCTTATAACGTCCAATACAGATCTTTGCGCTTTTAGAGAGTCGACTACTATCAGTTGTCTAAGTCTTCTAAGCTTTTTATTAACACCACTATCTCTAACAAATAAGTGGACTTTTGTGTTGTTTATTCTGGCCTCTGATATTAAGCACAAAATGTTTTGGTTCAAAATCTTTAGTTAGCCAATGTGTCAAAGTTATAACGTTCTTGTTATTTACGTCAGATGTCCACGCATCTGTTGTAAAAGAAAAGGAATCAACACCTAATAGTAAACCAGCATTGTTCGTAAATTCGGAAATGACGCTTTGGCTAAAAAATGGTCGGCTTCCCTCAAGTATAGCAAGTAGTCTCCTGAACCCTAAAAAATAAGTATTTAGAATTTTTGCGTTTTTATTTTTTAACTAGAAGAATATTTTGCTGGATTATTTTTGGATAAAGAAAAAGGAAGAAAACTATTTTCAAAATAATTTATTGTCAGCTTTATCCTTGTAAGTTATATATTTTACTGTACAAAAGTAAATCACAACAATAACCTTAATGTAATAATAATTCATTTTCCGTATCTATATTTTCTACAAACGATTGGTTGTCCAAGGCTATCATCTCTCCTGTTGCCACTTGTGTTGTCTCAAAATATTCTATGTATATATATATATATATATATATATATATATATATATATATATATATATATATATATACACTCTTTTCAAATCATCAGTCCACCGACTTGGTGGTATATCTCTACTCTGATAGGCTTCGAATCTTGGTCGCCACTCTATGATTCTCTTTGTCCATCGCCCATCCTTTAACCTAGCAACATGCCCAGCCCAGTTTCATTTAAGATGTAGAATGAATTTGACTGCGTCTTTTACCCCCCGTTCTCTTCCTGATAATGTGATTTGGGATGTGACCTCTAAGAGCAGCGTCTAACATTGACTCTCCATCTTTCGTTGCATGACACATATTTTATCGATGTTTTTCTTCGTCATTGTAAGAACGGGGAGTATGCATCTGTCAAATATTTTTCTTTTTAAACAAATAAGAAGGTTAGATTTGAATACATAGAGCAGTT
The DNA here is from genome assembly GCA_019049505.1 of Pachyrhynchus sulphureomaculatus. Classification (NCBI taxonomy): domain Eukaryota; kingdom Metazoa; phylum Arthropoda; class Insecta; order Coleoptera; family Curculionidae; genus Pachyrhynchus; species Pachyrhynchus sulphureomaculatus. The sequence continues at coordinate 80,330,356 of CM032453.1, read as the reverse complement.
TGCCATATGCAGCCCAGGAGAGACTTATTTGCCGCTGAATTTCATGTATTTGGTTATCTCGTTCTATGCTGATTTCGTGTCCCAAGTATTTATATTGGTTACTTGCTCTATCTCTACGTTATTCAGTTTTATAGTGTCGCTTAATACAAGATTTGTCATAAACTGGGTCTTGGATAGATTAATTTTTAGAGCAACCTTTCCTGAAGCATGTGTAGCATAGTTTATTGATTTTAAAATACTTTCTAGAAGTGTTACGAAAAGCTTGGGTGAGAGCGTATCACCCTGCCGCACTCCTCTTTCGATTCGAAATTTGCTGGTAGATTGATTAGTTTGTGTTTTAACAAGAGCGGTGGCATTTTCATATATGTATTTGATTACATTGGAATATCGATGATGAATACAACACTCAGCAAGCGCTTCCAAAAGTCTCTGCTGATTTACAGAGTCAAAAGCCTTTTCGAAGTCCGCAATTATGAGTACAAGAGGCTTATTATATTCTGTAGTAACTGTAAGCAGATGGTCGTTTGTTCCAGACCCCGAGCGGAAATCTGCCTGTTCTTTTGAAAGGAAAAACTCGAATTTATTGATTGATTGATAGTTTGTAAGGTCTGGAGTATGTTCTTTTTTATGCATAATGACAATAGTTGCATTAATCCATTGCGATAGAGTTATTCCTTCCAGGAGGTATTTATTGAATAACATTTTAAGTAATTTGATAATTTGTTGTCCTTCTTAGTTAATTGTCTCTACTACAATATTATCTTTACCCGGAGCTTTGTTATTTTTCATGTCCTTCAAGGCTGATGTGAGGTCTTCTTCTGTGATGTCTGGAATATCCTCCGACCCCTGAATTAGGACTTTTGGTATGTTGATTTCTGTTCTTTTATCTCGTAAGGTATATAATTTTGATAAAATAATTCGATGATCTGTAAAATATCTCTTTTGTTTGTTATTACATTACCATGCATGTCCTTAATCTTGCATATGCCTTTCCTTCTCATTGTGTTCTTCCTTTTCAAGACTTTTAAGCTTTTATTCTGTTCTACAACGTTTTTAATTTCTTCTGCATTTTTTTGTCTTTTCTAATTTCCCTCGATATCTCTATGTTTATAGTTTTGTATTAATCTTATCTACCATTTCTCTCCTTTGCGTCATTAGCTCTTTTACTCTTTGATTTAATTTCTGTTCTTTTTGATAACATATTTGAAAACATCAAAAAAATAGCATATAAAATAATATAGCATATATATATATATATATATATATATATATATATATATATATATATATATATATATATATATATATATATATATATATATATATATATATATATATATATATATATATATATATATATATATATATATATATATATATATATATATATATATATATATATATATATATATATATATATATATATATATATATATATATATATATATATATATATATATATATATATATATATATATATATATATATATATATATATATATATATATATATATATATATATATATATATATATATATATATATATATATACGAGGCTGGTTTGAAAAGTCCGTGCAAAGTCCGAGAGATGGCACCACCGGCGCGTATCGAGGTCATGTTTAGTTAGTAGCATCTCTTGAATGAACGTACACCAAGTTTCAGCCATATTGGTCTATTTCTTTGTGTTTGGCATTCGTGTGAATCAAGGAAGTCGAGTGATTTTCAAGAAATGGACGAAAAAGAATTTCGTGTGGTGATTAAACATTACTTTATGAAAGGCAAAACGCCTCAGGAGACTAAAGAGAAGCTTGATAAACATTATGGTGACTCTGCACCTTCGATTAGAACAGTTTATAAGTGGTTTCAAAATTTTCGGATTGGCCATATGGGCACAAGTGACGCTGAACGTTCTGGACGGCCTGTGGAGGTTACGACTCCAGAAATCATTGATCAAATCCATGATATGGTGATGGATGACAGAAGAGTTAAGGTGCGTGAGATTGCTAGTGCTGTGGGCATCTCGACTGAACGGGTACAAATAATATTTTGCATAAACATTTGGACATGAGAAAGCTATCCGCAAGATGGGTGCCGCGATTGCTCACGCTTGACCAAAAACGGAATCGTGTGAAGTGTTGCAAAGGATGGTTTGCAGCTGTTCCAGAAGAATCCGGAGGACTTTAAGCGTCGTTTCGTCATTGTGGATGAAACATGGATACATTACTATACTCCTGAGACCAAACAACAATCTAAACAATGGGTTACCAAGGGGGAATCTGCACCAAAAAAGGCGAAGACCGTTCCTTCGGCCGGAAAGGTTATGGCGACTGTCTTTTGGGATTCGCAAGGGATAATCCTCATCGACTATCTGGAAAAGGGTAAAACTATTACAGGTGAATATTATTCATCGTTATTGGACCGTTTGAAAACCGAGCTGCAAGAAAAACGCCCGCGATTGGCCCACAAGAAAGTCCTTTTCCATTACGACAACGCACCAGCACACACCTCAGCAGTTGTGGTCGCAAAATTAATGGAAAGAGGATTCCAACTCGTTTCACATCCCCCCTATTCTCCAGACTTGGCTCCCTCGGACTACTATTTGTTCCCCAATTTGAAGAAATGGCTGGCGGGACAAAGATTTTATTCAAACGAGGAGGTGATTACAGACACTAATGGATATTTTGCAGACTTGGACAAATCGTATTATTCGGAAGGGATCAACAAACTGGAACATCGTTAGACGAAGTGTATCAGCCTAAAAGGAGACTATGTCGAAAAATAAAAAAGGTTTACCCCAAACACATAAGTAGTTTTTATTTTTGCACGGACTTTTCAAACCATCCTCGTATCAGTCGATTCCGAACTTTCGTCGAAATCACGTAAAATCCAAAACGAATCACTTGTTTGCGCGTCGATTCGAGGCAGTCTTTTTTTGTTCCCATCCAAAGGGGCCTAAAATGACACATTCCGCGGCCGCTAAATATATTAAAAAGTCGGTGTGATTTGTGAAGAAGTAGGTAAATCATTTTAACGAGACGAAAAATATCGACGAATTGCCAAGACGCGATTCGGTAGGCAAAGTCACTCCGAAAGTCGAAAAACTAATCGTGTCTTTGTTTTCACGGGACCTGAAAATCGAGTTTGAATGTGTCCTATGAGACTATTCGACAACATCTTCGTGCTTATGATGTCAAATTCCGAAGCATGTTGAAGAAACTTTTGCTGGGCGAAAATCACGTCGCGAAGCGGCTTGCTTGAGCCTCCGATAAGATACTAGAGTGGCCCTCACAATCCCCGGACGGTAATCCTATTGAAAAATTTTGGCCTCCTGTAAAGAGAAAGATCAAATGAAAGACTCTGAGGACTTTGACTCAGTTGTCTCGCGAGATACAAAAAATTTGCAGAGTAAGCAGAAAATCTCGTCGGCAGCATGCCTCGAAGATGCCAGGCGATTATTGACGCAGGAGACGATTGGACAACTTACTAAGGTAATTGCGCCGTTGTTAGCACACCAAAGAATACATTGATGGCAAAAAATGTTCTCGAAACACATTTTTTCAAGAATACAAGCTTAATCGATGTTTATAAATTTGCAATAGAGATCCATTCGCCACTGAATTTTTTAATTAATTCCGTCATTCACTCTAAAATCGAACAAAATAACATTTTAAAAAACACAACTGATCTTTTAAAAGATGGAAAAAATTGTTAAATTATGAAAGTCTACAAACGTCCTTAATTCGATTTTTGGTTCGGGTTTAATTTGCCTGAAATTTGGGAAATATTTATGATAAACACAAAATTAATCAAAAATAAAATGGTAAACTCGTCACTAAATCAGATCCTTCAAGATTTAACAATCCTGGGGACGTTGCAAATTTATTTAGGAAGTCGCCCAGGGAATTTAGTCATACCGACACTAGACGACATAAACTCGTTACTGTGATATTAGAGTCGTCTCCTTTATATCTTATTTTATGCTTTGTGGGACAAAGAGTATAAGATAAACAGCCAGAAAATAATCTTATCACGAACTCTAAAATATATGGCAAATAATTCACAATGTATGAATAAAAAAAAAAAACGGCCATTCCTCTTAATCCCTTGCTACGCGATCTCGATTTACCTGAACGATTTATTATTCCACATTGCCGAGTCGTAATTCGCGTCAAAAGATTAAAATTTAAACTCGGCTTAAAACTGCGAAGACGGTTCTCGTCCATAAATACGGAAAAGGATATGCGAGATAGAGGTGAAAAGAAAAGTTCAAAAAACTCATTAAAAGATGGATTTGGTCGGCTCGGTAGAGATGAATATTAAATATGCAATTCTTTTTGTATTTTTAATTTCGAGTCTGTCCCTGTACACCTCGGTTAACAATGTCTTTTGTGACAGTGGAAATTAAATTTTCAGGAAACTGTCTCTTCCCGTAATTGCGAGGCACGTATAAATTTCACAAAAATGTTCTTCAGTTAAATAAAAATTATTTTAATTCATACTATCTGGGCGGAAAATTCATGAATTGAAAAGTTGTTGAACGAACGAACGTGGGAGAGGTTTTTCATGGAGTCTTTTTGGACATTTTTATTAAAAAAGCCTATATAACCTAAAATCAGTAGGCTGTGATACAGAAAAGTTAGTAGGCGATTACATAAAAGAATGATATATTAGCATGTTGCATATATGAACATATAACCAGCAATAACAACTTTAAAATTGACCGTTTTTTTTTTTTTTTCCAAAATTATCATCAGACTTTCGACAAGCCTCGGAATCGGACGGATAAAAGCCTAAAATGACATTTGGCAAAGAAACGGACCATGAGACTAGCTACCTGGAATGTACGGGGGATAACTAAGAAAACGGTGGAACTAATGAGGGAATTAAGCCAGCAAAAGATTGACATAGCGGTTCTATAGGAAACGAAAAGGAAAGGAAAGGGAAAGGAAGAACTGACACACTACCTACAGATTTGGTCTGGTTTAGATATATCTGAAAGAGCAGTATCAGGAGTTGCTCTTTTAATACATTAGAGACACAAGAACTATATAAAAAACTTCGAATGTGAATCAGACAGAATTATAACACTAACAATACATCTTTATGGATATGAAAGTGTCATAATTGGAGTTTATGGTCCAACGAGTGACTCGATGCAAAGCGTGAAAGATAATTCCTATCAAGACTTAAGAAGAGTAATGGCAAAAACAAAAAGCCACCAAGAAAAAGTAATAACTGGAAGAATTGGATCCAAACAAAAGGCGATGTAATAGACCAACATGGAGAAAATATTATCAATCAATCGAGAGAATTACTAATAGAATACTGTAATGAGCATCATCTAAAAATATTAAATGGCTTCTACGCACACAAGAACATACATAAATACACATATTAAGAATTCCACCTTTTTTACACGCGAAGAAAATAACACCAAGTATGTCTCCATACCATATAATCCGAAATGCAGCAAGGGATTCAATAAGGTATTTATGTTAATAAGGTAGGCCTCACCTTAGTCATCAGGCAATCTGAGGAATACCTTAGGAAATCCCAAAGATAAGATTCCCAATTGTGAGAAAAGTAGAATTTATGAAATTAGTTGTAATGATTGTGACAAAAAGTATGTTGGGCAAACTAAAAGATCAATTAAAACACGATTTAAAGAACATTTAGCACACTTAAAATACAGTAGAACAAAAAAGTCTAGCATTGCCGAACATGCCCTTGAAGCTGATCATATTGTAACATTAGATAATCTAAGATTAATTAAAAATATATCTGATAGGAGATTGTTGAACGTATACGAAAGTATGGAAATTATAAAATGTAAAAGTAGTTTAAATAAAGACAGAGGGCATATTCCTTATAGTCCGCTCTACTGGTTACTTGACCGGAACTGATGGCCTTGCCTATGTCATTAGTTCCGCCTAAGTAATTCAAGGGTTAGGCTAAGTATAAATAGGGTAGATTTGTAGTTTAGCTTTAGTCAATCATCGCTCCTGATGAAGCTAACATGGTTAGCGAAACGCGCGTCGAATGCAAAAATAATGAGTTTGGTGTAGTGGTGATATATACTGAGTAGTATAAATACACATGGGAAAGACCGGTACTAGGACAGAGATGAATTATTGATTATTTTATTATAAAACAAAGATCAGCTATGAAGATTCAAGACTGTCGAGTAAAACGAGGACCTAATTGTGGGTCTGACCACTACATGCTTGAATTAAAAATCATTTGGCCTTTTAAAACCAACTTTGGCAGAACAGTACAGGAAGAGACAGTAGAGTATAAACAAAATGTAGAAGAAGAAAAATACAAATTATACCTGTACCTAGTATTCGAACACTATATGGAAATCGATTAAAGAATGAACTTAAAACTTATGAACAAGTGGATGATATAGCAAATGAATATACGAACATCGAGAAAGCACTCCATAGTGCTGCCTATCAAGCACTTGGAACAAGAAGAAAAAGAAACAAAAACCCTTTGGATGAAAGAAGAAACTATATAACAGGTGGTTAACTAAAAAAACTCGTGAAAGAGAGGAATACAAAGAAAAAAATAAAGAACTAAAAAGAAGAATCAAAGAAATAAAAAACCAGTATTGGGAACAGAAATGTATTGATTGAAGGCATAATAGGATGATCTCGGTCTACAAAAGTCTGGAAGACAGTCAAAGGAATGAAAACAAACGATATACAACAAGGCGGTCAATTAATAAGTATGAGTGAATGGGAAAACCATTATGAAGAGTTACTGACAGAAAACCGCTACGAATACGAGGAGTTACAACATACAATAGAAGAAAGAGAGGACGACAACCTACTAATAATAGAAGAAGAAACCGAAAAACATATTATGTACATGAAAAATTCAAGATCGCCAGGACCAGGTAATATGTCTATAGAGTTAGTAAAATATGAAGGAAAAGAAATTATAACTCGAATAACGAAGTTAATAAATCAATGCGTTAGATCAGTACAGCCTTATAACACCGATTTTTAAAAAGGGAAATAGAAAGCACCCTGGTTGTTACAGAGGCATCAGTGTTACTGATAGTATTAGTAGGTTGTTTGGAAAAATACTCCAGGAAAAAGTAAGAGCAAATGTTGGCTACAGCATAAGTGAAGATCAGAGTGGCTTTGTACCGGGTCTCTCCTGTATCGACAATCTCTTTACACTACAACAAATATTAGAAAACAAGATCTCAACGGGAGATGAAATACATCTCGCCTTCATTGATCTTGAGAAGGCATATGATTCTATACAACAAAGTAAACTTTGGAAAACTCTGACTGAACTAAACATGAATACCCATCTGATAGGTATCATAAAAGAGCTTTATAACAACAATATATCCTATGTAAAAAGAGGAAAACAATTATCAACACCGATATTAATAACTAAAGGACTCCGCCAAGGATGTAGTCTATCACCAATACTATTTAATCTCTACGTAGAACTAGCATTTAAGGAATAGAAAAGAAAATGCATAGGAATGGGTATACCAATAAATGAAAACTATTTCTTTACACTAAGTTTTGCGGATGATCAAGTACTTATGGCGCAGGATTCATTCGATCTGGAATTTATGCTGAAGAGACTCTACACCGAATACCAGAATTGAGGATTGCAAGTAAGCCTACAGAAAATAGAATATTTGATAGTCAATAGTGAGACACAATTTCAAGTTCTCATAAATGATGATTCACTTGTAAAACAAGTTGAAGAATTTAAATACCTTGGGGCCATTGTAGATCGAAAAGGGCTAGGAGAAGGAGAAATAAAACACAGAATTCAAAATAGCAGAAACGTAATAGGCTGTCTCAACTCCCTATGGTGGGATAAAAACATATCCAAAAAGACAAAGAAAAGAATAGGCCAATCAATGGTGGAGTCAGTTCTCTGTTATGCAAGTGAGATCTGGGTGGTAAGTGCAGAAATGAAGCGCAAATTATAAGCAGTAGAAATGGATTATCTGAGACGTAGTGCCGGGATATCTAAACTTCGACAATGATGAAAGAAGACGACAGATAAAGGCAGAAGAGACAGTTGTTGATAAAATTGAGATGCGCAGTTTATGCTGGTTTGGACATTTAATGAGAATGCCGAAAAATAGATGGCCACAGAGAATATTTCTCTGGTAACCTCCAGGGAAAAGAAGCGAGGCGACCTAGACATTCCTGGAATGAAGGCATGAGGAAAGCAATGGAAAAAAAACGAAACCTGAACGAAGACATGACTTAGGACAGAGAGGATTGGCAAAAGGGTTTGAGTGGGGCAGCACTTGGCCGTATAATGATAATGTTACATGTGTTGTAATTGTCTCTCTCTATATATGCATATATATATATATATATATATATATATATATATATATATATATATATATATATATATATATATATATATATATATATATATATATATATATATATATATATATATATATATATATATATATATAGTACAGTTGTTCCCTGAGGCCCATAACACAGGTGTATAAAAAAAAATTCTTTTAAGTCAATACGTGCTTACTTAAGTATTTTTTTATGCAGAATCTAAAAAAAACATGAAAAAAAAACATCCACCGTGAGGTTTTTTCAGAAATCAGACTTAAAGTTCCAGAAATTGAAAAAATACATTTTAATAAATAATGTAAAACTATATAATCATTAAAATTATGGAATAAAACTATTATTTCAGACGTCTTGAAAAAACTTTAAAATTAATATTAGGTTTTAGTGTTCATGTTTAACAAAAAACACGCATACATTACCTTTAACTATGCTCATCAGAGTGTCTGTACCCAGATTTAAACCTAAAGTTCGGTCCTGATAATTTTCTTAATGAGAAATATTGTTTTTTCAGATTAAACTATGTCAAACTAGAATAATTTTCTGCCGTTTTACCTTCGACTAGGCACCTTCAGGGGTCCTTACTCTCCGAGGTTAATATATAGAGGACTGACGAGAGGGGGATTGTGAGGGAAGGGCAGATCCAAGATTTTGTCATTTTGACCAAAAAATCCTCTTTAACCTAAAAAATCCATAATAGTGAGGCTACTACTTCAAAAAAAAATCAATTTTCTCATGCCTCGACTCAAAAACCCTTGAACATGACATATGACATGACGTACACTAAGCAGCCCCTCTAACATCCTCCCCAACTCTTTTAACCCCATATATATTTTACTGGCAGTAATATGCTTAAAATTAATCCATTTCTGGAACCGAAAAGCTGGACAAAGGCTCGTCTCTCTCTCTCTCAATCCTTTCACCCCAATAGGAGTATCGGTGACACTATGCAGTTGCTGCCTCAACAGTCATTCTCCAGGCATCTCGATCCTGTGCGACCTGACTTAACTCGTGCATATCCATACCAAGGAGTGATCTTACTTGGTTGAATCATCTTGTTGGAGACCGTTCTCTTGATCTTCTACCTTATACTTTCCTCGTTACTACAAGCTTTTCCATGACATCCACTTTCCTCATAATGTCACCAAAATATTTCAGGTACTGTCTATTAATTCTACCTGAAAATCAGTCATTTATACTAAGCTCTTCAAGAATAGATACTTTAGTTGGTATATGATACTCTGAGTATTCTTCGATATGCCCACATTTCAAACGCATCGATTCGTTTCTTGTCAGCTTGGTCCATGTTTCCGATGCGTAAGTTGCTATGGGGAATATAAGGCTGGATAGCAATCTTAACTTTGTGTTTTTGTGACAACTGGATCATTCTAGACCTTAGTAAGTTTGATCGTCGAGTTTCCAGCCATAGCCAAACATCTTCTTACTTCCACTTCATAGCCACCATTGTTAATGAGGGATCCCAAGTAGTTGAAATGGTCTACAACTGTGAAACCAGCAATTTCATTTATGTGTGACAGGTATTCATTACGACTAACAATCATTACTTTAATTTTCGCTCTATTAATTGTCATTCAATAGTTTTTGCTAGTGATTTCCAGGCGCTCCATAATTGATTCCAGGTCTTGTATTGAAGTTGCAAGTATAACAGTATCATCCGCATATTTAAGGTTACTTAGCTTTTTCGACCGATTGTCATACCCCCACTCCAGCCATCCAAAACAGACCTCATTATATATTTACTATATATGTTAAAAAGTAAGGGTGACAAAATACACCCCTGTACGTACGTTAAAGCGATCGAAAGAAGCTCGTGAACCAATGCCCGTAATACTCTTGAAACTATATAATACTTAACAATTTCCACCCGTTTTACTCCCTTACCCTGCTAAAGTTGAAAGTTATGAAAACATAACTTAATTTTTCGATTTTGTGACTCCAAGAATCCTGAAAAGGACATATATCACGATATATACGTGAGCTGTTTGAAAAGTTTTCCTAACAGTGAAAAAAATTTTGTTTGACTTGAAATATGTTTTATTTTTCAGTATAATCTCCTGAAACTTCAATACATTTATTCTAACGTTTTTCCAATAATTCAACACCATCATTAAAGTGTGATTCTGGAAGGTCCCCAAAATATCCATCCACGGCTGCAATAGTTTCGTTATTTAAACGCTTTCCAGCCCGGAATTTTTCGAGGTTTGGAAACTGATAATAGTCAAAGGGAGCCAAATCTGGTGAATACGCTGGATGTTCAAGCAATTTGTCATTGCCAGAACACTTGTGTGAACATGTGCATTGTGTTGATGAAAAATGATTCTTTTCTTCTTTAAAGCTGGTTTTTGTCACGAATTTTTGCATACAACTGATCGAAATGGTTACAATAATATTCAGAGCTAATTGTTTCACCTTTCTGGAGATAATCGATCAACTAAACACCTTTGTAGGTACGAAACAACCCCTCTAACTTCCTCCTAGCAATTTGAAAATTGTATTTTTTCATTTATATTCAATTATTTATGGTCAAACATATAAGGTAAGAGAGGGAGATTAGAGGAGTTGTTTTGCATATTTATTGTTATATATCCTTTTCAGTGTTCTTGGGGTCGAATATTTTTTCAATATTTCCAATTTTTACAAAAACAGTATGTAAAAGGAAATGTCAGATTTTAGTTGGAAATATGTCTGCTCAACTTTTCTTTTGTTATTAATATCTTATCATAAATTACTTATCATTTAAAAGGTAGACTCATAGTGATAGATAAAATTATCTTTTAGGACTAGTTTAAAACCACGTGTTTGCAAGAAAATTTTTAGATAAATCACTACCCATTTTTAGTGTTCCGTACGGAACACTTATAAGATCACTTCGGTATCTGCCCGTCTGTCTATCTGTCTGTCTGTTACATCCGATTTTATCCGAAGCTATTTGACATAGAAAGTTGAAATTTGGTACTAATATAGGAATTGATGGCCTCATCAGAGCCGTGTGCTTTTGAAAGTTAAATTTTAACTTAAGGGGTTAGTTTTGAAGTGAAAAAAAAGAAATTTTACTAAGTCATCGAGTAGGGTGTCAAATGAAAGCTTGTAAAAACACGAATTCAAAAATATATATAATGTAATACTTGCGTACACTTTTCTTTGTATTATTTTAAAAAAATTGCGAAAAATCGCTGTCCCCCCCCTTATCTCGAAAAGTACTGACCAAAAAATTTTGAAAAAATTCTTAAATATGCTCCACAAGCTGTAGATTGAACGAAAATTTTTACGAGTGCATTACTTTTAATAATTTATCTGGAATATTAAAGAAAAACAAAAATTTCAAAGTCAGCAGTTTTCAGTAAAGATCGGAAAAAACTTTGTTTTATACTTCCGTAACAAAATTTTTTATTATAAACTCAATCAATTGCACAAGTCCAACTTATACTTGACCGGTTTTTTTTCAGCTAGCACGGGGTTTAGAACAATAAAAGTCACGACTAGCGTCTTGAACGGGATAGTTTATTAGGTGTAATGTAATGCTTTCCTTAGTAAAGGTAATTATTGTATTGGTGAAAAAACTACCCTCCGATATTTTTGCGTTCCTTTAAGTTTCAGGTCAGGAAAATATAATTTCCATGGGTATGTCTCTATATCTATAATTTTCGTCAGTTTGCCTATTTGTTTATATATCCATCTGTCGGCCTGCTGGCATCACTCTCAAACGAAATGAGACATGTATTTCCAATTTGATGCCTGTTAAATAGAAATGGAACATATAATTATTTGTCGCTGCAGGGTTTTTGGTTGGTGTAATGAAAAATTTTAAGTAAACCATTAATAGACAAACATATAAAGGTTACGGAAGTGGAGGCGGGGGTTAAGGTGCCTTCGAGTATATAATATATGTTCTTTAAAAGGCTCTTTGAACCGAGGAATCTGTAGTTATGTTATTTTTCATTATTTCCAATTTTAATAAAAGTAGCAAGTAAAGTAAGAGGATTATACAGTAGCCACAAAAAGTAAATTTACTTTATAATTTATATTTATACAGGAAATACTGGGTAAAAAAAAATCTTTTTTGAACAACATTAAAAATATACTTTGCTCAGTAGTCATTGCTCTTATATGAAATTATTTGATTTTTCTGTTTTGTAGGTTGACAATCTATTAACGACCGATTTGTAGGTCAAGTTTAAGCTCCAATAAGAGTTTCAGTTCTTTAAATCGTGGAATTCTCACGACATATGTTCCACTAAAAAATTCTCCTAAAAGAATTAGCATATAAAAGTATATATCATTTTTCTATTCTCTAACAATTCCGAAATGAAATTTATCTACAGTAGAAAATATTCTTTTGTTGGAATATGTCGATTCGAAATCATAATATGCCGATGGAGACATGGAAATTTGACAATAAAGAAGAAATGTATTCCTATTTCTTATTCTAACGCAAAAAAAAACAATCAAATGATTGAAATAAAAAAATTACTGTTTTATTTTCCGCAATGCGTAAATAAATATTTTTCTTTAGACTATGGCTATTTTCGGTTTATTTTTAGTGTTCCGTACGGAACATTCATAGGATCACTTCGGTGTCTGTCCGTCTGTCGCACCCGATTTTCTCCGAAACTATTTGACACAGAAAGTTAAAATTTCGCACAAATATATGAATTAATGGCCCGATCAGAGGCGGGTAGTTTTGAAAGTTAAATTTTGATTTAAGGGGTTAGTTTTGGGGTGTGAAATCGGAAGTAAAAAAAATTACCAGGTCATCGCGTGTAGTGTCAAATGACTTTGACTTATTTTTAAACCCCCTGTCCATCCACCTTATCTTGAAAAGTACTGATCAAAACAATTTTGAAAAAATTGCTGATTAGACGCCATAATGTGTAGATTGAACGAAAATTATCGCAAGTGCATTACGTTTGATAATTTATCTGGTATTTAAAAAAATACTGAAAAAACACTGAAAACTATGTTTCCCTACAAAATGGGGGAAATGGTTTATTTTTCGTACATTACCGCGCGTCGCTCAGACAAAATAATTTTTTTTTGTTTATAATTAAATATTTAGGTTGTAAATATTCATTTTACACCTTTATATTAGATTCTAGATTGCGCTAGATTGATTTATTGGCTATTAGGTAACTAAGATATAACTATTATACATTACTGACTAAACAAAAACGTGAAGATATATATTGGATCTTAAGATATATACATATCAGGAACCTAATTAACTTAGCCTAGGTAAGGATTTTATGTTATTTTAAAAGCAATCACGGTACAGAACACTAATTGCGCAAGTCCAACTTGCACTTAACCGTTTTTTTTTTATTTTGCATTTAAGAAACTTACTTTTACTCTATTTAATGCCGATATTCTTGTATAATAATAAAGGTTTTTATTCACCAAAAAGGTTAATTACAATGGTATAGCATTTCCAACGTAGTAGGGCAGGTTCCCCTAACTCATAACTATATATGGAGTTAATAAATCGGTTAGATTTCTAGTTAAACCTATTACTATTCTGCTAAGTATTCGAATGAATCTAGTCTTTCTATTTATATTAGGATGTCTTGGCTGCTGTAATTCGTAGTTTCTTATCGCAAAAAGTAAATCATCCGTACACAGGTCCTCTGTTTTTATTTAAACTACTATTATATTTCATAATTTTCATACTTTCGTATGCGTTCATGTTACAGTATGATCAACTTCAAGGGCATGTTCGGCAACGCTAGTCTTTTTTGTTCTACCTTATTTTAAATATGCTAAATGTTCTTTAAATCGTGTTTTTAGTTTGCCCAACATACTTTTTGTCGCAATCTATACGACCAATTTCATAAATTCCATTTTTGTTTGTGTGTGTTTTTGGGACTTCCTAAGATATTTGATTGATTGATTATTTGAATATCTTAGGAAATTCCAAATTGTGAGGAAAGTGGAATTTTTGAAATTAGTTGTAATGATTTCGACAGAAAGTATGTTGGGCAAACCAAAAGGTCAATTAAAACACGATTTAAAGAACATTGAGCATATTTAAAATATGGTAGAACAGAAAAGTCTAGCATTGCCAAACATGCCCCTGAAGCTGATCATACTGTAACATTAAATACGAGGCTGGTTTGAAAAGTCCGTGCAAAAATAAAAACTACTTATGTGTTTGGGGTAAACCTTTTTTATTTTTCGACATAGTCTCCTTTTAGGCTTATACACTTCGTCCAACGATGTTCTAGTTTGTTGATTCCTTCCGAATAATAGAATTTCTCCAAGTCTGCAAAATATCCATTAGTGTCTGCAATCACCTCCTCGTTTGAATAAAATCTTTGTCCCGCCAGCCATTTCTTCAAATTGAGGAACAAATAGTAGTCTGAGGGAGCCAAGTCTGGAGAATAGGGGGGATGTGAAACGAGTTGGAATCCTATTTCCATTAATTTTGCGACCACAACTGCTGAGGTGTGTGCTGGTGCGTTGTCGTGATGGAAAAGGACTTTCTTGTGGGCCAATCGCGGGCGTTTTTTTTTTTTTTTTGCAGCTCGGTTTTCAAACGGTCCAATAACGATGAATAATATTCACCTGTAATAGTTTTACCCTTTTCCAGATAGTCGATGAGGATTATCCCTTGCGAATCCCAAAAGACAGTCGCCATAACCTTTCCGGCCGAAGGAACGGTCTTCGCCTTTTTTGGTGCAGATTCCCCCTTGGTAACCCATTGTTTAGATTGTTGTTTGGTCTCAGGAGTATACTAATGTATCCATGTTTCATCCACAGTGACGAAACGACGCTTAAAGTCCTCCGGATTCTTCTGGAACAGCTGTAAACCATCCTTGCAACACATCACACGATTCCGTTTTTGGTCAAGCGTGCGCAATCGCAGCACCCATCTTGCGGATAGCTTTCTCATGTCCAAATGTTTATGCAAAATATTATGTACCCGTTCAGTCGAGATGCCCACAGCACTAGCAATCTCACGCACCTTAACTCTTCTGTCATCCATCACCATATCATGGATTTGATCAATGATTTCTGGAGTCGTAACCTCTAAAGGCCGTCCGGAACGTTCAGCGTCACTTGTGCCCATATGGCCAGTCCGAAAATTTTGAAAACCACTTATAAACTGTTCTAATCGAAGGTGCAGAGTCACCATAATGTTTATCAAGCTTCTCTCTAGTCTCCTGAGGCGTTTTGCCTTTCATAAAGTAATGTTTAATCACCACACGAAATTCTTTTTCGTCCATTTCTTGAAAATCGCTCGACTTCCTTGATTCACACGAATGCCAAACACAAAGAAATAGACCAATATGGCTGAAACTTGGTGTGCGTTCATTCAAGAGATGCTACTAACTAAACATGACCTCGATACGCGCCGGTGGTGCCATCTCTCGGACTTTGCACGCACTTTTCAAACCAGCCTCGTAATCTAAGATTAATTAAAAATGTATCTGATAGGAGATCGTTAAACGCATACAAAAGTATGGAAATTATAAATTGTAAAAGTAGTTTAAATAAAGACAGAGAGCCTATTCCTTATAATCTCCTCTACTGGCCACTTGACCAGAATTGATGGCCTCGCCCATACCATTAGCTCCGCTTGAGTAATTCAGATGTTAGACTAAGTATAAATAAGGTAGATTTGTAGTTTAGCTTTAGTCAATTATCGCTCCTGATGAAACTAACATGGTTAGCGAAACGCGCGTCGAGTCCAAAAATAAAAGTGTTTAGTGGTGATGTATATTGAGTAGTGTCATTGTGCCAAAGATTCCACATTCCCAACATAGTATAATAATGATCGCAAAATAATTAATATAATAATAATTAAGCTTCATAGATTTTCAAAAAGCCTTCGATATGATAAATCATAAAAAAAATGATGGAAATACTACAATCGTGTAACATTGTTGACAAAGACTTATACAAATAATATCAAGTTTATACTGGAACCAGACTGCTAAAATAAAAGTTGAGAATCGCATGTCCAAAGAAATAAAAATAGAGAGGGACGTACGTCAGGGTTGTATTTTGTCACCCCTGTTATTCAATGTTTATTCGGAGGAAATCTGCAATAAAGCACTAGCTGATAAAAAAAGATGGAATTACAATTAATGGTGTGTGTGTGTAAATAACCTCCGCTAAGCTGTTGATACTGTCATTCTAGCGGACAGTGAAGAAGGCCTACAAAGACTCATGAATGGAATTGTTGATGCATGTGAGGAATATGGAATGAAACTGAATCGAACAAAAGAAAAACAAAAACAATGATGGTCAGTAAGAATCCTAATACAAACATAAATATTAAAGTACATCAACAAACACTTGAAAGGGTAACAAAAATAACGTAATTAGGAAGCGTAATTAGTGAAGATTGGGACCAGTTTATTGAAATACGCTCAAGAACTGAAAAAGCACGAAGCTCCTTTAATAAAATGCGAAGCGTACTCTGTAACTACCAACTAAATTTAAAAACAAGAACGAGAGTGCTAAGATGCTACGTGTTCTGGGTCATGTTATACGGTATAGAAGCTGTAACAATCACAGAGACAACACAACAAAGAATGGAGTCATTCGAGATATGGTGCTATCGCCGAATGCTGCGTGTTCCTTGGACAGCGCATACCAAAAACGTGGACATATTTGATCCGATGAGAAAGGAACGAGAGTTGATTCCGGCTGTTAAAGAAAGAAAAAGCACTTACTTTGGCCATATTATAGTCATTACTGCTCGCCCTTAATTCGTGCAAGTTTTTCAAGATTTTCTTCGCTTATTAACTACATTCACTGGATACAAACTTATTCACTTAAATAAAAAATGTAAGGTCCATGACCGGAATTTAAAAATATCCCCAATAAATAAATTATTTTTAATGCTTTTAAAACATTTTGTGGAATTAATCATTTTCTGTATTGCATCTCATCGATAATAAAATGCATTCTCTTATATAAATAAACATAGTATTCCCTCAACTCTTTAAATTTATCGTATTCCCAGTAAACGGATTCTAAAAATACCCAACAATCACAAACAAAAGCGTTAAAAAGTCTTGAAAGATGTTTAAAAGTCAAGATCAGTCATTTCTCAATCTTTCGTTAGTATCTGCGACTATCTGAAGCTGTAGAAACAAGACTCATGTGTAAACGTGAGAAGTAAGGATAGAAACCGTAAACTTCTAAAAAGAAATAAAGTAGTTACAAAATACTGTTAAAGGAAATAGTAAATATATAGTGGCGGCCAAATAATTAAAAACCGATAGTAAAAAAACATATTTTAGTAAGCATCAACCGCGTAGAGTAAAGATCCGGTAATCGGTACTGTTGCGTCACCAAAACTTATTGCAAAGGGATAAGTCCGTTTCTTTTTATCGCTAACCCCACCCACTACGTTGTTCAGGTACTGAAACATACATTTGTACTTTGTGGCACTTTTTAAACAATACGGTAGTGCTGTCGCACAATAGTATTTCTACAACTATTACCTATTTATATGACCAAGTTAAATATACTTAAATAATCAATAAGTAAATATCCTGGCTTGCCTTTTCAGACAACTAAATAATTCGAAATGACGATATGAGGAGTCGGAGAACTTCCGCACTCACAAACTAATATTGTTTTAGTAATATTTGATACAGGAAGTAAAAAATTGAAACTTTTTACCAACAAGTTCAAGATAAAAGTAAATCACGTTAGAATTGGTACCCCAATCACTACGATGTGACTTACTTTCATTTCCTCGGATCACAAAATATGTTTCCAGTAACTCGTGAATCAGCTAATATGTTCATGAGTGAAATACATACTACTTTACCAGTTTACCAGTACTCTTCATCGCGAACATAGGTACTACTAAAAGTTCCTTATTTATTTGTCCAGATGCCACCAACAGTTTAGCTATGGTATTTGTTGCTTAGTTTTGCTGGGCCTTTTCTTCTGTGACACATTTTGGTGGATTTTGTATTTGTACTTATTTCACCAAAAAGTTAGATAAATTTTCGAAAGCACGCTACAAAATTTTAATAATTTTGATCAATCGATTAATGGATATGACGAATTTATATTTAAATTTAATACATAAATGTGTAGCACCCTCTATATACTTACATGTTATTGATTCTGAAATACGCATTTTATATCATTTTTTGCGAAATTGTTTCTTGCTGTTTTAAAACATTTGATGTTTTGTCAAAACTCATTTTATAGCTGAAGAGCCTAATGTCGTTTCATTATCATAATATATGTGTGGCTTCTGACACTGTCTTTCTGACACCCTAATATACTGTACTGTTCTAAACGCACCGATGAATCCATGTTGTTCGTCCTCTTCCATCTCCAAGCCACTTACTGCCCAGTCGTTCGTGGCCCGAAATATATCCAAGTTTACCCCCCTCCCTTAATTGCCATCCCAGAACCTCCATTACTTTGCACGTTATTCTTCGCCCTAACCGTTTCCAACACTTCACATGCCTCACACTCGCATAACCAGTCTGCATCTTTCAGATAGAACCCTTGCTGTGACTTGACAGAAACAGTATGCGTTTCAATGAGAGAGGTCACCTCCAGTTACTCACCTCGCGACTGCCACAAAACAAAAAAACCTAGCGTAGATCGCTTGATACTATATTATAGCAAAAATACCCTGAAGTTTTGATACAAAAATATTGTACCCAGTGGGCACAATTCAATTTGTTATTTAAAATTTGAATTGCTCGCCATTTTATACCATTTTTTTGGAGTCATTTTAACCGTTTTTTTTATTAATCAAATAACAACACAAACAAAAAAATTGTTAACGAAAATGATTTTTTTAATGAAAGTCTCGTGATTCTCTACCAGATGTCATAATTTTTTTTTTCCAAATGACCGAAAAAACGCATTTGTTGTTATTTGATTAATAAGCAAATGTAAAAACAAACGGTTTAAATGACTTCAAAAAATTGGGATTGGATTGGACCAAATGGCATAAAATAGCGGGCAATTAATATTTTGAATAACAAATTCAATTGTGCCCACTGGGTTCCATATTTTTGTAACAAAATTTTAGGATATTTTTGCTATAACAAAAGGCATATTTTCTGGAAGTTTCTAGCCGATCGGTTCACTTATTCGATTTGTATCATAAAATGAAAAAAAAAAAAAATTTTTTTTGTCTGTTTTTCAATTTTATAGGTTATGTACTCTCTTGAGCGGTTTAAAGCTAACGAAGATTTGTTGAAAATTTCATTACGAAGAGTTTGTTTTTTTTTTGTCTCAATCCGACTTATATAACCGAAGTTATTAACATTTTAAGCTGAAAAAACGCGCTTTGGACACTTAAATTGTTTATAAACAAAAGAGCACAAGTTTTTCCAAGGTCCAAAACTCAGGACAATATGATAATGATACCCCAGAGAGGATAAAATCATAATATTGCTGTATGTAGACTGTGCATTTTCAAATACTTTTTTTACTGCCCTATAAAGAATAATTTAATCCTTGCGGTATAAGTTGATATTTTAAATAACACAGGAATCACTTCAGAGATGATTACAAGACATTTCCAGCTATGTACGTACTATTTATGTTAAAAATAAAAATAATGAAATAGTAATACAATTTTCAAATTCCTCTACATCAAGAATCCTTAAAAGAACGTATAATAACGATATATACGAAGCAACCCCTCTAATCTCCTCCGTCAGCACATTAACCCTTGATATGTTTAACTATAAATATTGTAAAAACTCGTGACATGTGACGTCATCATCAGTGTAGAACCCGAACCTTTTTAAGAGCCCTAATGTGTAATTTTTTTATAAGTAAAGTTGTTAAGTAGGTCGCTTACCAACTTATTAGAACGTAATTTTATTAACAATATGACTCAAAAAATAATTTCACAAGCCGCGCACTATAGATCGTTGAACTTTTTGTTACTTTATTGAATTTTTTTGTTTAAAGAGTGCTTACGCATGAGTTAACCCTCCTAAGACTGACTCAACTTATGAAATTTGATTGATCAAAAGAGTAGGCTTTAAACTACTACTTAAATTGGCACAACGGAGTAAATGGAAGTGCCAGTTCTAGATATGAATATTTCTTTGGTATGACTATAAATAATTATGCTTGTTCACTAACCCAATCAAAAACGAAAAAATTAACATGATATTGAAAAGATATAAAATTCATCAATCCCTACCCCTTTCATTCCTTTCCACGGAAGTGATATCACTCAAAAGTATAGGTTCATTCATTTTTAAGTATCGTGTGTACCAAATGCGAAATCGGTATTTTGCTTTGTTCGAAAGTTATCGTACCAACTGACAGGCAGGTCGACGGAAATAAAGGACTATGTTTTTCGAAACCTAGGGTCCTTGTAACGTGAAGATATGCTAAAATCTCCGCGAGTGATAAATTCACGAATACAATATTTCCTTTTAGCAAGAGAAGTAAAAAAGAAGTGCGAAACACCAAAGTTTCACGGCCTCTAACAATAATATTTTTACTACTGAAACTGTCTTAAAACAATGCGATGCCGATGACTGAAATTGTTTAAAGTAAAAAGTCCGTTACTCCTCCAGCTTATATATCCTCCAAGCCTTTCTGCACATGGAAAAATAAAACAATATTAACCACGCTTCCTGCGCTCTCTTTGATGTCGATATCTCAGAAATAATATATATATAGAATAAAGAAAGAAAGCAAAAGATTGCCGTATCTACCAAAATTCTTAAAAATACAATCTTAGTTGGGGAACTCGGCAAAAAAGGGGGCGTGATAAGAGATCACACAATTTTCATAAAGCCAATATTTCGGTCCTGGATTGGGACCTTCTTCAGGGCAGAAATGAGAAGTGCAAAGATTTCGTTAGCCTGAATGGCCGTAGGTAGCATGGCGGTAGCCATGTGTGGTGGTCACAGGTGAAATAATTAACAATGTTCTCAACATCCAAGGTTCCCAATGACATCCATGTTTTTTAAATTTGGTTTTTATAATTTTGTCTACAGTGTTTTAGTGTGTATTTTATATATTTTATATGGATTAACCAACTTTTTTATGTAACAACTTTTTTACGTATAAGCTACCTACGGCCATTCAGGCTAACGAAATCTTTGCACTTCTCATTTCTGCCCTGAAGAAGGTCCCTGAAGAAGGTCCCAATCCAGGACCGAAATATTGGCTTTATGAAAATTGTGTGATCTCTTATCACGCCCCCTTTTTTGCCGAGTTCCCCAACTAAGATTGTATTTTTAAGTATATATATATATATATATATATATATATATATATATATATATATATATATATATATATATAGATATAGATATAGATATAGATATAGATATATAGCCAAAAACGGTTGTTTTTGGAATTCAAAACTTTCAGGTTCCCTCTTATTTTATCAAGAACAAACTAAATTTATTGATTTTATACAGTTAAGTGACAATCACAATTTTTGGATCGATGTGTTTTGGGCCCTAAAGTTGGGTCCAGCCTCGGCGGCGTCTACCCTTTGGGGCGCTCGACTTTTTTAGTGTCAACAAATGTTATGGTACTTGATTCAAGTGGTTAAACGACAGTCCATTTTTGCATGTAGCATTTTGGGCATTCCAGGGCACAGTGGTCGCAAAATCAACGTTAATAGTATTAGTTGTATATGCATGTCATTTTTAGAGTTCCTTTCTCTTTCTTTCTAGTTTCCGACAGTACACATACATCCACTCTGTGATTTTGGAGTTCAATTATAACTTCTTGGTCCTTAGGAGAGAACGATGTGACATTCCATTTTGCTACGCGAAGTGGTTTTGGTTTCCTGAATCGTTTACTCCGTTGCCTTGCGTGTCGTCATAGTTGTAATCCGTCCTTTCTTGGTGAGCATATGATTTTTTCATGCCATGTAGGTTGCTTGCCTCACCTGGGAACCCTATTCCTTTCAGCAGCATTCTCAAAAAGTACGGCCCTATCAATTCGACAGTTTTGTTTATTGACGTAACCACTAAGTTGAAAATGCGTCTCATCGCTGAAGATGATTTTCTTCGAAAAATCGCCATCGATTTGTTGATGCTTCAATATCCAATTGGTGAATGTACGGCGCTGCGCATGGTGTGCTGGCTGCAGTTCTTGTGTCAATTGTGTCTTGAAAGCATGCAAATGCAGATCTTTCGTCAAAATTCGCTGTACAGAGCATCTTGAAATGTTCAATTGCTGAGCACGATGGCGAATCGAGGTGGAAGGACTTTCCTCAACACTCGCACTCACTGCGTCTATGTTTTCATTCGACCGGCTGGTACGAGGACGGCCACTGTTTTTCGCGGTCAGCATTGAACTACTAACCTCAAATTTTTACAGTGTTGCGAGATGGTGCGTTATGATGACCAAAAGGCGTGCGAACTTTTCGAACCGTCTCTGCAAAATTTTCACCATTTTTGTGGTGAATTTTCACAATTTCTATGCGTTGCTCGATTGTTTAATTCTCCATGACTAAACCTCAATACTTCCTGATGTCAGTTGTCAAAGATTAGTACTCTCTGTTCGCCACAAAAAAAAAATGACGCGCAATTTAAAATGTCAGGTCATTTTGAGACACCCTTTATATTTACTTATTTATATATATATATATATATATATATATATATATATATATATATATATATACAAATTCTCTTTGTATAGGTTTGGATTATGCGGTGACTGTACACTGTCTTTTACAGAAAAAAAATAATAGATTCTCTTTTCCACTAATTAATATTTCATTTGCACAAGACATCTAGTTAATTAAAGTTGTCTTTTTCCAGACATTTATGTTTAAACAAGAGATAATAAATTACGTATTTTTAATTACTGAATTTATATTCATTTAATTTTAAAATGGCAAAAAATATGGAGATGTTTTTTTCCTTTCGGTTTTTTACTTTCAATAAAAAAATATATATTAAATATATGGTTTCCCCATGAGGCATATTCTTCAGACTTGATCCCTTTGGATAACCACCTGTTCCAATCTTTACAAGACCGTCTGGCGTCTCAGTTAAACAGGTCGAAAAAAGCCTTTGTGAATCCATCGCATCGAAACAATCATTATTTTTCGATCTAGAAGCCCACAATTGCCTCAGAGATTGCAAAAATGTGCAGAAAGCTCAAGAAATTATTCTGAATTTAGTTTGTTTTAGTTTCTTTATAAATACATGTTCATGTCTTTGAATGCCGAGAATTAACTTGTACACATAGTATATGAGGAGTCAGTTTTAAAGAATGCAATCTCAACATTTTATTAAAAATAAGATAAGTTGTGCTAAATAAGCAAAAATATTATTATCTTGAAAATCGATTATTTCTAATGAGTTAAAACTCAGTTTGGCTTGAAATCGTATAATCTCTTTTAACATGTAAACCATATATTCTTTTATATCTCTTGGGGGAGGGGGGTCCGGGATAGAATATCACCCCCGATATGTTCTGCATGTCGTAGAAGGTGATTAAAGGAACAGCCTAGATGGTAGATGTCCAGGGTGACACCTTTGCATCGGCTTATGTTGCGTGAATTTTCTTAACATTTCGTGGTTGTCCCGATGTCCTCGGACTAAGGGATCAAATAGCATAATGAAGTTCCCAGGATCAAAAAATTCCGGAGGTAAAATTACCCCTTTTCGGATCTCCGGGTGGGGGCTAATAACACGAGTTCAAAACTATATATATAATGTAATACTTGCGCACACTTTTTTTGTATTATTATTAAAACATCGCGAAAAATCGCTCTCCCCCCATTATCTCGAAAAGTACTGATCAAAAAATTTTGAAAAAATTCTGGAATATTCTCTACAGGGTGTAAATTGAACGAAAATTATCATGAGTAAATTTCAAGGTCATCAGTTTACAATAAGGATCAGAAGCAAACTTTGTTGGAAACTCATTTGGGGCGTGTTTTGTGAAGTTTAATCATTTTATACCTTCGTAACAAAATTTTTTATTTTAAAAGCAATCAACGTACGGAACACTAATTGCGCAAGTTCAACTTGTACTTGACCGGTTATTTTTATTTAGTGTAAATTTATTTAGAACCAGTTTAGTGCCGTTTGTTTAATTACATTCCTCTTTGCTGTTAACTCACTGTTTAATTTGTTATTAGTTATTAAGGCAGTGTTGTCAGCAAATAATACAATATTAGTATTTTTATAACTGGCTTCTAGATCATTTGTGTAAATTAGAAATAAGGTTAGTCCCAAGATAGAACCTTGCGGTACACCATTTAAATAAGTTTTACTATTACGGAAAATATGTTGCATTCCAATTTTTTATTAATATTTTGTGAGTAAAATAGTCGAATGCGTTTTGTAAGTCGCAGAATGTTACTCCTATAAATCCAGGACTTTCCTGTCTTTCAACAATATTATTAATCAGATGTGAGCTGGCAGTAATAGTAGACATTTTTTCACTAAAGCCATATTAATGACTAAAGAAAAGAATGTTGTTTTTTTTTTTAAGTACGAATTTGTTTGTGATCTTAACATAGTTTCAAATTTTTTTTTTGAACAAGCGTTGGACTCTCGTATCGTTGACCAGTCTACCTCTCTGAACACTGGCTACAGTGTTTTGTACAAAATTACACTATTTAGATGTTAAATTGTGGGAA
This sequence comes from Pachyrhynchus sulphureomaculatus, assembly GCA_019049505.1. Classification (NCBI taxonomy): domain Eukaryota; kingdom Metazoa; phylum Arthropoda; class Insecta; order Coleoptera; family Curculionidae; genus Pachyrhynchus; species Pachyrhynchus sulphureomaculatus. The sequence goes on along the minus strand of CM032453.1, from coordinate 80,305,390 downwards.
CAGAAAGCGAAGCTTTACTCTTTATAAATACGTCAAAAGCAAATGACCTAAATTTTAATACTTCCTCTGAAGTTTTAAAATGTAAAATTAAGCATTCCACTTTGACACTCCCTAAAAATATAGCATGCTAACGTTTGGAGAATACGCGTTTAAAAAAATAAGGGAAATAAGCTCATTTTTCTCAAATATCTTCTACTTATGTATGGCGTTGGCATTTGACTTTATTAAGGCCTTTATAAGAGGAATTTTAAGAAGCTGCTGGCCAAGTTAAAAAAGATCCAGAACGCATTTCGAATAAAATATAGATAGGGATAAAAAACATTTCGTTTTTAGGTCACATAGGGAAAAAATAGGTGTGGTAAGATTATGACGAAATAGATGCTTTAATTTTAAACTTTAGGAAAAAGACCAGGGTAACTGTTTAGATTTTAAAAGAGATTACAATATGGAAAATATATATACTTTTTAATATTTATAATGAAATCCACGACATTGCATTGGCAGATTCTTAGTAAAGCAAAAATTGCCGAAAATTTGAAAATATTTACTCCAGATTAAGGTGATTCCAGGTATATAACAAAGTTTAACTTTTATGTTAACAAGTTATTTTATTGTCAAATTGTCTAATTTTTACCAGCGTGTTATACTGAAACGGTAGCGATTTGTAGTTGGTACGAGGGTTGCCTTTTAAGTTTTTACAAAAACAATCAAAGAAAAAAAAATTTGGTACAATACGGTTTTATTGTTTCTCAAAATATTCGCTTTAAGATTTTTTGCTTGAACCAGTTCTAGAAACATCTTTTCCACTTTGAAGTTAGTACCTCAAAAACATAGTTTTGGAAGGAGTCAACAGCTTTATAGGTATTGAAAATCGCTGCTCACGCATTTTTTTACATTCAGGAACAAAAAAAATTCGTTAGGTGATAAATCAGGTGAATACGGGCAATGTGAGACATTAATTCGATGTTTTTCTCCGTCAAATTTTCTGACGTGGTTTATTGTGAAACAACTGAAAATAGGCAAAGCCCATATTTCGGCAGTCTACCCACTGTTCTCTTATTCGTTCATCCATCCCGAGACGCGTTTCGCCGTATCACGGCTCATCAGTCGGGCTAGGATCGACAAACAAGAGAATAGATTTTCTAGTAATTATTCTGGTACTTGCGGAACACAACGGTAAGATACAACGAATCGTACCAAATACGCATACCTAGTACTCAATCGGATGCTGACACAGTAGCCACAAGTTGCCAGAGTGGTTGGCAGAGCCATTTGCTGTCGGCTTGTGGCCTCCGATTGAGTATAGGTATGCGCATTTGGCACTATTCGTTGTATCTTACCGTTGTGTTCCGCAAGTACCGGAATAAGTACTAGAAATTCTGTTCTCTTGTTTGTCAATCCTAGCCGAACTGATGAGCTGGGATACGGCGAAACGCGTCTCGCGATGGATGAACAAATAAGAAAACAGGGGTAGACTGCTGAAATTATGGGCTTTGTCTATTTTTAGTTGTTTTACAATAAACCACGTAAGATCTGAGGTTGATGCCTCGCAAATCGCGCCGCCTGCCTTTAGTATTGGCTGTCCCAACCACTCTGTCGGCTTGCCGCTGCTGTATATGCCTCCGATTGAGTACTAGGTATGCGTATTTGGTATAATTCGTTGTATCTTACTGTTGTATTCCGTAAGTACCGGAATAAGTACTAGAAATTCTGTTCTCTTGTTTGTCGATCCTAGCCCGACTGATAAGCCGTAATACGGCGAAACGCGTCTCGGGATGGAGGGACGAATAAGAGAAGAGTGGCTAGACTGTTCAAATATGGGCTTTGCCAATTTCCAGCTTTTTTATAATAAACCACGTAAGGTCTGAGGTTGATCCTTCGCAAATCGCGACAACTTCCTTTAGTGTTGGTTGTGCCAACCACCCTGTCGGCTTGTGGCTGCTGTGTCAGCCTCCGATTGAGAACTAGGTATACGTATTTGGTATAATTCGTTGTATCTTACCGTACAATTGTTTGACGTTCTGTGTGAGAGCTGGTATTGTCATGGTGAAGAATGATGAGACGTTTTCGGTTGTTTTTCTTGATTTTATCGATGACTTCTGGCAAACGAATTGTTGTATACCATTTATCATTAACTGTTCTTCGATCCTCTAAAGCAATGATTGCCACATGCCCACTAGAACCAACGAAACGAGTGATGATTTTTTTGGAAGTGCTTCGCGAACACTTTTGTTGGATTCGGTTCATCTTGGAACACCCAAACAATTGATTGTTGCTTAGTTTTTATCTCGTATGAATATATCCAAGTTTCTTCTCCTGTTACGATTTTGTATACGGATTTTTCATGTCCTCGGTCAAATTGTTTGAACATTTCCTTACACCAATTGACACTAGTCTGTTTTTGAGTTTCAGTCAAATTATGCGGAATCCATCGCGAACAGATCTTTTTCACAGCTAACTGTTTTTTTAAACGCTCACTGTAAACAAAAATATTTGGTCAATTTTTGAGCTGCCACTATTTTAACAATAACAAATGACAAAATTTACAACAATGGTAATGTCACATCTCAATAGCGCCATCTAATGGTTGTTTGTAAAAACTCGCCCTCGTAAAATGAAATAAAATTTTGCATTTTTTAACGAATTTTACACTTGCTCTGACAAATTTTTCTATCAAACTTTCTCAAGCAATTGCAATACATTTTTTTACGTTAATACGTTATTGTTATCCATAAAAAGAGACGATGTAAGAAACTTTGTTGTTCCCACTCTCATAGGCTGCCACGCGGTATGACTACTTCAAGACTATGACATCTCAGGCTCATTTGATTAGTAATCATCAAATAAATTCAACTGCTTTGGGTATTCGAGAGAACCAAAAATAACCGCTCCATACATCTTTATTGTCGGTTATTCAGCACAACTACAGCAAAAAGGCATCTTTTAATTTTCTAAGAATGCGTTCTTAATTCTTCTTAAAACTCCAGTATTATTACTGAATTTCGTGGCAATAGAACGCATAGTGAATGTTACAAATTTATAAATTAACAGCGTTTGTCGTATACTTGAATGGTGGAGCGAGCAAAGCAAATGAGAGCGGAGGGCAACGCGATGAAAGCAAATACATCTTTTCCTGTCGAAACATGCATGCTGAGGCCTACGTCGGAGATGTGCACGCTCTGATATACCAGGTTGTACAAGTACGAAATGCTGATTTTTTTTCTAAAAAACATACTAAATTCGGAAGAATGATAAAAAGTTCTTTATTCAAAGTATGCTCCATCACTTGTTATATATTTTTCCCATCTTTCGGGCAATTTGTGAATACCAAGCCAGTAAAAATCTTCCCCTTTTGCTGCGAACCATTCATCGAGCCATTTTTTCACATCTTCGTACGAACCAAAGTGCTGCTCAGCAAGTGCGTGACCCATCGATGCAAACAAGTGGTAATCGGAAGGAATCAAGTCTGGTGAGTAAGCCGCATGGGGTAGAACTTCCCAGCTGAGTGCTTCCAATGTGTCGCGAACTGGTTTTGCCGTATGTGATGGAGCATTGTTATGAAGAAAAATGACTTTGTGTTGCCTCTTTGGGTATTCTGGCCTTTTTTCAAGCAGCGAACGGTTCAAATCGGCAATTGTTGTCGGTAACATTTAGTATTAACCGTTTCCCCAAGTTTTAACAGCTCATAATAGACCACGCCCCTCTGGTCCCACCAAACACAGAGCATCGTCTTTCTGCCAAAGCGATTCGGTCTTGCGGTCGATGTGGATGGTGCGCCTGGGTCTACCCATGATTTTTTGCACTTGGGATTCTCAAAATAAATCCACTTTTCATCCCCTGTAACTATCCGATGCAAAAACGACTTCCTTTTGTACCGAGCGAGCAATATGTCACACGTGTTTTTGCGCTTTTTCATTTGCCTGTCGTTCAACTCATGTGGTACCCCATCTACCGGTCTTTTGAATCTTTCCCATCTCTCGTAGCCGATTGGAAACAGCTTGTTGACTAACGCCCAATTGCTCGGCGAGTTGTTTTTATGTTTGCGAATCATCTTCGTCCAACAATGCTTGCAATTCCACATCTTCGTATTTTTTTGGCGGTTTTCCACATTCCTTGTCTGCAATATCGAAGTCACCACTTTTGAAACGCCGAAACCATCGTTCACACGTATCTTGCGATGAGCATGTTCACCATAAGCTTCTCGAAGTAATCGGTATGATTCAACAGCAGTTTTCTTCAAATGAAAACAAAAAATTAATGCTGTCCGCGAATACTCTTTGTTCGGTATAAATTTCGACATATTGAACACAACAACACAACACTATGCACACACTTTTCCAATTTATCACTCGTGCGCGTCTGACACTTGTTGATGACACAACAAAATGGCGCAGTGTCAAATCTTTATAGCACAAACTGCATTGGTGCACCATCTGTTGTCTGAAATCCGCATTTCATATTTGTACACCTGGTAGTAGAGCCAAGCGATCAAACAAATTTGATTTCTCTGCTCTCATCGGAAGAACTAATTAGTTGTATTTTTGTTAAAAATGCTCTGTGGGATCAAGCTTTTTTGATAGTTTACTACCTCTTGTGAGAAAACTTCCACCAGGGCAAAAAATGAACTGGTTTACTATTCTGTTTACGGAAATGAATGCCAGAACATTCTAAACGTTTCCCGAGAAATTACAACTCCGACACAAACACATCTAAAAGTCATGAAAAGAATTCACAATTCAAGGACTTGCAGTCTATGACACAGGAATATTCAAATCCCGCATCAATTTCATTTTATATAAGCACCATTTCTGATGAAAATTTTCACTAAACATATAATTTTTATGTGCTGTCGTCAGTTACAAAGAAATGTAAGTACATTATGTTACCAATTAGTTTTATTACCTTACCGTAACGTAACTGCAAGACGTTCAGTAGGATCGATAGGATTCTGATTACAATTTGTCCATTTTTTTAACTTATGTTTTATTCTCTCCAAAATGTAATCAAATGTACTAATATTCATTCGAAAATATGAACTAAATTTTCCAGGGTGTTTTTGAAATTCACTGTACAAGTGATGAAATTCTCCATGAATGTGTCTAGTTTTATTTATTTTAGAACATTGCCGCTTCTAGTAGCTTTGTTTTTGTCGAATAAATACCAATTTTTTAAGGAAGAACAATAAATCCATTCTTCCCGATGCTGAAAACTCGCTTATGAAATCCTCATTATGTGTGATTTACTCACATTGATTTTAGAACATTGCCGCTTCTAGTAGCTTTGTTTTTGTCGAATAAATACCAATTTTTTAAGGAAGAACAATAAATCCATTCTCCCCGATGCTGAAAACTCGCTTATGAAGTCCTCATTATGTGTGATTTACCCACTCATCCCGCTATCTTTACTGCTTTGCTCACTGCTCCAGTATGTGCTTATCTATGGTCTTATTGAGAAGTATATCGGGTTTCTTAACTTGTCGAAAAGGTAAAATAATGCACGAATATCCAAGATTTATTATTATTATTATACTTTTGTTCCTCCTTCTCACATTTGGTCAATGTAGTTCTATATTTGGCTGACGGGCCTAAGCCAAGTCAGTACAAACGCTATTACCATTGTGTATTAAGGAAGGACTTGACAATGTTACATGTTTTCAAAATCACTGACTTCTGAATTTTTTTGTGTATGTTTGTATTGAGTCCTAATTGTACTAAGTGTGGTGTGAATGTTGTTGGTGTAAGGCCCGTGACTGATATGACGAGGGGGGCAATGATTAGTTTTTTTGCTTCCATAGCCTTTTTACTAGTGTTCCGTACGGAACACTTATAAGATCACTTCGGTGTCTGTCCGTCTGTCACACCCGATTTTTGTTAATATTATTATGAGAACACCACTATTATTATATAAGTTGAACTAACACTACCTCTAATACATAGTTTATTTTTTTCCAGTTATTGACGAACCTGAAGTAGTACTTCAAGAACCTCAAAAATCACAAGATATTAGACGTGGAGGAACAGTGGTTCTAAAATGCCATTTAGAAGCTTCTGGGGATGTTCACATCGAGTGGTTCAGGTAAATAAGTACCTACTATGATGTCTCACTATTTTGGTATAAATTATTAATATCTGTATTAAAATACTATTCATTGCTTAGTACAAGTTCATATGCAGGGTTGTTAGTATTTTTGGGCTTATTTTTAACAATTTTAGATAAAAAGATACACAATCCATGATCTATTTATAGATTTGTTATTATATATTAATATATAAATTTTCTTTCTATGTCTTACGTACTTAACGTATCTACAACAGCCACTGATGTATTTTTTTGTTTAAAAGAACCTCTTAAGAAATGACTCAAAAATATTTAAACCAGAATGCTCTCTGTTAACTCAGCTTCGTTGTTTAAAGATCATCATATCGTCGCCTCGAAAGATAATAACCTACAAGGTGAGCTTGTTACTTACAAAAAGCTTGTAGCAGTTTCACAACAGATGACGTTCTTAAATCTTCTCTACTATCATGATGACATTTGCGAGATGCCGAATATTGTCATCTTCAGTTAGGCTAGCTGACGAACTCTGTCATAGAACAAAACATGTCGTAATTTGGTGAATGATAAATAGGATGCCGGGATTCTGTACTTTTAATGCAAAGGCAAAATTTGCTAACGGTTGCCCTCCGAGAAGCCACTATATTTTCTACTGATTTAATATGGACGCTAAACATACAGTATGTCAAGTAAAAACGTGACTGCTCGTATTCTTGAAAAAACTTTTTTACCTTCAATGTACTGTGCTAACAACATCGCAACTACCTTAGTAAGTTATACAATCGCCTCCTGCATCAATAATCGCCTGACATCTTCGAGACATGCTGTCGACGAGATTTTCTGCATACTGATGATCTCCAAATTTTTCAAATCTCGCGAGAAAACTGAGTCAAAGTCCTCAGAGTCTCTTCTCTGAGCTTTCTCTTTACAAAGGACCAAACCATTTCAATAGAGTTGTCGTCCGGCGATTATGAGGGCTACTCTAGTATCTTATCGTGGGCCCAAGTGAGCCGCTTTGCGACGCGATTTTCGCCCAGCAAAGGTTTCTTCAACGTGCGTCGGAATTTGACATCATAAGTAAGAAGATGTTGTCGAATGGTCTCATGGGACACATTCAAACCCGATTTTCTTAATTTTGCCGCTCCTTGACGCAGCATTAATTTCGGGTCCTGTGAAAACAAAGACAGGATTCGTTTTTCGGCTTTCGGAGTGATTTTGCCTACCGAGCACCGTTTTGGCAAGTCGTCGATATTTTTCATCTCGTTAAAACGATTCATCCGCTTCTTCACAAATGACAACGACTTTTTAATATATTTGGCGGCCGCGGAATGTGTCATTTTAGACCCCTTTGAATGGGACCAAAGAAAGACTGCCTCGAACCGACACGCAAGCAAGTAACTCATTTTGGATTTTACGTGATTTCGACGAAAGTTCGGAATCGACTGATACTTTTACTAAAATACGTCGTAGACAAACGTTCTCTCTATCGATTTTTTGTTGAATCGCTAGAATCGCATCTACCAAAAATGAATTATCGCGGACAAGTTCTTACTTGACAGACTGAAACTTTTTTGTTTCCGGTACCGTATACCTAAATTAAATATTTTGGAAGATATGAGCTTAGTAAAAGTACCATTTTTCATACTTTGACAAACTATAGCATGTAAATTATGCGTTTTCGAGCGAGGTGGTTGCAGTATTAGTTTTTTAGTTTTAATCAGAAGAATCAATTTTCTTACAAGGCTATGTTGTATGTAGCATTATGAGCCAATAAGAGCGTGAAAACACGATTTCCAGATACCTACTTAATTTTAAATTTTATGTATCTATTCATACCTAGAAGACATTTTAAAATTTTCTAAGGTCCATGGTCACAAATGACTACCTTACCTAATATTAATTATAAATGATAAATGTCAATAGGTTAAACATAATATCAAATATAAAATTACTTACCAATACAGAAGGTCCAACTATAACAGGCAAATAGGCGCGATGTATTGACACATATGTAGAAACGCGAACATAAATAATATACAATACTTGACGAAAGAAAATCCAATCCATATTAGAAATATAGCAAAATTCATTGTTTTGTTTAAAACATCTAACTATAAGCTGAACATTCTAAACACAATGTTTAAACGAAAAGTCCATACGGCGATTTTTTAAATTTGCAAATTTGTCAATCACTAATTGATTAAAATCACTAATATCTTCTATGATTTTCTTTTCTATTGACAACATTCCCAATGCTGAAAGTCTTTCTTCGTTCATGGTACTTCTCAAAAACGACTTAATCCTTTTTAAAGTGAGAAATTTCTTTGAGCTTCAGCACTTGTCATCGGAGTGGTAATAATTAGCTGCAGTAAGGTGTACGTTGCGGAAAATACATTTTGTAAGTTATTTTCGATTATAAATCGCAAACAATGCACCCCTCCTGGCAAATTTTTAAAATCTGGCCGTTTATAAATAAAGTTCAAGTTTAGTTTGTAATCTAATTTTGTCCAAAAATGGATATGCCTGAACTATATCATTTAAATAGTGCGATGGGAATTTGTTTTCAAACTCCGAGAACTTAGAAGGCATAAACAGAAGCGAACCAGTTAGTTGAGCATTAAATGAAATTCTTTCCTTAATTTGAATTAATATACATATAATCACATTCTTCTTTTGCTGCAACTACTTTCGTTAAATAAGGATCTTCCTTACGTGTTTTATTCTGAAAATGAACTACATCTTCAATTAAAGGAGGAATTTCTTCAGCATTTTGTCTTTCAGTCGCTATACATTTTTCAAATATATTAATTGCTGTGGCTACCTGTGCAGGATCAGAAGTCGATTTTTGCAAACTGTTATATAGGATATCGGCAAGTGGCATAATTTTATAAAAAAAAGTTAGCCAGAATACAAATTGTGCATTGTATAACATTCTACGGATTGCAGAGGCTTTATTAATTGTGGTAGATTGTAATATCTGTTATATTAGAAAAGAAAATACGTACTTCTGCATTCTGGCTAGTTGCATGAGCTAAAATTAAATTTAATTGATGAGCATAACAGTGAACATAATAGCCGTATTTATAACCATCTTGAATAATTCTGTTTACTCCAACATGGCGGCCACTCATAACATTTGCTCCATCATAGCTTTGTGAAATTAATTTATTTGGTGTATCTGTAACTTTGACCGAAACGTCTTTAATACAATTTGCTAAACTATTTTCATTATGATCTTGTGTATTCAAAAAAGCCCAAAATCGTTCAGTTGAGCCAGATCCAACTCTGCACTAAAATTGATTAGACCTTTGAAAAAGTGCGGATTTTGCGAACCATCCCTTTCATCGTGTCCTCGTAAAGCTAATTCGAAACATCTACAGAACTGTTGTTTTATATAAACTTTTCCCAAAAGTCTTAGTTCTAACTGCGAATTTATATGAACCTGCGAACTTTCATGCTTTTTAATTTTTTACGATAAGTGTGCCAGATCGACTACCGCACTTTTCACCCAACTCGATTTAGCACTTTCAGATGTAAATAGCAAACATGGAAAACAAAACAAGCTGTTTTTGAGACTGTATCCCTATAGCCATTCATTTTTTTCATATAATTCACTTTTAAAACTTCTTTTGAACTCGCGTTTTTATCCCTTACTTCCTTGAGTAATACTAGTTTGTCTTCTAAAGACAACTTCGAAAATTTTGTTTTAAATAATTCACTGTATATTCAAAGTTTCTTTTAACACCTAACAATTTACTCCACCCCGGCTGTGCATCCATTTTTTCGTTCATTACATCAATTATAATCAGTTTATGTCTGTATGTAATTGCATTCACGACTTAATACTAACAATGTTAGTATGTTGCAAAATATTGAGCGCCAAAACTAAATTTAACTACTCTCACTGGAACCACTTAGATTAGATGTAAAATATAAACGAATCAACACTGTGCTTCTATCTCAATATAAATCCGCAAGATCACCAAGTAAGTGTGAACCATGGAGAGAGAAAAACGACGAATTTACATCTTCGTATTAGAGAAAGACACAGTTTGCCAGAACGCAAAAACGTATAAAACGAGACAGCGCCGTATACCGCCTTGCTTTACATCCAGTTATTGTAGTTTGTGCGCTTAGAGAGCTTCAGTGACAACTCGAGGTTTAACGGTGCGTAAAGTATTAGGGTTTTTATAAATTGTTCTTGTCTATTTGTAGGGAAGGTTCACTTCTTTAAAAGACATTTGTATGACTAAGGTATAATACAAAATAATTTGCATTTTGCCTTGTTGGTGACAGGGGGTTCACGTGCTCATGTAGAGGAACCGCCACTGCCTCAACCATTACTGGCCGGAAAATTAATACTTCCTCTCAAAACAGAAAATTCATTTTTCTTGGATAGAGAATGAAAAAAATAAGATAAAAATAGTCGTGCTCTAAAATGCATTATTTAAATGTTATATAAATATTAACGTGGAAAAAATTAGACTTTCGAGAAGCTAATATTTTGGAAACTACTTTAGATTACAGTATATAATTCAAATGTCTAACAGACTTTTCTACCTTAAAAAAGTTTACTTTGCCACGCATATTGAGTTAAACCTGCAATTATGTACTGTAACTTGTGGTAAGGAAAAATTTAGTAGGCTTTTTCCCAAAACAAGAAAACAAAAAGGAAAACTACCCCAAATTTAGTAAACTTCAAGAATAATTCTCTTAGTTCAAATTTAACCCCAGTTTCGTCTTCTTGCCTGTGGGGTGTAAACGATATCTCCGCCGGAACAAAACCTATGTAGGGGTGACACACCCCCTTAAACAGATCTACCCTTGTTTTGCTTATTTAGTTCGTGTTTAGCGAGGTATTTAGCTGCGTTTTCTGGTTTTTCGAATTTTATTTGTTTAATGAATATTGATTTAAAAATAAATATGTTTGGTTATTTGGTTTCTATGTTTATTTTGTTTAATCCTTGATTAAAAATTTAATCCCACAAACCACAGTGGTGCCCATAAAGATAGCTCCGTAAAAATAATATAACTATTTTATTTCTTTATTTGTATAAGAACTTCAAAATCATTTAAAAATAGTTTTGTGTTCTGTTTTATGTTAGCATACAGGGCCTTTTACGACTTTAAGTTTAAAAGATAGACTATAAAGAAACCGTAAAAACTAATTTTTCATCAGTTTTCAAGTTCTTAGTTTATGCTCTTTAACTGCTCTTAGGCTATTTGGGACTTTATAATACAAGTTTAAAAAAAACGACGACAAATTATTCAAGAACACGGCATGGTACTTATAATTTTTCCATAAATTACGCTTTATGTTATTTTACCTAGTCCTACATTTCAGCATTAATAATATCGGGTCAGTTAATAAGTTTTACAAGCGACACGTATGGAGTATTACTTGAACCAAATATTGAACACTCATTCTCTTTATTGAATACCAAGATAGGCAAAGCCTCTTTCTTACAATTTTGAAAGTATAAAAAATAATTTCTAATACTGAATGTATACTTATTCTATCTTAACCTAAGTTCTTATACTAGTGTTCCTATATTAACTTAACCTAGGAAATGTGTTTATATATACATGAGTTTCTTAATGCTAGGACTTAAAACTAGGACGTAACATTGACTTAAACTAGGACTAATTTAAACTTAACCTGGACTGACAATCTTCTTGTCACAGCAGGCGAGGGGGGTCATCGTCTTCGTCCGAGAGCAGCGGGTCGGACGGTCTCGGGAACTGGCGGCTGATGTGAGGTGGGAGTCGGAAGGCGTCCCTGATGCACGGGTTGGGGTGCTGGGACACCTTCTCCAGGAACTTCTATTGGATTTTCTTCATGTGTGCATATTGAACACCATTTTGAAGCTATCATATGAACACACCCTAAATTTCAAGTCGATCTGTCAAGTCATTCATTGTTTATCAGTTGGTTAAAGTAGACGTATTTGAGTATTTTTTAAAAATGGAAAAAATCGAATATCGTGCAATGATAAAATTCTTTGTTTTGGAAGATCTATCGGCAACTGAAATCCATCCAAAGTTAGTGAAAGTGTCAAACGAGTCTGTTCCTTGATTTTCAACTGTTCATAGATGGACTCGAGTTTAAACGTGGTCGTACAAGGGTCAACGATGATCTACGTTCAGGACGTCTAAAAACTGCAACAACTGAAGAAACTGTTGTGTAAGTACAAGATATGGTAATGGAAGACCGTCTATTAACTGTGGATCATTTAGCTGAGGCTATAGGGATCTCACATGGATCAGTACATTAGATCTTAACTAATGTTTTGGGGATGACAAAGCTATTCACAAAATGGGTGCCGCATTTGCTAACATCGAAATAAGAACGAACTCGAGAGGAACTTTCTAAACAATATTTGTCTCGTTTCAACAAGAATAAAACTGATATTGTGCGTCGATTTGTAATTATGAATGAGACTTGGGTGTGCCAGTATGATCCTGAATTGCGACAACAAATCGCACAGTGGACTGAACCTAATTGTTCAGCTCCAAAGCAGCCAAAGTGATCAAAATCGTCCAAAAAAATTATGACATCAGTTTTTTGAGATGCAAAAGGAATTTTGTTAATTTATTATCTTCAAACCGGTAAAATAATCTCAGGAGAGTATTCTTGCAACCGGACCAGCTGGATGAGAAAATTCGTGAAGAAAGACCCTGTTTGCAGAAGAAAATCATCTTTCAGTATGACAATGCATCTGTTCGCAGAGTTGCTTTGGCAACGGTAAAAATTGGTCGAATTAAAGTACGAATTGTTGGAACATCCACCCTATTCGCCAGATCTGGCTCCGACTGACTTCCATCTGTTCCCAAACCTTAAAAGATTTCTACTTAGGAAGCGTTTTTCAACAAATGATGAGGTGATAGCATCCGTAGGTCTTTCGGAAAAGCACTTTAGATATAGGGTAAATGAATTGGAAAATTGATGGAAAAAATGTATTGAGCTTAAGGGAGCTTATACTGAACAATAAAAGTATTTTAATACATTAATTCACCATTTCCGCTTTGAAAACGTATTGACTGACCATTGAATGGCTCTAAGAAAATAAAAAAAAAACAAGACTATTTTTGTGCAATTATCTGGTTCAACTGTGTTCTTTTCGTGTACACCATGTTTGTATTAGTAATAAGTATGGAAATAGTTATCTCTTAATCCATAAGATTTCGGGAAAATATACTAAGTTTTATCGAGTGATCTAACTATCTCAACTTCGATATATTTTATTTTTACTTTACAGGTTTTTAAGAATCCTACAAATTTCATATTTATAGAAGGACTTAATGAGTTAAGATTACTATACAAAGCAGCTTAAGATGAGCTTACTTGTCATCGAATCAGGACAGAACTTTTAGTATAAAAGGAATTGATTTAATTCTACGACGTGTCATTTTAAAAAGTTATTGGGTATTTCGCGATCTAAAGCATCATCAGGAACAAATCAAAATGAAATATTTGAACTTCAAAAATTCTACTATAAATACAAAATAAATATTTGTTTCTTATCGATTCTATTAATACCGGACTAGATGAAGGTTTCATAAAATTTGCTGATATTTATTACAAATAAAGGAGATTTTTTTTATTACTTCCTAAAATTTCCTTTTAAGTTAGAAAAATGATATTAGAAATATTTTTTAGAAATGCTGACCGCTTGACAGAAAACTCGAGCAAAGTTGAACTGAAGAAACGAAGAATGACTATAAAAAATGTTGATTCTTCGGATAACGGTGTTTATAGATGTGCTGCTAAAAACACTGCTGGTAGGAAAAGAAGTATAAAGAATTTTGCGTTAGCAGTAGAAGGTATGTATAATACAGTTAACTAGATATCCTATACATTTTTCATCCTCTTAATTTTTAAATTAATGGAATAAACCTTAAAAACTTACTACTCAGTATATATCACCACTACACCAAACACTTTATTTTTGCACTCGACGCGCGTTTCGCTAACCATGTTAGCTTCATCAGGAGCGATGATTGACTCAATCAATCATCGCTCCTGATGAAGCTAACATGGTTAGCGAAACGCGCGTCGAGTGCAAAAATAAAGTGTTTGGTGTAGTGGTGATATATACTGAGTAGTATCATTGTGCCAAAGATTCCACATTCCCAACTTACTTAAAAACTTAGATTAAACTAACTTTCAGTAAATACTGCACCCACACTTATCATAAAAATATTAGCGAATTTTTTTTTGTAGCACCCTGTATATATATATATATATATATATATATATATATATATATATATATATATATATATATATATATATATGGGTCTGTCAACAGGACCCCCTTCTGTCCATTTTTGGTTTCGATACAGAATGATTTCTTCAGCTCAATCGTCGGAATACCTACTTTTAAATGCTATGTGTCCCTTTAAATAATTCAAAATGGCGGCTGAAATATAGCGGCTAAAACGAAAAAATGGCGCCAAAAATTTTTTAAATATGAAAATAAACTATTTAAATAATGTAATATTCGAGCGAAACTTGTTACTAGGGGCTTTTTTGAGGTGCTGAACATGAATTTGAAGTCAGAAAATGATTATTATTTATTCCAAGATGGAGGTTTTTTGAGGTGATGAACACGAATTTCAAATTAGAAAACGATTATTTTTTATTCTAAGATGGCGGATCCAAGATGGTAGACGAAAAATGCTTAAATGGAAAATATTGGCAGTCGCTAAGGCAGTTAATCAAAATTTCACCAAATCCACCATACCACCACTCACACGGCCAGATAATTCCATTGCAACCACACCTGTTGAGAGAGCGAACTTGTTGGCTGAACTCTTTGCTTCACATTCTACTGTCGATTTTCAAGGAAAAACACCACCTACTATTCCCATATTGCAGTCAAAGATGCCCGATGTTGTCGTCAGACAGTGTATCATAAAGCGTATTTTAATGAAGCTAGACACCAAAAAGGCTTCTGGCGCTGACGGAATATCTGCCATAGTTCTCAAAAACTGTGCAAGGGAACTAACGCCAGTTTTCTGTAGACTTTTCAACCTATCCTACAGAAAGGGAATATTTCTGTCCTGCTGGAAATGTGCCACGGTTCAGCCGATACCTAAAAAAGGCAAGAAGACCTTGCAAAATAACTACCGACCAGTCGCACTGCTTTCAATAATATCGAAAGTCATGGAAAAGGTTATCAGCATCTTCTAAAATATCTTAAACAATTCAGTATTATTAGCGATCACCAATATGGCTTTCGTAAACATAGATCAACAGGAGATCTTCTGACTTATGTAACATATGTTTGGAACAACGCAATTGAACACTTTGGAGAATCTCGAGGGGTTGCTCTTGACATATCCAGGGCATTCGACCGTGTTTGGCACGATGGACTGGCTAAGCTACGCTCTTATGGTATATCTGAAAAGTTCTGTTTGTGGCTCTCATGTTTCCTCAGAGAGCGTTCTTTACGAGTGGCGGTCGACGGATTTCTTTCTAACACCTTCACTATCAACGCCGGTGTGCCCCAAGGCTCCATACTGTCTCCTACTCTCTTTCTCATTTACATTAACGATCTGCTGGAAAAAACCGGGAATCCAATCTACAGCTTTGCAGATGACAGTACGCTCGTCTCTTCATTCACTTTGAACGCTCGGACATCGGCTGCTCAGGCGAATATCCGTAGACAGCAGGAGGTCGTTTAACTTAACAAAGACCTGGAAGAAATTCTATCTTGGGGTGACAGTAACCAAATGGAATTTAACGCTACAAAAACCCAGGCGGCAGTTTTTTCTAAAAAAGTTAACGTTGCTGAACCCGACATAGTTATGTCGGGGCACTCTATTCTCCTAGCATCGTCGCTCAATTTGTTGGGCGTTAGTTTGGGAGCAAATATGTCCTGGCATGAACATGTTGCAGGCAGGAGAACTTCTGAAAAGTTGGGAATATTATTTCGAACCAGAAAGCTTTACACCCAACAACAACTGTTAATTCTTTACAAAGCTCAAATTCGACAAACTATGGAATACTGCTCCCACGTTTGGGGCTCCGCTCCCAAACATACACTGCATTTGTTAGATTCTGTTCAGAGAAGGGCTGTCCGTCTGATTGGACACCTGGAGTTGACCGGCGGCCTTGATTCGCTGGAACATCGAAGAACGGTTGGCGACTTGAGTCTGTTCTACAAGTATTTTCATGGAAAGTGTTCGAAGCATGTAGCCCGCTTAATTCCTCCCAAAGCGGTGCATGTTAGAAATACACGTCGCGCTGGTGCTTCACATCCGTATGAGGTTCAGCTTGTTACTCCGCGTACAACGCTTTTCAAGCAGTCTTTTATATGGAGAACATCATTCCTTTGGAATAATTTCCCCAGCCCTCTGTTTCCCTCCGAGTACAATTTACAGCGATTCAAGAACAACGTGAATCGCTTTTTCCGCACCCATGCCGCTCCTGGAGCGCTTTAGGGACTTCCCTACAGCACGCATGCTAGACCCATAAAAAAACATCTTTCCGATTTTTTCAAGGAGGCACTAATGCACTTTGAGTAATTTTTACTCAGTTCGAGTGAAAAAACACGGTCTCGTAAAGTTGATCGAATGAAAATTTTACTCGAATACAATAGAAATTTTCTGGTACTTTTGGA
>CM032453.1:80078708-80283708 GCA_019049505.1 Pachyrhynchus sulphureomaculatus | reverse complement strand
TTTCAAAATTCCCTTTTGCCAAATGTTCCCGAACAGAGTGTTTTAGTTATGGACAATGCAAGTTACCACAGTCGCCTACTAAATAAGGTTCCTAATGCAGCCAACACCAAATCGGAAATACAGGAATATATGTTAAAAAATGACATTTATTTTGACTTTAGTCATAAAAAAAGTGATCTTTTGGAAGTTTTGAAAGACTATAAATTGAAAAAGAAATATATTTGTGATAGTATTGCTGAGAAAATGGGACACACTGTTTTGCGGCTTCCTCCGTATCATTGTGTGTTTAATCCAATTGAACATATTTGGCATCAAGTTAAATCAAAAATAAGGGCACAAAATGTTTCTCCTACTTTAAGCGTGTCAGTGGTTGAATTAGGCTTAAGTTAAAATATATTTTTATTTATACAATATGTCCACTCTTGTAAACCCCATTCATTTAAACTGTATATTTGTATTTCTTATCCATTTGTTTTTACATGCATCTATACATAAACATCTCCTAAAATACTTATAATTTTATTTATTTGCATTAATGAATAAAATTCTTAAGTCCATCTGCAACCTATCATAAAGAAAAGGTCATAATTTTTATATTGCCCACTTAAAACGGCAAAAATGAGGACCTTATATTTTGGGACAGGCTATACAACAGGTCCTCTCGCCCTTAACTTATTAGATCTAGGAATCCCAGCGAAATTATGCTCATTTTTACTTGTCTAGGTATAGGAATTATTGTGTTTGTAAAAAAAATCGCCTAGGTAATTTTTGCATTTCTTCCCACGTTAGAGTCCACACATCACGAAATTTTTTTTCCAAATTCATTGGTCTATCTGGCTGTCTGTTTATTAGCACGATAACTCTTAAACGAAATCATATATCGATTCCAAATTTTGTTTAGAGTTGAAATAAGACCAAGGTCGTACAGTTTTTGAACGATATCGTTTCATAAAAAAGGCAGGAGAGGGGTGGGGGTTAATAATTTTAGTACAGTTGCCATATTATAAGGGATATTTTTTCTGCTTTTAGTTTACATAATGAACAAATTTTAAGCAGAATTATTTCTAGTGGAACAGATAAGTTGTTAAACACGCGTCTTAAAATATATTATATGTAATAGATTCTTTTCAGAGTCGAGAAATCTGAAAATTGCATCATTTTTTTTACCATTTCCCATTTTAAATATATAATGGTATGTAGAAGAACACATTACAGACAATGAGAAATATCCTAAGGAAGAGCAATGAATACTTTCTAGCAGCCAAGAATATTTCAGATTCCAGCTTGGATTATCACTGGATACAACCGATTGGCTTCAAAACAAATTAATGCCGAATATACTACCGAATAGCTGTATTGTGATGGATAATGCATCCTATCATAGTCGCCAAATGAATAAGGTACCAAGTTCCACCAGTAGTGGTTACAATCTTTCAAAGGAATATGTTTGTGATAAAATTGCAAAGGAAGCACGACACGAAATAATTCGGCTTCCACCATATTATTATATCTTTAATGCGATCGAGTTGATATGGCATAAAATAAATATACGTGCTCACAATAATACATCCACTTTAAACAGTAGTACACTGATTGAGTTGATAAAGACAGAAGTCAAAAATGTAACCGTCAAAAAAATTGAAAACTCATATAGATATATGTACATAAATATAAATAGTTTAGAACCTGTAAAAAAACTTATTATCGATTAGCAAGATAGTAGCAATAGCGAAATTGAACTAGATATTAATTAATAACTAAAATTGTAACAAATGTACCCGAGGACACAGGTACACTGTTTTAATATATTTGTGTAATTACTATATTATGTATTATTCAGTACATAAAACATTAAAATTCAACTGTCTTATCACAATAAAATTTTAAACCCATCAATTATACAATCAGGTATAGTGCGGCCCTGCACGATGCCTTGTCATTAAACAGTCATAAATTAATCACTTTTGAATCCTGTTGAATTTTGAATGGGTACAGATAGCTAAGTCACTTTCTTAGATCTTGAAAAATACTATACAAGAAATGAGAAATGAGTCAAATTACCATTCAAAGACAATTGGTCTTAAGATGAATAAAAGTAAAACACAAATATTAACCAACACTAATAACAACATAGTTCTAAATTTGGAAGGAACAGCTCTCGAGATTGTTAAGAATTATGCGTATCTGGGGCAAAAAATTACTACGACGAGAGACAGTGTCTCGGGTGAAATTTCAAGAAGAAGCAGGCTTGAATGGTGCTCATTCGGGAAATTAAATTATATATTCAAAGATAAAGCCATCCCAAATAAATTAAAGGCCAAGACCAGTGCACCCTACCCGTAATTACATATCGGGCTGAAACTTGGACACTGAATAAAGCCGATATACAAAAACAAGCTCGCACCCAGAGAGCACACGAAAGGTGATCGGGATAAAACTTAAAGATAGAAAAAGAAACAAGTGGATACGTGAACAACAATTAAGGAATAATATAAAGCACGTAGCAAAAAGAAAGTGACAGTGGGCTGGACATGTAGCACGGACGACCGATGATCTATGGACCAAGCGAACATTAGAATGGAGACCACAAGAACAGAAAAGGGGCGTAGAACGTCTCGAAAACAAGATGGCGGGATGATATACAGAGGGTTGCGGGCATTGGATGGATGACAACTGCTGCAAATAGACTGAGATGGAAATTTAGGAGGAAGGCCTACATCCAGCATCAGATAGAACTAGGCTTATAGTGATAGTGATATAGAAGAAAATATAAGGTTTTAGTTGTAAATATTACTGAAGGCCTCCCTCTGCTCAATTTTTTATGATTAATATATCACCATACAGTACCTATCATTTAAAATTTTATCATACAAAATTAAGTTATTTTTTAGTGTGAGAAATTCAATTTAAATTTGAGAACTGCATGTTGGCGAGTACTGAGGAAATCACTATCAATTTTTTTAATTAAGTAAATACAGTTTTTTATTCTTCTTTTTTTTACAGAATGCATTTTAATATTTATTTTGAAGATAAACTTATAGTGAAAATGTGTAAATATTAGCGAAGTTGTTCATACAGAACTATATAATAAATTCACCAATGCATACGTGTGCACCATATGTACACAACGTACAGAACTGTGTGTAGTTTTTCTTTTGCCGCCAAGGAATGGGTAAACTAGGAAAACTACCTTACAGCTTTAGTGTTGTTCAAATTGGAGAAAAGTGAGCGGGAAATTCTTATTGCAAAGTACAAACTTAGAATGTTGTAGATAAACCGCCATTAAATCTGAAACTACCCTTCCGGTAGCCCAGATTTAAACTAACTTAATTGCAGACTGTGGGACATTTTTGAAGGAAATTAAAAGGCTCGTTTCATCATTGATAAATATTCTAAACGTTTAAAGCTCTGCTATGAAAACGATGACGGACATGTTCAATAACCATGTATGATTTTAAAACATACACATGTGTAGTTTTTTAATGAATGTTCTTTAATTTTGTTACATTCATTATTCATTTCGATAACTGGCGTCGCAAGCGCAGGTAATGACAGACTTTATGGCTAGACCGTGTATATTGAGAAATTGTTAAAAAAATTTGGCTTGGAAACAACGAAAAGTTGACTTGAGTTTCGAATTTTTTGAACTAAACATCCTTAAAAATAATTAATATGATTTAAAGATACATTCTCTCATGGCTTTTCTAACTTTGAAGGTTACTTAAAATTTTAATTTTGCCCCTGTGTGATTTTCCTGATATGACCTTAGTTACAACTGATATTGTAAGGTTTGTGATAAATATTATTGAAACAATTTTTCTACACAAATTTAGAATTTTTATTTATTTTAAAACTGAAAACAAATATTTTCTCAATAAAACACATCGTTTAAAACATAGTTCTACTTTGAGATTAAACAAAACTTGCATTTATCTATACAGGGTGACTCAACCCTAGAGTAAAGTTCATTACCTCATTTGTTTCGGAAATCACGACAAAATATTAAATACAATAATTTAAGAGAATGTGAAGGTGCAAGTTTAAAATTATTTTGAAGTATACAGGGTACTTCAAAAAAGTGTGGCCGATATAAAATATGTTTTTTTTTTAAATGGAACATCCTATTTTCTACTTTTTTATTGTTAATGTTATATACCTAAACCTAGTAGTTTTTCTAATATTTCAATTTTTTTTAAAAAATACTAGTTTTCAGTTTTGTAAAAAATTGCCAATAGCGTCATTGTTTCTGAAGGTAGAATACTCATAATTGGTATGAGCGTTCTATAGAGATGAAAAAAAAATATATGTAAAGAAATTTGAGTTAGATGCTACGGGGTGTTCAAAATAAATTTACGCATTTTGACTATTGTCAATTGAAAAATAGTTAATAATAATTTTAATATACAACAATAGCAACAAAATAAACAAAATAGTTAATAATAATTTTAATATAGTTTAACTTATTTAATGATTAATTATTATGACGTAATAAATGTTCAAAAATATGGCCTTCTACTTGAATACACATGTTTAGTCGTTTTACTATATGTTCCTTCACTTTCCTTGGCATAAAGGACGTTATTGTCCTGCACGCATCCCGTATCCTATTTTCCATATCTACTGGTGTTGTAGGAGGATTTACATAAACACGATCTTTAATGTAGCCCCACAAAAGAAGTCTAAAGGTGTTAAGTCACATGATCAAGGGGGCTACTGAATGAACCCATCCCTACCGATCCATTTTTGTGGGTAACGATCGTTGAAAAAGTCCTGAACTTCCCGGTGGTAATGAGCAGGAGCTCCGTCTCGTTGAACCACGTTTGTTCCCTTTGAAAGTTATCAACTTCTTCAAGAAGCTGTGGTAGTTCGTTTTGCAAAAAATTTAGATATCTAGGCCCGTTAAGCGGAAAAAATATGGACTAATAATTCGAAAATTTAATATTCCACACCATACATTAAGCGACCAATGGTTTGGTTTTGAACTTTCCGGACCCAAAATGGATTAACTGTTGAATAATAATGCATGTTATGGCTGTTAACTGCTCCATTATTGCGAAAAGTAGCTTCATCAGAAAACATTATTTTGGATAAAAAAATTTGTATCGGCCTCTATTGCTCCATTCATGGTGGTACAAAAGTTTACTCGTCGTTCAATATCATGGTTTTAAAGTTCTTGGTGTAGTTCCATATGAAAGGGATGATACTTGTATTTTCTCGTGGTGCGATTATCCGTAGATTAGGATGTGTCAGATAAGTCAGCTAGTTGACGGCTGCTGACCTGGGGATTATCTTCAACATGAAGTAAAATCTCCATTTCTTTTTCCTCATTGGTAGCATTCTGGTTTACTACTTTCCGTTTCGTATACTCAACGCTACCACTACCATCAAACCATTCCATTAAGCACTAAGAAGATTTTCTAGATGCCAAAAGACAACTTTTTCCCGCCTCGCCCAGTATATAAAC
This sequence comes from Pachyrhynchus sulphureomaculatus, assembly GCA_019049505.1. NCBI lineage: Eukaryota > Metazoa > Arthropoda > Insecta > Coleoptera > Curculionidae > Pachyrhynchus > Pachyrhynchus sulphureomaculatus. Next base: position 80,278,244 of record CM032453.1, on the reverse strand, counting down.
CATATCAATTTATTCACTTTTAGGAAAATCCATAACTATTACCTTTATACGTCACTTTTACTAGCTTAATAGACATGTCAAAATTTGACAATGCCTACATTTTTGTTTTTTCTTGGCAACTATGATGTTATAGCGTAAATGTATTAAAAACAAGGGTAAAAATTGAAAAATTCGAAATAAATCGTAAACTATTATAAATAGATATATGACTTACTTAATAAAAGTTCTTGTTTTGTAAAATCTATCAGAAAAAATAATAATATACGGGGTGTGCCATTTAAAAAATTTGAGATTTTTCAATTTAAAATAGTCGAAATGCATAAATTTATTTTGAACACCCTCTAGCATCTAACTCAAATTTCTTTACATATATCTGTTTTTTCATCTCTGTAGAACGCTCGTACCAATTATGAGTATTCCACCTTCAGAAACAATGGCGCGGCAACCAGTATTTTTTTAAGAAAATTGAAATATTAAAAAAAACTACTAGGTTTAGGTATATAATATTATTAATAAAAAAGGTATAAAATTCTACGCAGAATTTAAAAATAAATTAGAAAATAGGATGTTCCAAACATATGTTATATCGGCCACACTTGTTTGAAGTACCCTGTATACTCAAAAAAAAAATTAAACTGTGCACCTTAACATTCCCTAAAACTATTGTATTTAACATTTTTTCGTCATTCCCGAAACAAATGAGATAATGAACTTTGCTCGATCGTTGACTGACCCTATACTTTAGAATGCCATTTTTTTTAAATTGCTGAACAGAGAAAGGGACGTGTATTTCCAGTTACTAAGACTGCGGTGGAATTTTTTTAAAATAGGATACAACAAATGGCGCTATTCTGTTATCCTGAAGATGACCGCAGATTAAACATTCGCAGGGGTATTCCGACGGTTAGTTGTAATTCGAGATCGAACAGGTAAAAACCGATTTGCTCATATTTGTGTACGCAAGTAGTGTTTTTTTTTCTAATATTGTGCGTTAGAATCAAATTTTGTGAGTTAGTTTTGGAGTAAAGTAATATAAACAATTTTACTAGATCGGTTTTGGTTACTTAAAAGGCAACATTCGTCAGAAATAGAGCTGATAATTTCCAAAACTCCCACGTGTGATTAGTGAAAAATACTCGCTTTGTTCCCAAACACCGACTTAGATTATCTGCATTTCCCCCAAAATAATTTGCCAGTGTTACTACAAGGCGTGCTTTTAAATATTAATCATACACATTTTAGATTCGAGGTACGCAATTATTTATATATGGAATTTACTAACAACTCAATAGACCAAAGTGGCCTTATTTTTTTACTTCCAAGAGTACTGGTTTTTCTTTCTGAGGTTAAATAAAAAATTTAGTATACAAAAACGAAATTAATATCATGGAAGAGCTACGCATACGCATATAAAGCGCACAAGCAAAGATTGAATATCTACTCCAGGAAAAAATAACATATATCTGCTTAAATGCTGTAACTTTGGCCAAACAAATAGATTAGATTAACTAAATAACGCTGGTCTACAATTTTTTTTTCACAAGGGCTAAATTAACGAAATATATTTATCTTTTCCATGCTGAATTTAAATATGTTCTCAGATTTTATCCATCAGGCAGGTTTTTTTGTGGCACGTGTTAAAATTTTAAAATAATTAGTACTTACAAAACACTGAATAATAAATACATGGCTAATTTTGTCTAACCTAAAAAGTTTTTATATGATGATTTTCGGTTATATTTTGCCTTCGGGATTTCTTTTTTCATGGTCCAGCAGTAGTCGGTCAGCATACTGGGACTCCATTTGCCTTGGTACCCTCTTTTCCATAGTAGAAATCTGCTGATTCACCATGCTCATCAGAGACAGCCCCAAGATTTTCAGGGAAGAAGTCTAGGTGGTAGTCCAAGAAGTGAATCTTTAAGGATATGTTGCAGCCCATTTTTTATATGAAGTCAGAAGATAACTCACTATTTCACTATAGTTTTCTTCTTTATTATTGCCAGGAAATCCACAACAGATATTTTTGAATGATTTCCACGCTGCTTTTTCCGGTAGATGTAACAGTTCCTCAAAATGTGCATCATCCGATATTAATGTAAATCTTATTTGGGGCCCTATAAAAATTTCTTCCTTCAATTTTGCATCACTAATTTTAGGAAATTTAGATTTCAAATACATAAATGCAGCAGAAACTTTATCCATTTTTTTTACAAAATTTTTTATAAGCCCCAGTTTTATGTGCAGGGGAGGTAAATACACCTTTTCAGGATCCACTAATGGAGTATTTGATACATTTTTATGCCTAGGAATAAGAGATTCACGTTTAGGCCATTGTTTCCTTATGTAGTGAGACTCCTTATCCTTGCTATCTTATTCACACAAGAAACAGCAGAATTTTGTGTATCCAAGTTGCAAACCTAACAATAAAGCTATAACCTTCAAATCACCACAGATATTCCAGTTATATTTAGTATACTGAATTTTTTCTAACAGCAATTTCATATTTTCATATGTCTCCTTCAAATCACTGGCATGCGCAACAGGTATTGATGGTAATTCATTTCCATTATGGAGTAGTACAGCCTTCAAACTGACTTTCGATGAGTCTATGAACAGTCGCCACTCATCTGGCTGGTGTTGATGTCCAAAAGCCTCCATTACTGCACAAATGTCATTGCAAAAAAACTACATGGCCTTCTTTAGAGAAGTAGTCACTGAAATCACTATGGCGTCTACGATAAACGCATATCCTTCTATCTTTTTGGAGTAGATTCTAACCTTTGAACCTGGAACTTAAAAGCTCAGCTGAGTGTTTAGACAAATTTAAATCCCGTATAAGATCATTAAGATCTTCTTGAGATAAAAAGTGAGGTTCTGATGAACTATTTGCTGCAAATGTAGGGTCACTTTTCTCGCTTTTTCCGTCTTCAGTATGAACTGGGTCGGAGTTACCACTTAAGGTCATGAAATCTGGAAACTTTAGTACAGGATACTCTTCACTATGTGGCACAGGTCTAATTGCAGATGCCAAATTGGGGTACTTAACTGTATATTTTGTTTTGGACGTAATTCCTTTAATGTTAGCTAAGCAGAAATAACAATCAGTTAAATGGTCCTTCTGTTCCCTCCAAATCATAGGGACTGAAAAGGGCATATGATGAGTACCATTTTTCCAACCAGTGAGAAGCCAAACACATGATGCACAGCATAAATTTGGGGCCCAGTCTTTATCAAAATCACCAGCTTTACACCCAAAATAAAGCTCATAACATTTTTTCACATGCGGTGTAAGATTTCGCTTCTGACACTTGAAGGTCAGTTCACCACACACGTAGTAGAAATTGTTTGGTTGATTTACACACTTACTTGGCATTTTAAAACGTTTATAAAAAAAACTTAAAAATAAAAACAATAAACAGCACAAAAATAAGTAGGTACACGTGTTACCAGACTCACTACAATTACAATACTGGCTACTAGCCCTCTGCTTGCTAAAAAAGTGCAATATTTGTAGAAGATAGGACAGGTTTGAACATCATTAAGCCTGGACAGACTTAAAACATGTTTCAACATGAATAAGTCTGTCTGGTGCCAAATTACTCTGAATACAAATTCCCACTTCTATATTTACAAGAATTATAACAATGAAATCCTAATATAGAGAAGTATATTACACAAAAATGACTGTCATAAGAAAACTATGCCTGATAGGAGAAATCTGATAACATTTTTGAATGCACCATAAAAAACTGAACTAGGGTATCTATTCAGTTTTCTTGTGAAAAAAAATCTGTCGCTCCCATGAAAAAATGCATATATTTTTATATTTATTTTTTTATTATTAAAGGTCTAATTTAATCAAAATATTGTTTCCAGTTATTGATCAATTCACTGCCACGTCTTTCGAACCAAAATTGCCAGAAAATTCAAGAAAAGTAGTTGGAGAAGGTTCTCTGTTTCAGCTTACATGTTTAGAGCCAAAAGGCCTGCCTCGCGCCAAAAAGTGGTGGGAAAATCCAGCTGGACATACAGTATGTATTGCCTAGAAGAAAATATAAATCATTATTATGATTTATTAGCAAAAATTTTTACCTAACAATAAGAGGTGGGCATTTAATAGCTAAGCTTTTTTCTTAACTATCACGTAACGTCCAACTTATTCAAACTACTTTTTACATAAAGTAGCTTGTAGCTGTAACTTTGATTTTTTCTTACTGTATTGATGAAGCTATTTTAGAAACGAGGTAGTTATTCAAAAAGCCACAAGCTACTTTTGCTGCTTTCGTAAAAATGCCACTACTCAGTATACCAGAATAATTTAAAAAGTAGCCAAGTTATCTGTACTACATAAATTTATAAGTAGCTTATATTATTATCCAAACTTAACTTAAACTTAAATATACTTCATTATTAAAAAAACTAGGTTATTTTCTCATTGATATGACAAAAAAATCAAGTATGCTTGTGTTAGTAACTTAAAAATAAAATTAAAATAAAAAATAATTTGTTTCTGCGTAATTTTCGCAAAATCTGGCAACATTAATTCGAAGCAGCCCTCGTAATTTTTGAAAGCAATTGTCGGGAATTTGAATCTCAGTTACGCAATTTTGTCTGACGTAGAACAATGTTTTCTGCGTATTTTATTATATATAGATATTACGACGATCTACCTAATTTATGTTCAGTATAGCAAGGATTGTATTTATTGAACAATATCGCTGCACTATTTTGATTTTTTTTAAATAAATTTTTTAACTTTTTCTTAGTCCTATGATTGGAAGGTGGCATCTACGATAATTATTTTGGAAAAAATTAAAAGATGAAATACAAAATTTTTACTTTCCCCAAGAAAAAATTTCGTAAAACCGCTTGCATGCCCTGAGGATATAAAAATTATACTTTTTTAGAATGTTTTCTAAGCTAAAAAAAATCAAAATTTGGCTCACATCAGTTTGTGAGATTTATAGTCTAGTAACTTTAAAACTATAAATCACAATTTTTTTGTTAAAAACTAAAAAAAAATTATGGCAATTTTTAAAATTTCATTTGGACCCTCTTTTCATTCATAGTTTTTAGTGAAAAAATATAATTTATAGCCTGGATGCAAGAAGTTCCGAAAGTAGAATGGCCCCCCGTTTGGATCTCCGGGTGGGGGCTGGTTCGGGGGCGTCGACTTGCAGACATCATAATTTTAGGATAGATTTTTGCAACATACGAGGTTTAAACTCGAACATAAATTCAGTGCATCAACACCTGCAATCAGATAAACCTCATGTACTCGCTCTATGTGAAACCAAGGTCAGTCCATCGACCAGCACGGCCAACTATCTTTATCCTGGGTACGACTTCTATTCCCGATTTAGGCGTAACTTTGGAATCTGTCTTTTTGTCAGAAGCGACCTCTCTTGTCAACGAGAAGAAGGTCTGGAGCCCCCAAACTTTGATGTTATGTGGTTAAAAATAACGACTCAACAAACCACAAGGTTCATCTGTATCCTGTATAGACCACCAAGTGATACCAATTTTCGAACACTTTTCGCTTTTCTTGCAGACACCATTGATCATTTACAAATTAACTATCCAAGTGCCGAAATTGCCATCCTGAATCTTTCTGATGCTTAGGAAATATTCTAAAAGAATATAATTTTTATACCTTCTGAGCCTGCAAGCGGTAAAGTCGCCTTAAAATGAAAATTTCTAAGTGGAATAGTTACTTCAAATTAATTATTATATAAATAAGTACTTACACTTGCTTACGCCATTTTCTTCTGCTCTTTCGTTTGACTGATAACCTATTTTTTTATCACTTTTCAAATTCAAAGTCAAACGGAAAGCATGTCTTCCGAGCACATCATAGGCAACGTTGTCCAGTTGCTCAAGCGATCTTTACCTAAAAAATGGTTGCAATGCTTTTTTTTCTTATCTCATCATCATCGGCGTATATATATGTTTTAGGTGACTCTCATTCAGAGTACTTGTATTTAGATATTTTTTCTACTAAGCTATAAAATGTATATTAATTATGAATTTGTAAAACAATTTTTTTGCATTTTTTAGATATCAGATAGAGGAGACATACATGTCGATGATGGAAGGCTTATAATAGAAAAAGCGGAATTATCAGATGCTGGAAAATACACCTGTGTTGCAGAAAATATAGCTGGAAAAACACATAAATCGGTTGATATTGTTGTTATAAGTAAGTTTCTAATATTTTTGTATTACAAAATAATAGTTTTTTGATTGATTCGTCTGAAAAGGTGTTACTTTCTGAAATAGAATCTAGAATTTTTTTTGACAATTAGGGAGGTTAGACCTATAACTATTATACAACGTGTTGAATTAATAATGATTATACATTTGTGTCTATGTCAGTAACCTAAATAAATTTAGCTTACGTAATGGTTTTATATAAACGTGGTGAGAGGGAAAATGTGGTGAGAGGCAACTTAAGATATTTCATGGGTTACAAACTTAAAATTAAACTTAAAATTAACTTAAGATTAACTTAAACCTAGCGTAGGGGATCGGAGAGCCTTGGATAGCGACATTTGACGGTGGGTGGAGGTCCATAGGCTTTTCTGACTGGAATTTGAGTGAGCGTTGCTCATAAAATCCTCGATTGTAGACGTTTGAAAGTCTCGATGAATCTAAGTGCTTCAGTCATAGGGCTTTTTCGATGATTTGAAGGTCCTTGTTTTGGAACAGACTGGTTCTGTAGGTGCGTTACATTTGACACCATGCCAGACTGGAATAGGCGAGGCTGGCTCTGATTTTGACATTGACATTTTATAAATTGTCAAACTTGTTGCGTGTTGACAATTTAGTGAACTTGGTTAGAAGAGGGTATACCTTGTCGACTAGCTGGTTGGAGACCCAGGTACTTGATGCTGTCAGTCCATTGAAGTCTGGTGTCATGGAGGGTGAGGCTTGCGGGCATTATGCTGGAAGATTTGCCGAAAATGATGGCTTGGTTGGGTTAATCTATATTCTTCAATGTTCGAACCAAGAGGCTAACAGGTTTAGGTTGCGTTGAAGGCGGTTGATGATGATCCTGGTGGACTTGGCGGTGGCGGTGTCATCGGCATACATGAGCAGGGAGCCAAGTCCGATTTGGGAATATCGGCGGCGAGGACGTTGAATAAGTGTGGAGAGAGGATGGAGCCTTGGGTGTCTCCGGCTCTTATGGGGTTGACGTCGGAAGGGGTTTGGCCGACCCGGACTTGGAAAGTACGGTCTCAGAGGAAGGAGAGGGCCAGTTGCGTGATGTTTGTGGGGTAGCCGTGACGAATGAACTTAAGGATAAGTACTTCATGCCAAACTCGGTCGTAGGCCTTGGCAATATTAAGAAAGACAGTTCCAAGCCGGTGTTTGCGATTGAAGCTGGTGACGATGTAATGGTAGAGAGGTGTGATATGATGCACGGTGCCGTGGGAGGGTCGAACCCCAAACTGTTCGTTTGAGATGACTCGGAGCTCTAAAGTTTTGGCTCGGATGATTTCAAGGATAACTTTGCCTAGGTAAGAAAGTAGGCTAATTGGTTAATTGTTGCTAGCCTCGCGAGAGGGGGTGCCAGGTTTCCTGATTAGGATGATCTTAGCTTTCTTCCAGAATAGTGGGAAGTAGCCGAGTCCTGGCATACCGTTTATAATGTTAGTAGCTTCTGTAACCTGCATCTTGGGGACTTTTCTCAGGGCTTTGACGCTGATTTTGCCGTGCTCTGGAGCTGGGGGATTGGAGCGAAACATTTCTGTTAAAATATCAGGCTTTTCTTAAGGTGTATCAGCAATGGTTCCAACGTGGGAAGTTGCGGGGATTAAAGGAGGGGTGTCATTGGAAAGGGCTCGGGCCATTTTTTAAAGGGAGTTGTCTTGGGTATTAAGAGATTCAGGCTTAGAACTCCATCTGTATTGTGATATTAGGACAGGGTTTTCCTAACTTGTTCATTGCCATAGTATGTGCACTCCTATAAACTGTTAGATAAAAAATAATAAAGATCACTATTCGCTCATCAAAAGAACGCGATACGTCCCGAAGAAATTGACCTGAACCATGAGTGTATGTTTATTTGTTAATAGACAACATCTATGTAAAAAAATACGAGGATAGTTCAACAGAAACACGGTTAAAGCTTGTAAAGCAACTTTTATTCAACTAATTTAAAACAAATCTCCATTACCATTGCGGCGTGGGTCTCCTACGGCACTAATCCATAGAGTCCCTGCTAACCAATAGACTTCCTGCATTTCTGTTTAATGCGCCAAAAACATGAAAATTACGGGAGAATATTTCGGGACTGTAAGGTAGATGTTCTAAAACCTTGAACCGTTCGGGATATATGGTGGCAAGCAATATCATGCAGAAGAATAACACCATTTGTGAAGTTCTTAGAACATTTACTTTTGATACGGGCACAGAAATATTTACAATGTTTACATATCGTTCAGCATTGATGTTGACGAGAGGCTCTTTAAAATCTAAGAGAAGTATACCTTGCTAATAAAAAAATACGATACCGATTAATTTTCTTGCCGAAGGTCGATGTTTTTGTCGCCCTTGGTAATTCTGCATCCTTCCACTGTATACTTAGGGTTTAGATTCTAGAGCGTAGTGATAACACCAAGACTTTTCAGCAACAACTTGGTGTAAAAAAGTGATTATCTTGTTGGTGATAGCGTATCAAGTCCTATAGACCGAACGCAAATTATTCTTCTGCATATCACCAACTTTGTGATAACGAAGACTATGTATGAATAATGTAATGAACATGTATGTTCAACATTGGAGAAATTTCTCTAACTTTAATGGGTCTATTTGCCCATAAAGCAATTTTCACATATGTCACATTTTCATCTGATGCAGCATCACAAACATGTCACAATATACAGCTTTCTGTCTTGTATACATTTCCTTGGACTGACGCCCATTAGGGGTCAAAGATTGTGTCAGTACGCGGATTACCTTTAAACAGAGTTTTTATCATAAATGCCATTTTCCAACGTAATCACAATACCTAGAAAGAAGCAAACAGCAAATATTTTGACCGTTGCGTCACTAGTATGCAAATGTGTTTCAACTGAATCCTCAGAAGTGTCCTCTGACTCTTGCTTAATATTAAATGTAACCTCAACAGCCCTTATAAAAAAAATACTGTTTTTAGCAAAACCTGAAATAATTCAAGATCCATCGAGCATAACTGTCGACGAAAATGAAAAGTCAGTGTTAACATGTATGTATAATACAACTTATGAAGAATTTGCTATGGTAAAATGGAGAAAAGATGGAAAGCCACTCAAGGTATACTTGTTTTTCGATGAATCCTAAACAATCTATTACGTTTATTTTATTTACATTCTTAATTTTTTTACTTTTCTTTGGAAATTTTAAAATAAAATACTTTTCATGCTTAGAAAAAATTTCCTCGCTATCCTTTTCTTTTAAAATACCAACCATAGAAAATAAAAATCAACAAAGTGAACAAATTAAATTTTGATCTACACGTGGAAAACTTTTTATTTTAACAAAAAATAAAAATTGGGAAATAGCCGGAACATCGTGGAAAACCGGACGACATGATACACCTACACGTGAAAGAAAACTGCATGAAAATTGAATTATTTATTTCGAAAATATTTACATACACACAGACATATACGTTGAATATTATATTAATAGAGATTAGCTAAGACAGGTTAACACAAATAGCATCAACTATTGCCAAAAATTTCTTGGCACCTATTTCTTTATATTTTATACCAAACAAAAAACCTTTTTAAAAATATGTGAACCACATAATCTTATTTTAAAAGGAATTATGAGTATTCCTGCAATAGATATGGTACCATAGGCTTATTTTTACGATTTTTTGCAGCATGATTTTGATGAGTCAAGTTCTTCACACCAACGAATAAGGGTATACAAGCATAATGGTACTTTGGTAATTCATTCTACGCAAACTTCAGATAGAGGGGAATATGTTTGTGAAGTTATTACAGATGGTTTCGAACCTATTTTGTCACAACCAGCTACAATTTCAGTTATAGGTAAGAGTATTTTCAATTCAAAATTAAGGAATAGTAAATTTTTGTGTAATAAAATAGCGCAAAGGCTACAAAAAATATTCATAAAATACTTTCAAGGTATTTTTTGGTAAAATAAAAACAGCTGATATGACGAGCGTACTAGATACAGTGGCGTAGCCAGGTTCAAGAGGCGGAGAGAGGAAAAACGATAATACTAATGGCAGTATAGGCAGGGCTGCTTATAAAGGGCGTAAATTGACAAACGAGGAGGCGCTAATGGATAAATGGAAAGGTCTATTGATGAAAAAAAAAACAACAGTTGTTGTGGAGTGTAAAGCTTTGTAGTTCGAAATAATATATTCCCAGCTTTTCAGAAGCTCTCTTTGCTATGCTTTTAACATGTTTATGTCAAGACATATTTGCTTCCAAATCAACGCCCAGCAAATTGAGTGACGATGCTCAAGGAATGGAGTGCCCCGACATAATTATGTCGGGTTCAGCAACGTTGACTTTTTTCGAAAAAACTGCCGCCTGTGTTTTTGTAGCGTTAAATTCTACTTGGTTACTGTTACCCCAAGATAGAATTTCTTCCAGGTCTTTGTTAAGTTCAACGACCTCCTACTGTCTGCGGATATTTACATGAGTAGCCGATGTTCGAGCGTTCAAGGTGAATAAAGAGGAAAGCGAACTGTCCTCTGCAGAGCTGTAGATTAGATTCTTGGTCTTTTTCAGCAGATCGTTGATGTAAATGAGAAAGAGAGTAGGAGACAATATGGAGCCTTGGCGCACACTGGCGTTGATAATAAAGATGTCCATCGACTACCACTCGTAAAGAACGCTCTTTGAGGAAACAAGAGAGCCATAAACAGAACTTCTCAGACATACCAGAAGAGCGTAGCTCGACCAGCAATCTATCGTGCCAAACACGGTCGAATTATGTAGGATTGTGTAAGTGCGGAAGTGTGTTTGATGGTGTGTGTGTGTGTGTGTGCTTGTAAATGTGATCGAATGTTGTTAGAACCATTCGCGCATTTTACAGCTTTTAATGACATACTTTATTTTTGAGAACATTCCTAGTTCAATGCTGAACTGCATACGGATGTGAAATATTAGGACGGCGTGTATTCCTAGCATGCACAGCTCTGGGAGGAATCAAGGAGACTGAATTAATGATCGCTTTCATAAAAGTATTTATAAACAAGATTCAAGTTATCAACTTTTCCAACTGATGAGTTTTGGGCACCCAGTCAAAAGAATATCTCTCTTCTGGATTTAATCTATCACGACGACAAAAAATTTCTATTTATGTGCCTCCTTGGTTTTGTTAATTATTTCAGGCCTTAACAAAGATGTCAGGGTTTGTAAAGTTATTTTTTTCAGGCCAATGTCAGTGGGCAAGACGTTTGGGCATAAGTGTTTTTTTTTGTAACTTCCGTCGAATTAAGATTTGCTGTTAGTAATACATTTCTCTGATAAGGGGAGGTACACCTTCATGTCAGGCTAAATAACATCATTAATATCTTTATCCCAATTCCATGGGCCCGCAAAGTTAAAATTAGCTCATTTAGCTGACTCATAGTACCAAATTTTGCTCGGTTTAGACGCATTTATGACACTAACCGATAGAATACTCGATGCTAAAATAAGTTTATGGTCGGAAGAACCCAGCGGAGATTTTACAGTGATCTTGATTTCTATTCAGGAAAGATTTTTTGTGTACATATCTGCATCTTAATGGCTATTTTTTTCTGCCAGGTACTTATGTATACATAGCAGCATCCTGAAAAATTACCTATTGGGAAAGTTATAATATAGTAAAATGGAGTATTTTTATGTTAAGAAGTAACTTTCATAGGCAGATGATAAATTTAGTGCTCTCTTTAATGAAATAGCTAGTGGATAGGTGAACAAACTCGCCTCTGCATGTCAAAGTCCGTATCAATATTATTTATAGCTCTTTTAGTGTTCCGTACGGAAGGCGTATAGGATCGCTTCGGTGTCTGTCTGTCACACTCGATTTTCTCAGAAACTATTTGACATAAAAAGTTGAAATTTATCAAAATATAGGAATTGATAGCCCAATCAGAGCCGTGTAGTTTTGAAAGATAAATTTTGACTTTAGGGACTGGTTTTGGGGGGTGAAATCGGAAGTGGAAAAAAAAATGTTTTCGCAAGTTCATCGAGTGGGGTGTCAAATGAAAGCTTGTGAAAACACAATTTCAATAATATATATAATGTAATACTCGCGTCAACTTTTCTTTATATTATTTTTTAAAAATGGTGAAAAAACTATCTCTAAGAGTACTGATAAAAAATTTCGAAAAAACTCTGGAATATTCTCCATAAAGTGTAGATTGAGCGAAAATTATCATGAGTGTATTACATTTGAGAATTTATCTGAAATGAAAAAAAAAACTATTTGACTCGACAATATACCGGAAATTTTTTTCGTGGTAAGTTATGAATTTAACCAGGATTAAGAGCTACTAGAATCCCTCAAAATCAGGGAAAACACCGTAGAACAGGTGTTCTCATTTAAATATTTGGGAACCAATATAAATGACAAGTAGGACCCAAGAAAGGTCATAGGAAGTAAGAGTTGAATACGAATAAATTTTTCGAGTCTCAGTCTCGAACTTTGAATGAGAATGGAGAAAGCGTATGTATTCTCCGTGCTATTGTATGGATGTGAGTACTGGACCCTGGCTCAGAGAAACGACTGGAATCTTTTGAAATGTACATTTATAGACACCTTCTTCGCATCTCCTGGGTACAAAAAATAAAAAACAGAGAAATATTGAAAATAATGAACAAAATCATATCATCAATCATAAAAATAAGAAAAACTCAATACTTCGGACATATAATGTACGAATTGCTACGTCTACTTACTGAAGGTAAAATAAATGGCAAACGATTGATCGGAAGACGACAGAATTCTTGGCTGAAGGACATGAGAAGGTGGTTTGAATGTGCTTCGAGTGATATTTTTCGAGCAGCAGTTTCTAAAGTTCGTTTAGCTATATGGATCGCCAACCTTCGTGAAGAGACGGCGTCGTAAGAAGAAAAGCTATGAAATATCAATACGTATTCGGTGCAGTCTGTAATATACTCATATACTTTTCAGTACATTGCCGCTTCAAGCATTTGGTCAATCACAGATAAAATACATTTCCATAATGGCTGGGATCGAGACAAAATAATTTTATTTTATTTGTTTATAATTAAAAAAATATTTAGGTAGTAAATATTTGTTTTAAACTTTTACTATAAAGGTATCTCGCTTTTTATAGATTCTTAGTAATTCTTATATTGAAGATGACTGTGTAACTGAATTTCATAGAATACTTCAGTAATTACCGTACGGAACACTAATTATGCAAGTCCACTTGCACTTGGCCGTTTTTTATTAAAAAAAAACTAAATTATTCCTTTTTTAGAACAACTCCGATTCGTTCCACCTCCAGTAAATAAAAAGTTAGAGCTAGATAGTGTGGCCAAAATTCACTGTAAAGCTCAAGGTACTCCACCACCTATTATACACTGGGAAAAGGACGGAGTCTCATCAGATAATTTTCCTAATCACATTACTGATATGAATGGGACTCTTCATTTTAACAGAGTTACAGCCGATGATAAAGGAAAATATAGCTGTATTGCCAGTAACAGTCAGGGTACTATTAATGCTTCGATTAATATTGATGTTGTGGGTAAGTACTATTGATTTTATTACTACATTAAAATTATGGAGAACAAATATTTTTTTTATGTATATATTTAAAGGTTTTTAAAATTAATAGCAAAACACACTTCTGATGTATAAAATAATATACAGAAAATATATAACAGAGCACATTAACGTGGAAACTAGAAAAGTTTTTTGGAAAATTTTAAACGGGATTAATTACTTGTAAAAAAACCTATGTTAAAGAATCTTGTAATTCATTAGAAAAGCTGTAAACGAAGTTTTGATATGTTTGTTATTCATATACCTCAGGAGTGAAAAGTTATATATATAATTTGGCTAAGTTATTACCCAGTATGCCACCAATAGCAGCTTTGGCTTCATGCCATAGTTCTGGGGTACCCTACTCTGGATCTCGAGTTCGTATACTTGTTTTTAGTATGAGACTAGTATACCTATTAATTTAAGTATATATATACTGCTTGCTGTTAGCCATCAGATTCTCAAAAACCCCACATCGCTGTAACAACATGTTCTTGGCAGAAAGCCGCTCAGACTGAAAAAAGCTGACGATAAAAAGAGCATCTTCCTTGGTTCGCACACGAGTACGATACTTCTGCGTCGATTCCCGGCAGAAATTGGCGACGGCATGTCGTGTGTATGTACCTGAAAATACTGACCATAGAGATAGCATCTTTGTTGTTTTCGGTTGATATCTGAAGTTGGACTGAACAGATCGAGGACCGTCATACCATCATATCATAAAATAGTGGACGTGGGAATACTGTCTGCCAATCACGTGAGTTGGATCCCAAATGGCCCGTCTGGGTGACATTACTTAGACGGTAAACAGGTTTGACAAAAAGAATCTCTGTCTGTTTGTTTCATTATAAAACCTCACTAACCATTAGTACAACTACCCCGCACTTTCCTTAAAGTAAAAATGATTTGACTCATTTCTTCCCCTGTATATATGTATTTAATTAAAAGCAGTTGTGTTTAAAACTATATATTGTTGTTAATAATGAACAGGGGAAAAATGAAATATTTTTTTTTATTTTCCTTGGCCAAATAAAAAAAATAATTTTTGGGGGTCGCTTTATTAACAAACGGTCTAAAATTGTAAAAAATGACAACATTATTTTCAGTTGTCTTCACCTCAAGGATCTTAAAAAGGGCATATAACACGACATATTCGAAACTACTCCATTCAACCCCGTTCCCTATCTCTTACACCTCCTATACGTTTGATTATGTGCAATTATGCTTAAAATTTGTTTAGAATTCCAACAAAAAGAAAAAAATGAAACTTATTTATTATTGAAAATTTACTAAATTTATAGACTCCAACCCCTTTCACCCCTTTTCCCTGAGGCGATATAGCACAAAAAACGATCAATCCGTTTTCTACTTTTTACTCTTGACTAATTTTAGTGGCACCACGTTTTATTGTTCCTCCAAAAACTCCCATTGATGTCAACGAAGGAGAATCAGTTATGATCGACTGTGTAGTTGAGGGAGACCCTGAGCCAGCAATACAATGGGATAAAAATCTAAAGATGAACGATTTTGATTTAAACAGGTAAATATACTTTAAAGGAAGATAAGAAAAATGTAGCAGTTGATAAAGTTTAATGTTTATTTACGGGTAAATAATTACGAGACGTATTCGAAAAGTAAGGGCCGTTTGCTTATATTTAAACATTGGCGGGTCTGTTTTCGAAGCCACTGAAGTTATTGCTTTGACTCAGTAGTTGTTTGCCTGTCGGTGAATGTAGACAATGTCCGCGAAAATCGATGCTCCCGCCAGTTGCGAAGTGCATGCTATGATTCGATTTTTGTGTATAAAAGGATCATCAGCTCCTCAGATTTATCGGGAGTTGTGCCTAATTTATGGATATACAGATGAGTGAAGAAAAGATTAGACAGTGTTGTCGAAACATCAAAAATGGCCCCACAAATGTGCGTGATAAAGAGCAGAGTGGCAGGCCCAGTATCCAGACCGATGAAATCGTTCAACAAGTGGACCAAAAACTGCGATCTAATCGACAATTGCACTTGAAGCAGTGGCTTGATGGACAACGGGTTAAAGACGACGGGGAACTCAAGGCCGCCGTTGTCAACTGATTGAATTCCTAGGTGAAAAAGCGCCACCTTGGCGTAGTATAAATTTTATCAACTTCGGTTCAGTAGATTTCGAGATATTTTGTCCACGAGTTTAAAAAAAGTAGTTTCGAGAAAAATGCAAAAAAAAGTACCGTAAAAGTATATATTTTTACCTTCAATCTGCGATTAAACGCTGGTGCAGCGTTACGAAAAGTGCTTAGAAGTGAACGGCGATTATGTGGAAAAGTGAATTAGGCTTGTAGGAAAGTAAAACCGTCAATAAAACTTTTTCTAACTAATATATTTTTTTATGACCAAACGGCCCTTACTTTTCGAATATGCCTCGTACATACAGTATATTAAGTATGTTTTAAAATTAATTAAAAAAGGAATTTTTTATTATTAACTTGCCTAAAAACTTTTAATCTTTTTTAGATTCACTGTATTGTCGAATGGTACCCTTTATGTCTCGGAAGTTTATAAAGAAGATGAAAATAAATATGGTTGTACAGCGGGAAATAGCGCCGGTCTGAACAGAAAGGAAGTGCAGTTAATTGTCCATGGCAAGTTTTTTTTATACTCAGTTACTAGTGTGCTATTCGGTAATTATGATTTAAATGCATAAAAAAATGGTAACAAATAAAAAAAACTTACTATACTCTATTGTTTTGAAACTGATAGTAATAAAAACGCCAATATACTGACCGGCGGCCCTATAACTGAGGCGTGCTATCTATTCCCAGTTATTTTTCAGGTAACAATGTTCTTTTGTAACGAAGTTTTATTACCGATCAAATCATTTTATTTACGTACCTTCCTGTTGCTATAACTACATATTTATAGTAGCATGCTCAAGTGTGAAGCTTGTTAGTGATAAGTTAGTTAGTGTGTTAACAAAATGTCTTCTCCAGCGAAACGCCAATAGTTCGGGAAGCTAACCCATAATGAAAAGCGTATAGTTAAAAATGTATTTGACTACGTTAAAAACGATCAAAATTGTGATTTAAGTGTGGACGATTGTGTGACAAAATATTCCTTAATGAGCGGAGTTGGTAAAGCCACAGTTTACAGAATTTTAAAAGAAGAAAAGGAGGGGGTATAGACTCTCCAAAAAAAGAGACCA
The DNA here is from genome assembly GCA_019049505.1 of Pachyrhynchus sulphureomaculatus. Taxonomy (NCBI): domain Eukaryota; kingdom Metazoa; phylum Arthropoda; class Insecta; order Coleoptera; family Curculionidae; genus Pachyrhynchus; species Pachyrhynchus sulphureomaculatus. Next base: position 80,261,308 of record CM032453.1, on the reverse strand, counting down.
GGCAGAAAAGAACTTCAGCTGACAGATAACACAAAACAAGCAGTAAGGCGTATTGTTCATGACTTTTTTTATGGAAAAAGATTCCAACTTTGGATACGATCTTGCAGGCTGCGACAAGCCACCCAGAAATACCGAAAGTGAGAGTAAAACTATGGAGTGTTTTAAAAGGTATGAATTTTTAATGGAAAAAATGTGAAAGAAAGTCTTTATTGATGGAAAGTGGAGAAATTATACACTGAAGAAGAGACTATTTAAGAAAAGTTAGAAAAACTCGCTCTGAAGGAAAAAGTATAAATTACTTAAATGAGACGTGGATAAATGAAAGGTCAAGTCAAGAAATTTTGGTGAGGTGGAAATATCAAAAATGCTCGCCAAGCATTCAATGACTCTCTGGTCTTAAACCGCATATTAGAAGTGAAAGTGGTTTTGTAAACGGAGGTCTTTTAACATTCGTATCCAAGAAAATAGGAGATTATCACAAATATATGAATTCGGATCTATTTGAAGAATGGTGTTCGCAGATGATAGACTTAATACCAGACGGTTCTGTTATTGTAATGGATAGCGCAAACTATCATTCTAAAAAATTAGAACGAGTTCCAACCTTGGGTTGGCTGAAAAAGGACATTCAATCTTGGATAACCGAGAAAAAATTTCATTTCCAAGAGACAGCGTAAGAGAGAATTATTAGAACTTATAAAGCTTGAACTTCTCCGAAATAAAAACGTAATATTACTGTTTATCGCCTGTCACCATATCACTGCGTGCTCACGCCGGTAGAACTTATGTGGGCACAGGTTAAAGGTGAAGTCGCCAGGAACAATGCGACCTATAAATTAGCAGACGTACAAAACATTTTTCAATGTTTCCATAGAAAATGCATCGAGCATGTATTGAGGATAAAATGTGGAACTTGAACTAACCTGGACATGGCAGTGGATGCCTTTGTTGAATCTTTAATTATACATGTAAATTTAAATGTGTCAGACAATGATAGTTTTTCAAGTATGTCGGAGATAGAAGATACTTTTTTTCATTGTTGTTCGACTTCCCCATTTGTATATTTTTTAATTAAAATGTTTTATTACAAAATGTTATTTTTATCTAATAAATGTTTAAACATTATAAAACTGTTTCATTCATACTATTCGCAAATAATACGTATACGCCCAGACGCACCAACACTGGTCAGAATAAAGTTATTGAACTGCTGCATTACAGGTAAAATATAGGTAAAACTCTGGTGCCCTTACTACTGCTTGATGCTAATTTGTATAATTTTAGATGATTTACTGCTATCACTTTCAAATGAATAGAGTATAAACAAAATTTTTTAAAATATTCGATTTTCATCGAATTGATTGGATGAAGGTGTCGGAATGGTTACATTTATTAAAGAGTTAAATTAAAGATATAAAATAACAAGTAATCAAAGTAATGTTGTAAATGCAAGTTATTTTTTCATTGTGTTTAGGTAAAGATGACTACCACGCCGGTCCAGAAGGTGATACTACAGTGACCAAGGCTGTATTAATAACCATGTCAGTTGCTGGAGCTTACATAGTTCTGGTTATAGGTTTAATGGTTTGGTGTAGGTACAGAAGAAGATCTAGAAAGTTGCCAATTGCTGATGGTAATAAATTTACTCATTTAGAATTACAAAAGACTCGAGAGTTCATTCAATTTTTTTCAGGAAAATTAGAAAACGGTGATCTTGAAAACCAAGAACTAAAAGCAACTGAAAATGGTACAGGACCAGGACCTTCAAAAAGTGCAGTCAACGCTATAGATTCACACAAAGAGGGTCAGAGAAGTGATGGAGCAGAGACTTGTAACTCACAAGGATCTAATCATTCAAAAAAATCAAAAAGCAGTTATGACAGGTAAGTACATGATAAAAATATTTCAGATAAAAGAAAATGATAATGTTTTTAATAAAGTACATATCAGTTTGCTTAGTGGCAATAAAACATTTTTAATTATATATTATTTCACTCACAATGCAGTTATACAGGGCTTACCACCCAAAAGTAATCATTTTAAGTAATTTTAAAACATTCTATTGCAATAAAACGATACTACAACAGGCTAAAGATTCTCAAAGGGGGATATATTATACCGTATTCGTATTAAAAATTGTTTTGGTTCTTGATCCTCAAAAACTACCCTTATAATTGTTTACAGAGCACCTTGTATTTTTTCATTGTAATTGATCAAGCTTTATAATATAAATCCAACGATATAGGGATATATTATTCATATTTCTTTTACGATTAGTTAAAAACTGTGCGATGACGGCATGTTAGGGATAGAAAAACAATGAAAGAAAAAAAATGTTACAAATGATTTTATTGTTTCTCAAGACATTCGCCTTTTATATTTATACACTTTTGCATGCGTTCGAATCAATTCTCGAAACATTTTTTCCACTCAGTAGTGAGACATTAATTCGATGTTTTTCTCCATCAAATAATCAATTGTTTGACGTGCTGTATGAGAGCTGTCATTCTCATGATGAAGAATGATACGACGTTTTCGGTTGTTTTTCCTGATTTCATCGATGACTTCTGGCAAACAAATTGTTGTAAATCATTCAGCATTAACTATTCTTCGATCCTCTAAAGCAATGGTTTCAACATGTCCAGTATAACCAAAGAAACAAGCGATCATTTTCTTGGCAGAGCTTCACGCATAAACCACTTTTGGTGGATTCGGTTTATCTTGGAACACCCAAAGAGTTGATTGTTGCTTAGTTTCAGCCTCGTACGAATATATCCAAGTTTCGTCTCCTATTGCGATGTTGTATACGGATATTGCATGTCCTCGGTCGAATTTTTTGAGCAATTGCTTCGGTCAAATTAGACAGAATCCATGGGGAACAGATCTTTTTCACAGCTAAATGTTCATGCCAAATCGAATGTACTGCACTCTTCGATATGCCTAAGAATACCTCTATCTTACGGTAAGTCAGAGTCATCAATGCAGATCCTCTTCAATCATGTTGCGCACATCATCGACCTTCACGAAATTCATCGCTGACGGAAGCACACGACCATGACGAAATTCTGCAAATCAGTTGTAAACAGTCTTTTCTGATGTTGATTCATTACCAAAAGTTAAACGAAGCCATTCGAGGCATTGTGCAAGTTAGGCCTTTAGTAAAATCATCCAACGAAAACTTTCACGTGAAATTTCCGTTTGTTTATAAAACTGTTTTTTTTTTTAAACGCTCACTGTAAACAAACTACTCGGCCAATTTCTTAGCTGCCACTGTTTTAACAATAACAAATGACAAATTTTACAACAATAATGTCACATCTCAATAGCGCCATTTAGTGGTCGTTTATAAAAACTTAAAAGGCAGCCCAAGAGATTTGGTCTCTTCTTTTTTGTTAGAACTTCACTCAGAGTGACAGGATCTTCTAATTTTTTTCCTCATGGTTGTTGTATTATTTATTTTATCCAAAATTTTACAGTTGCAAAACTAAAAACTAGCTTCAAGGGCGAAACGTTATTAGGGATGGAAATTACTTTATTAGTTATAACACGTAGGCTGTGAAAAGTTTTTGGTCTAGCTTCTTAAAACATTTTTTTTTTGCAAAATTCGACTTTATTCATTAATAGTCTCCTTCAAGAGCGATACAATCAGTCTAACGCTTTTCTAACATTTCTGTACCTTTCTTGTACAAGGATTTGTCTTTGCCTTCAAAATAGTCCTTAGTTTCGGCGATAACTTCTTCATTGGAGCCAAATCTCTTTCCCATGAGAATTTTTTTAAGGTCTGCGAATAGATAATATACTCTTTGGGGCCAAATCTGGAGCATACGGTAGATGAGGAAGCAATTCGAACTTCAATTCATGCAATTTTACCATCGAAACCAGTAACTTATGACACGGTGCGTTGTCTTTAAAAAAGAACATTTTTCTTGTTCATTTGGGGCCGTTTCTTTGCGATTTCTACCTTCAAACGCACCAATCACTTTATATAATATTCGCTATTGATAGTTTTTCTCTTCTCAGCATAGTCGATGAAAATTATTCCATGCGCATCCCAAAATACAGAGGCCAAGACCTTCCTAGCCGACTGTTGTGTCTTTAGTCGCTTCGGGCGGCTTTCGTTGGCTGCTGTCCACTTAGCTGACTGCCCATTTGATTCCTGTGTTTCATCCGTTGTTACATATGTTATGAAAAAATCCTTTTTATTGCGCTTAAACAGGTCCAAACAGCGCTCAGAATCATCAACACGTTGTTGTTTTTGGTTCACTGTGAGCAAACGCGGTACCCATTTTGAACAGAGCTTTCTCGTGTCCAAATGTTCTTGTAAAATATGACTAACACGTTCTTTTGATATCTTTAGGGTGTCGGCTATCTCATGCAATTTCACTTTACGGTCATTCAAAACAATTTTGTGGATTTTTTTGATGTTTTCCGGTGTAACCACTTCATTTGGGCGTCCAGAGGGTTCAGCATCATTTGTGTCTATACGACCGTGTTTAAATTCAGCATATCAGTAAATGATGAATGATTTCCAGTCCCCGTAACACTTATCAAGCCTTGCTTTGCTTGAACGGTATTTTTCCCTATAAAAAAACAGTGTTGAATCAACACACGAAATTCAATTTTTTCCATTGTTTTGAAAATTCAAAAGTAGCATCACTAAAACTACTGTAACTTATAAACTAATCGTCGAAATGTCATGAAATTTTGACACGTATCGTTGGAAGATTGGCACTTTCTAAAAATTATATGGTTTTTTTTGGAGCAGGCGACCTCTATGTATCGGATCAAAAACTTTTCAGCCTACGTGTTATGTAATTGGACGACGGTGGATATATTTGGTCTCTTCTTTTTTGTTCGAACTTCATTCAGAGTGACAGGATGTTCTAGTTTTTTTCCACATTTTTTAAATTTTTTTATTTATCCAAAATTTTACAGTTGTAAAACTGCAAACTAGCTTCAAGTGGGAAACGTTAGTTCAATTTGACACAATCTAAACAAAAAGAAATAAGTGGAGTTAATAGTGGTAATGGCTGTGTTTCTACTGTTGATACATCAGAAAAATAGATTTTATTTATTTTTTTTTAGGTTGGCACTTAGTAGAACACTCCTTAAAGAACTGACCCTTATCGGACGCGGTGAATTCGGTGACGTAATGATGGCTAGAGTATCAGAATGCCACCTAAATACCAATGAAAAATCTGACAAAAGGTCTTCTAGTAACTCAAACAAAGAAAAATCAGAAGAAAACGCCTTAGAAGACAAAATTAATGATGTACATGTTTTGGTAAAAGTACTGTCTCAAACTAAAGATGAAAATTGTTTGACAGAGTTTAAGAGAGAGATAGATATATTTGGTAAATTATCGCACGATCATATTACGAAACTATTTGGACTGTGCAGGGAACAGGAGCCTCACTATTTGATTATGGAACACACTGATTGGGTAAGGAATTTCGAAATAAATTAAAATACTAATACACGTAGTAAACAATTTCCGTTACACACTCTTTAACACTTCGGAATAATCATCAGAAACCTTCAAGACTTTCTAAAAAATTAACCATGTTATACCGGTATTTTTGTAGTTTTTCCTTTAATCTGCTGACTGATTCCCAAAAGCGTCCTAATAAAAAATGAGGATAAAAAAACCTTACGCTCCTTATTGTTAAAAACTACTATAGCCTACGAGTTTTAGTCGCTACGTCCATCGTCTGGGCGAAAGGCTAAAACGAAGTCACTTAGTCCAGACGATGGCCCTAATGACCACAACCCGTAGGTTATAATAACAATACAAAGATTTTTTTTTACAAAAATGAAGATTTCTCTGGAGGGGATGAAAATAATAATTTTAGTTTGTCAATCATCTTTTGTCCGTTAATATCAAAACTGGATGGAAGTGTTACTATTTCATTTATTTTTCGCCTTGGTCTACACATCTATAGTATATGTGTAGACTGATAGACATTTGAAAATAAATAGTTATGTCTTACGAAGAGCAGCAGCTAAATTTTAAATATTTTCTTTAACTACAGGTATAAGTATGCACTCAGTCAAAAATGACAATTTTTCTTTAATATGATTTGTATAATTTCTTGTATATAAATAACTTTTTATTTTATAAAACAAAATATGAAAAATAAATACAAAAGTAACTAAAGTTAAAGTAGACATCAAGAGGTTATTATAAAAAAAAACTTAAATAAATCAGTTATCTACCTATACCATAGATAGCAGAAGTATTCATTTCTTTATTCACTTGCTGGTGAAAAAAGACAGATATTCATTGTTCATAATGATGTAACATTTTGAAACAATAAGACACAAGTGATATATTAAACTTTAATAATAGAATACTGGAATACGATCAATTGACATCTAAAAAAAATTCTTACTAATAAAATGGAATAACTAAATGTAAGTTTATTTACTTAACAGGGACTGTAATTTTGAAAAATAACATGAAAACAGAATTACTAGAAAGAAAATAAGTATTTTTATACAGAATGAAAAAGAAATGGCTATAGTTTACTTCATAATTATTTAAATCAAAAAGTCTTGAACAACTAGGTATCAATGTTTAATAGTTTTGGTGTAAAATCAGTTTAAAATTTTAAACTTCTTTGGTAACGTAGCAACCCCTTATCCAACCGCTCTAGAATTTCATTCGAAAGTGATAAATAACAAGAGGAATTTTTGTAATTTTGCTTTCGGTATTTTTTTTTTAGAAAAATAATGTTTTTAAATCGAAAAATTCATAAAGTTACCTTAATGTTACTAGAAGGATTTTTAAGTAATTGTACACACTCTCTTCTTAAAGAAGCTTAGTATTTGGAAATAACTCCGTATTAGTTCACTAAAATAAATAAAAGAAATCATGAAATTGTCATCATTATAAAAGCCAATTAATAAAGCAAAATAACTATAAAATACAGGCTATTTTGTTTTCGAGAACCCACTAATGCCTTTCTTACATTACATTGGGATCTAAAATAAACAAACCTATTTTTACTAGGTTTTCCTCAATTTGCTATTGTTAGAAAAGCAGTGTTGCCCGATTATGGGCAATAAAAATTTGAGAATAATAGCCCATATATTAATAAATATTAGGTGTTTGTAAGACAAAAATAGAATATTTAAATTTAAAATATTTTAAATAGGCATTCAAAACAACACAACACATTAAATAAAATATTAAAGTATAAAAATTTCTTTTACATGCGCGTTTGTTTTGCAGGGAGATTTAAAGAAATTTCTGGTAGCGACAAAGACAGGAAATCCACCCTCATTAACCACAACACAATGTGTAGGCATCGTGCACCAAATAAGCAGAGCTATGGATTATTTAGCAAGTAACAGGATAGTCCATAAGGATTTGGCCACTAGGAATTGTCTGGTCACTTCCAGTTTGGCTGTTAAAATTGGATTACCAAGGCTGACTAAAGATCCATATAGTCAGGAGTATTGTAAACATTTAAATCAGGTAAGCCATTATTTTCCCGCTCTATACCCATTATTACCAAAAAGATGTAATACTAAATATTACTGCCTCATCATATACTATTAGCTATACACTACAATATACTATTACACATAAGTTACAGTCAGACGTACTAGGGGGAGAATAGGCATAGATGTCGGCAATTGAATTATCTTTGGTAATTAATCCATAACAAAAAATAAATTTATTCATAATTACTACTCATCTAAACCAGTATATTTTATACCTTTGTGCAACCAATTTACATGGGTATGCAATCAATATCTTTCACCAAAAGTTTTTGTCTGTTTCTCACGAGAAAAGGTTGATGATTTTAATGTAACGAATATTTCAAGCACATCCAAAAAAAGGTTATGTTTTAATAGTAGACTTAATATATCCAAGTGATTTAGATTTTCACAATAATTTCTTCCTAATCCTAGAAACTAAAAGCCACTTAATTCGAAATATTCATCATTATGGCTTATTGTAAGTTTGTTTTTCTATACGATGACATATTTCAAAGCCACTAAAATGATCTTAACTTTTTGAACAGGAAATTTTAACTGAATTCTTACATATGCTGTGGTTCAAATCGCATAATTAAAGTTATTAATAAATTTAATTCCATTCAATTACACTGTTTAAAGGGCAATTATAGACAATTAAGATTAAAGTATGATGATTGTTAATTCTTTCTGGGTAGTTGAAAAACTTTTTTAATGATTAAATTACTTTCAAACTAAATAAACTACTTCCTAGGTAATTTATTATGTTTAAAAGAAATTGAATTACTTTTATTACTGTAACTGAATTATATTTAGAGTGGCTAGATTATCCTTGGAAATGCATTATCACAAAATGGATTTAGATTAACGGAAAAGTATTTGTAAGTGAATTACGATAGCAGTAATTCAATTACTTTGAAAGCAATTGAATTTCAGCAAAGGTAGTTGGATTAATATACGACTAATTAAATTACCCCAAAATTAAATGCGTTACTATAAAGGTAATTGAATATTCGTAAAATTAATAAGATTAGCGTAAAATTACAATAAATCGTTGTTAAATGATGACAGCTCTGGGGACAAACCGCCTCCTGCCCCTATGGGTCTACAAAAAAGCTTCATCTTATAACTTATATACGAGGCTGGTTTGAAAAGTCCGTGCAAAGTCCGAGAGATGGCACCACTGGCGCGTATCGAGGTCATGTTTAGTTAGTAGCATCTCTTGAATGAACGCACACCAAGTTTCAGCCATACTGGTCTATTTGTTTGTGTTTGGCATTCGTGTGAATCAAGGAAGTCGAGTGATTTTCAAGAAATGGACGAAAAAGAATTTCGTGTGGTGATTAAACATTACTTTATGAAAGGCAAAACGCCTCAGGAGACTAAAGAGAAGCTTGATAAACATTATGGTGACTCTGCACCTTCGATTAGAACAGTTTATAAGTGGTTTCAAAATTTTCGGACTGGCCATATGGGCACAAGTGACGCTGAACGTTCTGGACGGCCTGTGGAGGTTACGACTCCAGAAATCATTGATCAAATCCATGATATGGTGATGGATGACAGAAGAGTTAAGTGCGTGAGATTGCTAGTGCTGTGGGCATCTCGACTGAACGGGTACATAATATTTTGCATAAACATTTGGACATGAGAAAGCTATCCGCAAGATGGGTGCCGCAATTGCTCACGCTTGACCAAAAACGGAATCGTGTGAAGTGTTGCAAGGATGGTTTGCAGCTGTTCCAGAAGAATCCGGAGGACTTTAAGCGTCGTTTCGTCACTGTAGATGAAACATGGATACATTACTATACTCCTGAGACCAAACAACAATCTAAACAATGGGTTACCAAGGGGGAATCTGCACCAAAAAAGGCGAAGACCGTTCCTTCGGCCGGAAAGGTTATGGCGACTGTCTTTTGGGATTCGCAAGGGATAATCCTCATCGACTATCTGGAAAAGCGTAAAACTATTACAGGTGAATATTATTCATCGTTATTGGACCGTTTGAAAACCGAGCTGCAAGAAAAACGCCCGCGATTGGCCCACAAGAAAGTCCTTTTCCATCACGACAACGTGGACGAAGTGTATAAGCCTAAAAGGAGACTATGTCGAAAAATAAAAAAGGTTTACCCCAAACACATAAGTAGTTTTTATTTTTGCACGGACTTTTCAAACCAGCCTCGTATAACTCGTTAATATTTTTTCCCTGACCTGGCTCCGCTCCTAGGTATAGTGGTGGGTAAGAAAAAATCCTGAACTGACGTATTTTTTGACGTTTTAAGGACGTCTTGCTGTGTCAAACGTGTGTTTGAAAAGATATTTGTAGGTATATAGTCATTTTTATTTCAAAAGTAAATTTTTCACCTCTAAAACACAAATATATATTTAATGACATGTTGTATTGAGGAATCGCACGGGAAAACTTTATCATTGCACATGACACGGAAATTAAAATTTTAAGTGATTCTATTTTAATTAATCATCTTTTATTTAGGCCATATTTAGCCATGTAACTTATTTTACTAGTACAATTTATTAAAAAAAATGGTCTGTATATGAAAATTCAAAAAAGTCATAACTTGGCAAGTGCGACGTGGTTTATATTTTACCATTTCTATCAAACGTTTAGATAAGCCATAACTTTTCTTTGAAATGCAACTTTAACAGTGTGACTGCCTTTTGTTAGGTTTCTTAAAACGTAAAGAATTCAAAATAACTACTTATTTTTTGTTAACTATCAATCGGTATTGTCGGTAGGAAAAAGTATGATTGTAAGAATTTGGTGATCCAGAATGATTTTTAGTGTTACTACTTATATCAAACAAACTTATAATCAACTGACGTGGCATTGTTTTTTTGATCTTTTTTACCCTTTTACGGTATACAGGAATAGTAAAAAAAGTGACATTTGGATTATGAAAGCAGCAAAGAATTGAAATTTATGTTTTGTTGTTTTTAAATTCTTTTTTAGTATGTTTCCTTTTAACAGATAGGTATAGAAAATATTTTAAAAGTGAAAAGATTTTAGATCAAATTTTAGAAAAATCACGCTAATCCTTTTTCTTAAAGCAGAAAATCGAACAAAATATATTTACTAAAATTAAAACAACAGTGTCACAGGAATGCAGACACAGCATATGTATACTTGTATAGGAGGTGATATAGAACAGCCTTTAGTTATATTTTGATGAAATAAAATAACTATTGATATTACTTAACGAAAATATTTTTCACAAACAAATCTTGACGATTACGGAAAAACAACATATACTGTTATGGTAATATTAAACTTATTATCATTTTTAATAATAATTCAAAAACTAAATGTAGGAATATCTATCACTGGTCTCTCCGTGAATTTTTGCCAAAAAGACTCATCAATAACTATAATCAGAGATATTTTTGAGACAGAAAATATTTTCTTTATTTATCTTTAGACTTATTAACTAATTTCATAAATAAACTTTTCTAAAACAAATAATCAATATTTAAATAGGAAGAACAGACGTTCGGGTTAGTTCAGGCACGAGATACCAGGTTTTACCAATCTGCCGAAAACTTAAACAATGTATTTTTCACTTTCACAATATTTTCCTACCCAGTTACGAACCTACTTTACTCTTACCTAAGTAAAACAATTTTAAAGTATTTTTTTACCTAAATAATTTTAAATAAATTTAAACAGATTAATCTATTCTGTAGCATCCTAATACCGAACTTTTTTAAAAACTGATATTTTTGTAATTGTGAATACTTTTAAGTTGAAAAAATAATAAATTAATTTAAATACAGCCCTAATTACGTTGTTACAAAGGTTTGGTCGGACGTTTAGTGCTGTAAGATACATATAGTGGGTAGATACAACAAACTAACAACTTAAAATCTATATCAGAAGATATATTTTCAAAATAGGAAATCAGTAACTTCATGGGAGGTACTTAAATACGAGGACTGTGATTCAGAACCGCCGTTAAACTGTGGTTTTGGGCTTGAACGGTTAAGTATGGCAGTGGTATTGTGAACAAATTCGCAATTACTTAGACAGTAAGGTTGCTCCTCTACACATCTTATATGAAGTTTTTCTCACAGTATATTTGTGTTAGTCATATATCGTAAAATGTATTTTTACCAAACCATTATTACCTGTTTTATATGATTATGGAGAATGAGTTTTATCTTGACTACAAGTTGCACCCTTAATTTTTTTTAAAAATTTCCGATTTACCAATTACTTATGCAGTGAAGTCCTATTCCACAATTTTTTTTAAGAATCCCTTCAAAGAACGACTATGAGTAAGACCTTTAATTTACTACGAAATCGAAATTAAAGATGTGATATAAGATAATTTCAAAACAGGATAAAAATAACTGTAAAAAATACAAAAAAAAATAATATGACAAACATAGCCACCATAAAAACGGGTTAATGTACTAGATTCTTGAAAAATGTATCAGTTTACCTTGGACCGCTTATTGATATTCTTTTGTTATCACCTATATGTTAGTTTAAAAAGCACTTTTGAATAATAATGGGGCATATAAAATAGTAAAAAATCATCTCACATCACTCTGTTCATGGACAGTTTAGACTATTCATCAGTTATTACTATTGTTACGCAAAAATCATATCTGCTTTATAATTTTAAATTACGTCACAGCAATAATTTACGTTAATCTAGAGAAACAAAGAAAATACTCTATTTACCGGTCCTATCATCTGATCGATATAACTATCATTTATGTTGGGAATGTGGAATCTTTGGCACAATGATACTACCCAGTATATATCACCACCACACACTTTATTTTTGCTCTTCACGCGTGTTTCGCTAACCATGTCTGAGAATCAATCATCGCTCCTGATGAAGCTAACATGGTTAGCGAAACGCGCGTCGAGGGTAAAAATAAAGTGTTTAGTGTAGGGGTGATATATACTGAGTAATAACTATTATTGAACAGTTAAAGACTCTATGATATTGTAGTTAGGTAAAAGCGTATGTCCCTCTTTGTGGACATTTTTTATAGTTACATATCAATGAATAAGCTATTTTCAAAAGGGACATGTAACAATATTGATTTATATTTTTGTTCCAGAATTTATAATTTATCTACATTCTCAAGCATTGTGTTATTTTAAAGTTTATTGCGAACTAGTCACACTATTGACAAATGTAACTTCCATTCCATTCCATTTATAGGAAAAAATTGTGAAATATTATTACTTTTCAAAAGTTAATTTTCATCTTATAGATTATCCCACTAAGATGGCTTCCATATGAGGCTGTATACGAAGATGAATACTCAACAAAAAGTGACGTCTACTCATTTGGCGTCGTTATTTGGGAAGTGTTTTCCCAAGGTGAGCTACCTCACTGCAAGATGAACGATAACAGTTTTCTTACTAAACTGAAGGAGAAGAAATTAGAATGGAACACTCATGCTTTAACTCCTGAATCTTTACAGAAACTACAGGTGAAAATTCTTCTTTTATATAGGGATTTGTTTATAAGATATACTATTTCAATTTAATATCTAATCTACACTTTACCCGGAAAAATGTTACATACAAAAAGCAGTGACTTTTAGTAACGGCTATTAAATAAATTTCCAAATTTTTAGATCTGGTCCCCAATTTTGGACCCTGAGACCTTTTTTATGATGACACCTGTTTTAATAATTACGCCAGTAGGCTCCAAAGTGGAGTAACAAAATGGTTATACAAAAGTCTGTCCCACAGTCCCCATTGCATGTGGTACAATTATTTTCGGGGATAACCTAATTACAGTTTAATCACATTGGAATAACTTGGTCACTATTTCAACTAGACGTAATGTAAAATTATGTTATAATTAATTAATTTTCATATTCAATTTCGATGGTTCAAAATCATAGTAAAAAAAACATTACCTGTTTAATTTTAATTGTTTATTTTTTGGGCACATGACGAATGGTTATAAAAGAGGGATCTTTATTAAAAAAAAATCGTAAAAACCTTTTTTGGCGGATATTTAACTAATAATTACACAGGTTTACAAAATTTTTCTTTGTCTTGTGGATGCAGTCAAACTAGGTGACTTTTAACCAACCTCTCGTTTCAATTAATAGTGATGTTCGGAGTTTTGGCGATCACAGAACGCAAATATAATTTATTGTGAAAAAGTGGAACTCGAGTTCCTTCGAAATCAGTCGATAATGACCAAAAATTTACAAGTAGTGGTTAAACTAGACCAAGGCAACGTCCCTACAAGTGGAAGAAAACTACTTCAAAATATGATCAGCCGTGCTTATATTTTCGGTGACTATGCATATGTAGAGATATAGAATTTTATATACAGTGTCCATTACAAAGTTTGCATTATATTGGTAATTTTTTTATTATTATTTATCGATAACGCTAAAAGTATTTTTATGTTGCTAAATATATTTTGCTAATTTTAAGTTTATAGTCCGTTTGTTTGGAGTTGATAGCATACAACGTGGGCTATAAACATTAAAATGTCATAAACCATAAGCGTCCAAAATTTCTCTACCAATTATTTGCATTTTTAGTTTTAATCACCTTTATTTTCTATCTCTATACAATGGTGCGGCCTTTTTTTAAAAAATATTTTATTACATGCCTTCTAAACTTTCCAATAAATTAACACATTTCAAAGTTTATTTTAATGAGTAAATTGTGAAACTAAAAATCTTATTTGTATGATAAATGCTAATTAACAATTCTTAAGAACTAGAAATCTACAGTGTTATAAAGCTTAATGATAATAGGTACAATTAAATTATTTAAGATTTTAGCAGTTATTGGAATATAATTAACTAAAGTACTTATCCGTAGGTAGGTACCTAAGTATGCAATAAAAATATTATGTGTAAGTATAAAAATAAAGCCAAAACCTATAATATGCTTTGTTCCAATCAGAACAGCGATGGCTTCAACTTTCAGTTTTGCCCCGGTTAAACTTCGCGGAGTCTACCAATCTACATTTTCCCTTCCTAGAAAAAACAATGATACTTAACGTCCACGATGCCTTGGTGCATCAACAGCCAACAAGCCAAGTCCGTGAAATTGTGGAAACCTGTGCCAACATGACGGGAGTAAAAGGAAGAAAACGCGGTCCTTGCGACGAACCTCAGAATCACAAAGGAAAGGAGCCCTTAGAGATCGATGAAGACTTTAAAAACGCAATAAGAAGAAAAGTATATAATTTTTTTATTAAGAAAGAAATACCTACACTATATAAAGTTTTGCAAGAAATCAGAGAAGACCAGGACTTGCCAGATTTTAAAAAAATGGAAGTTATGGAAAATCCTTCATAATCTGAATTTTATTGGGAAAAACAATAGAAAATCTGTTCTTATCGATAAAACAGAAATAATTTGTTGGAGAAGAGAATATCTAAAAGTAATCAGAAAATTTGGAGCCGAAGAAAGAAATATTTTTTATTTAGATGAGACTTGAGTTAATGAGGGCACACAGTGAAAAAATTCAGTCAGTCAACTGGATTACTGGAAAAGGTCGCAGGCTAATTATAGCACATATTGGTAATGAAAACGGATTTCTCGACGGTGGCTTGTTTGAATTCAAATCAAAGTTGACTAAAGATTACCATGAGATGACGGCCGATGACAAAGGAACGGAATATCACAGTGCTAAAATTACCTCCATATCATTGCGAATTGAATTCCATAGAGCTAATTTGGGCCCAAATGAAAGCTTTCGTTGCAAGGGAAAACACCACGTTCAAACTTGAAGACGTAAGGCAATTATTACTCGCCAGAATAGAGAGGATCAGAGAGGATAATTGGAAAAATGCCATTCGACATGTTATAGAAGAAAATAAAATGTGGAAACTTGACGAATACATCAATGAAACTGTGGAAATAGTTTCATTGATGTATGTAGGAAAAATTAATTAACAATTTAAGAAAAGTCGAGTCTTCAGATTTTGAAGATGATGATTGTTTTTGATTGCAATTAAAGTATTTATATACCGTGAATTGTGAATTTGTATATATACACAGATCTATAGATTAAAAAATTTTTGGTAATAAATCTTATATTTCTATAACTTTATTTTTAAGATAATTTTATTTATTAAACACTAAAAGCAGGTTACGCTCGGACGGCTATGATACCGATGAACCCTCATTTACATTTTATGACTCTATCGTATAGCAGAGCCTAAAATAGGGTGAACCCTTAATAATAATTCAAAACAGGCAGTAAAATGCATAAGAAATCTCTTTTTTTTGGGTGCACCCCAACATGTATGTATTTGCATCTACAATGTGAGAATTCTGCTATCAACTCTAAACAAATATACTATAGCAAGACGCTGACATAACATGAAAAAAGTTTTTGAATTATTAATAACATTTTTTTCTCCCATGTTGCAAACTTTATATTGTGCACTGTGCATCATATAAAGATATGTATGTATATAGTATTTGTACAAGGTATAGCCAGTACGATCAAAGTGAAGTTTGTTCATATCATTTCGAATAGAACCGTGTCAACATTATCACGTAACATCTTACGTGAATACTGATGAAGAATTACTTTCTGGATAGTTGGTGCAGCTGCCGGTTAACTCTAAATGTTAACAAATACTTCACTATGACATCTACATGTGTTGTGTTGTGATACTTTTAAAGAACTTATAGTCATTTTTGACCCCAAACTTTCTTTTTCATTACATATTAATGGTATCTGTGGCAATGCAACGAGAATGCTGATTTATGCTAAGAAATTCGGGTGATTTTTCAAATATTAAGACTCTAAAAACACTCTATTTTAGCTTTGGTAAGGTTGTATGAAATGCCATTTTTAATTAATATATTTACTCAATTGGGAAATATTTAACGAAAGTTTGTTAAATTTCTTGCATTTAAGGGGGATGGGATATATTCACCTAAGAGTCTGGAAGAGAACATTCTACTGCATAGATTTTAAATACTGACAGTTTCGTAGATACTATATACACGTATTCTTTCAATTTTTATTTAAGGTGTAAACTTTCATGTTCTACTTGCCCATACGTTCTATAATTTTTTTTTAAATTAAAATCCCACCAGATCAGTCTTTGGATATCTTTAATAAAACCTGCAATAACGTTGATCTGTGCGGCTTATTTTTATCTCACTTTACCTGTTAGACAATAAAGATTATTAATTATTATTAAACACCACTAAAAATAAACTAATATATATATATATATATATATATATATATATATATATATATATATATATATATATATATATATATATATATATATACATATACATATACATATACATATACATATATACATATACATATACATATACATATACATATACATATACATATACATATATGGCGACTTATACTCTTAATCTGTAATAACATTTTTTTACTAAATTTATGTACAAAATTTTATATAAACAATTAGTTTTTAAGTTAGGTAATACGTTGAAATGAAAAGGCATTAACAATGGCAATATTAGTTTTTCCATGACGCACTCTTTATACGATACGCATTTTGTAATTAACTCCACTGTTTCCATGTATCAAAAACTCATTTGCCAAATTTTCAAGGATTTTAACGTCATATATCATGGAATTTTTCGTTGGGTGCTATTTACAATAAATCATGCGCTAACTTTCCAAGCTGGGTGCTATTTGCAATAAATCATGCGCTAAATTTCTGAGCCTTTGTGGTCAGGAAAGTGTTTTTTAAAAAGACTTACTGTGTCCGAAAAACTAGCAATATTTTTAAAATCCTCGATCATTGCAAAATTAATTATACCTTGAATTAAATGGGACGAATCAAAACGTGCACTATGGGTAACAAGTAGGCAAGGTTTTGGAATGAAATTAATGCATCCTTTAGAGTGATTGTTTTGATAGGTTTATTATATAAATACAGGTCGCCATTAATATTTTCTAAGCCCGTAACTTTGAAAGCGTGGTAATTAATCGGTTGCGTAGGCCTAATATAAACATTAGATGTTTTAGCCCGATATTTCGCCGCTATTTGCAAAATATCAGCTGTACTTCAATATCCCGATATTTCTAAATCGAAATACACTAAGCCACAGTCCTCGGATGTAATCGAAACATTATTCAATATATTAGTTAATGCCTGAGGATTAATACTGTTACCACAATGATAAACTTCCGTCTGCAGTCCACAATTTGATTGATACTGTTCCCCTTCATGTTTTTCTTTATTTTTTTCTCGTGGCCCCTTTATTTCTAACCAATAAATTTCTAAGTAAACACTTAGAAATTTATTGGTTAGAAATAAATGCAGCCTCAAGAGCTGCAACGAAAACTCGTTGCAGCTCTTGAGGCTCTTTGTTTTTTATTTCATCTTTTCTTGCCATATAAGATCTTGTATGTTTCCCAGAGGGTTTATTAATGAGCTTTCTTTTGCAAATTTGCCTTTATGTTGCAACTGATTGTAATCAAAAGGCATTTTTTATTTAAATTATATTTTTTTTATTTTAAATAGAAATAATACGGTCTAAACAGTAAACATACACAAAGTATCATAACCTATATAAACGTTATTCTATAGAGCATTCCGTATACGCATTGGCAGTGTTGCCACATTTATTTTCATTAAAAGTGTGTGTCTGCATATGAAAGTTTCCATGTATCAAATACAGTCTCCGACAAAAATAAAATACTCTGCCATTGAGGATTTTAAACTTTTTGTATTTATTATCGGGCTATACTTTTAACTCCGATTGTCACGAGTGAACTACCTTAATCCATTAAATTATGTAAGCTAGTGTAACTTGGTTAAACTAATATATGTTTTTCTTTTAGGAGTTGTGTTGGGACATGAACCCAGAAAACAGACCATCGTTCAGCCAACTTTCAAATGATATCGGCGAAGTTCTCAAGTCGTTGTAAATAATACGAGATTTTTAAGTTATTTCTTTTATTGACCTAAGTCACATGTTAGTACTAGATTTTTGTTAAAAATATTTTAAAAAACAACAGTATCAAGGGAATAAATTCATTTTATATAGATACTCGTACCACATATAAGTAAGTAATAATAGTCATAATTTATAGACATATTATGAAAGGAAGGTGATTCATTAAATGCTTGTAATTAAAGGTGACACAGTTTTGCAACAATGTAAGCACAAAACCGCAGAGATATTTATAGTAACTAGAATTTGGCGGGATTAACTTTCTGCATTGTTAAACCTACCAATTCTGGTTGCTATAAACATCTTCTCTGTAGTTTTTTATTTTGAAAAATGGTACCACTCCTTAACACAAACGAGAATACATTCTGGGGGTTAACTCCATACAGTTAATTCAAAAATAATATCAACGACCTTTTTTTTAAATTTCCAGTTTTTCTAATTTCCCCCAGGTTCTCACTTTTATTTCTATTTTATCAACTGTTAGTGTCTATTGTATTAAAAATCCCTTAATACCATTTTTTTTTTATCTTACGACTGAATAAATTACATCAATCTAACAGCGGAACTGTCAAATTGTTTCAAAACTTCCTTCCTACGACACAAATTAGATTTGCGGTGGTGCCACTTTTACCAGTTTTCTGGCAATGTATTGTATAAACCGCAATTAACCAGCTTTATCAATTTTTTTGCCTCTCTGGAGTATTTGCATACAATGTAGTAACTAATATAAAGATTTATAATTATAAATGTGATAGCAAGCATTTTTCTAAAATGTTCTCAGCAAAATTTGTAAACATTTAGCAACGTAGTTAAAACTATTTTTACATCTTCTATGTCTTGTGTACTAACTTTTGTGTGCATGTTGTACACAAATAAATCTATTATTAATATAATACCCACTCATTTTTTACAACGAGAAAATGTAGAAATTTGTCAATATTCCTCAAATTAATTTAGAATTCGCCATTTCTAGTTAACCCTTTGTATACAATCTTCCTCTAGCTACAGCTCATGTAGTTTTAGTTTAAACTGGAAATTTCTGTATTTTTTTGTCAATAGCTTCAAAAAGATCTAAAAATTAAGATGTATCTAGCAATCGATTGATTGCTCTTGAGATCAATGGAGTGTTGTATTTAAAGTAAAATATGTGCGTTGCTTTTAGAAACATCTTAAAATTTGATAACGAAGCGAAGTATTTTTGAATTTCTTATATGTACGTTTCAGTATCTAATTTTATTCAAATACGCTCAGTTGCTTTAGAGAAAATTCAGTTAATCAGTCAGAGAGAAAGGGTTCTAAATGAATTTGGTCTACCGTGTAGGTGTCACCGATATAATCGGTCAAAAATAAATTCGAAACGTGATATTCATATTCCTTTGATACCGCTTATTATTAGAATTAACGAAAAAAAGGAGCAAATCCAATATGATAACCTAGATTTTACTATGTTTTTCCATCTAGTTTGATTGTCACTTGTATTATCCTAGATTAATCACACAGGCCAATATTTTTCAAACCCTGAGACCAGACTATACTTTTTCGGGGGTGAATCCAAATCCGACCTCAGAATTGCTCCATTACATCAGGTTTTTGAGATACCCTACCCTAAAAATGCAAAAAACACGGATTTTCGCTATATTCGGGATTATATTACATCGCGAATTCATTTTTCTCCACAAAACTCGTTGCGTCATCTGAAAGTACTATTCTTCCTCTTCAAAATGAATTTTGAATTTTTTAGTTATTTTATTTCTTCTCGGAGAAATCGTCCGTTCAAATTAATTAGTTTGGCGTTTTCGTTACAACTATACCAAAACAAAAGTGGATCCGGCAGGCGAGAGTAGTGTAATTATATGATTTTTTGGACGCTGAATCCGAATTCGTTGTCGGTTTAACTCTATCGAGTCATGGTTTGTCCCTAACCTTAGGGAATTCAAAATGGCGGATCCGATATGACAGGCCCGAATTCTGAAGAGTCGAAATTTTTCGAATAAAAGTTGTGTATTTTTTGCTAGAGAAACATGATGCTATCATAAAAATATAAGTTGCCGTTTAAAAAATTGTTGACCTTGAAATGACCTTTAAAATGATTATACAATGTCATCGCAATTATATCATTTTATTGAACCTTCAAAACCCTTCAACTTTTATCTAAAACTTTTTTTACTAAAAGTTCACATAAAAAATTAAGAAAGCTGGTACATTAAAATGGGACACCATGTATGATAACAAATAAACAATGTTGCTACTAGACGAAATAAGAAATCTGAAAAATTCATAATGCATTTTGATGGAGAAGAGTAGTACCGCCATATGCCGTAACGAGTTTTTTTGGAGAAAAATTAATTCGCGCTGTAATGTAATCCCGAATATAATGAGTGTTTTTTGCATTTTTAGGTTAGGATATCTCGAAAACGTAATGTGATGGAGCAATTCTGAGGGCCGTTTCGCATTAAGCGCACCAAAAGCCTTTGGGAAAGTGTACTTTTGTCTCAGGGTCTGGAGTTTCGTATAATTTTGTCGACCTGTGTCATTAATTCTGACACAATAATTTGTTAAAAAAATATATTAAACGCTAGGGTATGTCTGGTTTTTCCCCGATCCTTAACGAATTATTTACATTATATCTAGAATATTAAGAAATTAAAAAATTATGATTAATCGTAAGCTTCCAAAAAATGAATTTAGTAAAATATTGTAGGTCAATAGTTTAGTAAAGTCGGTAAAATGAATGGATGTGTAATAAAGTGCGAAAGAAAGTGATTTTTAATTGATTGCAATTCCAAATTCGAGTCTGTTTAAACAACAGTGGAACTCCCACGTTCATACCAGTACAATATTTTATTAGCATAGGTTTGTATCAAAATTTAAGCTCTCAGATTTTGTTAGGTGAATTCGTTGAAGTCGAGTGGAGACGTCGAGAAATTCATATTTAACGATATTTGTCTAGAACAAAAATTTGTTTGAAAAAAAAAACTTGTCGGAAAAAAAAATATCGTTGAAAAATATATGTTTAAAGCGAAAGAACCCCGCACTAATCGGCTGAAAACGTAGTATGTTATGCTTAAACCCATTCTAATCAAAAGTCTCCATGGACAGAAAGTCCAAAAATGGATAGATTAGGAATTGTCGAGTGTGGAATTAGTAAAGAAACCGCTAAGTTTTTTAAGGACTTATTTTGACTAGAACATAATTTTACGAAGAATTCCAACGGAATTTTAGGTTTTTTGGATTGGTAATTATGAATATAATAATTATTTTGAAATATTTCGCTCCTACTTTACCTAAATTCTTACGGAATTTTATGTTTTTTGAGTTGATAATTACAAATATAATAATTCGAATAACGTTTATTTTTGGCCATATAACTTTCACCATTCTTTCTTAACAATTTTCTTAGAGTTGTTGAAAATAAAGTACAACTTTTATGTTCTAATTTAATTAAATCCAGAAAAGGGCTAAAAGTTGGCCAAAAATAAACGCTATTGGAAAGTAGGATCAAATTGGTTCATAGTAATTATTACATTCGTAATTATTAACTCAAAATTCCGTTAGAATTTTTCACAAAAATATGTTCTAGACGAATTAAATCAAAAACAGACTCAAGAAATTGCCAAAATGGCCAATATTCGAAAGTAGGAGTGGAATGGGTCAAAATAATTATTATATTCATAAATAGCAACCCAAAAAACATTTAATCCCGTTGGAATTTTTCATAAAATCATGTTCTTTCTTAAAAAATGCAAAAAAGCATTTTCTCAGCGGTAATTCCTCGCTCGATAATCCCTAATTTATCCATTTTTGGACTTTGTGTCCACGGAGACTTTTGATCAGAATAGCTTGAAGCATAACATACTATATTTTCAGCCGATTTGATCAGGATCCAATTTCCATAAGATTAGTGCGTGGTTCTTTGTAAAAAAATATTTTTTTTCAAGAAAAACTGTGTGAAAAGACATTTGTTTAAAAAGAAATTCAAACACATTTGTTCGAAAGGAATCTTAAAATTTTATGTTTAGACTTGAAACTAACCAACCACGTAATATGGCCGCTAAATCCTTAGTCGTTTATACCTATTTTACTTACGCGACCAAGATTTTAGTTACTATTAATGGACCAAGAGCCTAAGCCTACAATGTTGTCACATTGTGACAGAAGTCCACAAGTAAAGATTTTCGAATTAATAAAAAATGTCCTATTAATATTTTACAAACTCTCTTTTGTTGTTTCTTTTTTTTTAGAGAATAAATACTATTTCGAGATGCGATTCTTCGTATTACGCCTTATCAGCCGAGCCAGGATCAACATAGAGGAGAGCAAAGCACAATCATGTCACAACCTGGGAAGCTACATTGCTATTATTTATTGAACGAATTGAAAAAAATTGTGATAATCCAATAATTAAGTTTGGATTAACAGCCTATTACGTTCAAAACAAATATTTTCGTATAGGTGTTTATAGAACAAATACCTGTCGGTGACTTTTTTTTTTAAACAAACGTCTTTTCAGTATTTTATGGAAATTTTCCAGTTGAGACAAGAAACATCACTTAGTGATGCAATTCTAAGGAAATAGAATTTATAAATATTGAACAAATTATCTATACTTTCTGTAACTTTTTTTTTGATGGTGATGGTGGGAAAGGTACTGAAAACGGACAAAGCCCATATTTCTGCAGTCTATCCACTGTTCTCTTATTTGGCAATCCATCCTGAGACGCGTTTCAGCTTAGGTGTGCGCACTTGGTACAATTCGTTGTATCTTACCGTTAGGTTTTATAAGTACCTGGATAAGGACTAGTAAATTCTGTTCTCGTTTATCGACCTTAGCCCGACTGATGAGCAGTGATACGGCGGAACGCGTCTCGAGATGGATTGACAAATAAGAGAACAGTGGGTAGACCGCGAAAATATGAACTTTGTCTGTTTTCAGTAGTTTTACAAACTACATATGCTTGAGGGGGATCCCTCGAAAACCGCACCGCCTGCCTTGAAGTGTTGACTTTGTCAACCACTCTGTCAGCTTGTGGCTGCTATGTTAGCCTAGGATGGAGTATTAGGTATGCGTACTTGGTATAATTCGTTATATCTTACCATAACTTTTTTTTGTTTACCATATACAGAACTATGATTCCTTTCCTTAAGTTCGTACAGTATTCCACTCTTTGTTTTCCCAGACTCTATTTACAGTGCTTATGATACAAAGTGGAATGTCAAAGTTTTTGTCAAAATTTGAATAGCCTTTTAAATTTTATTTCTTGTGTCTTATATAGGAGATTACAAACGGCAGATATCAAATAACTAAATTTAAAAAATATACTTTTCATGTATTTTGACAATATTGTGATTCATAATCACAAAGGTTAAAACTATTAGTAAACTTTTAGTTTGAGCTTATTTTACTTTTTTTTACTTTTACTTTTATTCAAGTATTTTAGTATACCTAAAAAAATAAAACAAACAAACTGTAGGTAATAGCAAATTTTGACAAACATTATAGCGTTCTATCGGTGGTACTGTACTTTTCGCTTGCCATTTTAAGTATTGTATTTTTATACATTTTTTTTTAACACAAAATAGTTTTTTTTTTCAAACTGTGTGATATCAAATGCTGTATTTATGTTTTAGTTACTGAAAATACCGCACAGTTGTTGGGAGGTTCACAAGACTTATTATTGTAAACTTAAAGCTACTTAATAGTATAATATTAATAATAATAATTTTTGTACATATCATTTTTTATAATTAATTTACTTTTCAAAAGTACTTTGAAATTATTTTAGGCATTTATGTAAAGCATATCATTAAATTTAGTCTGTAAGATCAGATCATGTGAAGTGGTTTAAATGTTAATTATTAACTATTTCTTTTCATACATAATGCTAGAGTTTTACCACGTTTTATATAAAAAATAAATTAAGTGGCATAGAAAAAAACATATTGTAAAGCTTGTCAACTGTAATTGTGAACGTTAGAACTAGTAAGAAAAAAATGCCTGATAAAATTTAAAATTCGTCTCATCATGTATCAACATAGACTCTCCGTGTGTTATACTGATATGTTAAACATACTAATAATCTGGGAATGGACGATGAATAGTCACAGTAACAAGTTAATTTGTTAGTTCTAAGAATGGCTTAACGTAACCCTTACAATCTATAGATAGACATTGTGTTGTGTATTTTTTTTTTTGAAACGTTAACAAAAGAGGTTCCACAACTGCAATATTACAACGTACGGTAAGTGTATTACCTCCAACAATTACTAAACATGACTTTTCATCACTTTTAATTCATTCTCATAGCTACAACCTTCAACTTGCACTAGAGATACTTTCTGTTTTACTGTAAACGATATTTAGCTTTCTATGATGTTTACACATAAGTTAAAGCTCATGAGCAACAAGACGTAAACCAAAGTTTTTCTCAAAAATTCCTGGCAACCATTTTGCCCTGGGTTATTTTGAACCATTTTCAGAATTTCTAAGTGGACTCGTGTTCTTACCTTGGATATCAGGATAAAAAGACTGATCTATTTACACCATCCCCCACACGCCCCGGAAGCTCTTTAACATGCTGTAAGGGGAGACAATAAAAGACGATTTTAAATATTTTATTAGAACAAAGCCAGAAAAAAAAAACGCTCTAACCGTTTAATATATAGGTACCAAATTTTAATCGTTCACTGACATGTCTGAGTACACTCAAATACTCAACCATATTCATCCAGACTTATTACAAACTCAATTACTATGTTATTATTATTGTCTTTTATCCACTTATTTATTAATATTTCCATTTAGGACAAACACCCTTTCCATTTCGGATATGGTTACGGTTTAGGTGATGATGTTTCGATTACATTAAATATACTAGCATTAGAGCCTTTGAGCATTAGCCAGGTAATATGGATAGTCATGTAAAGATGTTTATTCGAGTTCAGTTCTGGATGACCAGCTGACCATGGTAGTGCTGGACTAAGCTTTAAACTATGATATTTATGGCTTGATGGATCAGTAATATCATTTTTACCTGTGGGACCTTAACGATGTACCAAAGATTGGTTAATGTGTGTAAAGTATGCCAAAGAGTTAATAGCCCATCTATGCAATACCTCTTCAAACCATTATATCTACCAAATGTGCCAACAGTGAAAATGAACATATATTCTGCATATAATCAATCTGCTTCTCTACAAGATTCGTCGTCTTCAACTACTAAACCCCATCTGGGAGCGTTCGCATATGTCTTTTTAGTCTTCTGACGTAGATTTTTCAGGTCAATGGTAGTTCTCTGAATAGTTCTTCTGCTCTCTTCTCCTACCTTTAATCAGTCTTAGGATTTTAGATCGTTCTTAGAACCGTCCTCCCGAATACTATAAGGCGATTGTCATTAGCAACCGTCAAGTCTCGCAGTCAGACATCACTGGTCTGGGCGTTGTCATGAATCTAGATATTTTTGTTTGTCTGGCCTGTAACTTAGATTTAGGTAAGTCTTACATCACGACTAGGCGATAATTTCGTGTTCCATTGTTATTTATTACGATTGCTTCTACACCATATTAAAATAAGGTTCAGTAATTTCTAAGGTATTTTTATGACTATTTGTGTTCTTAAGAATTGGGGAGTCAATTGTGTTATAAGTAAATTGTCTACTTGTTCGAACTTTTACGTGTCCTCAGTATCAAAACCTACCTTTCTTTTAAACATCTCTGCTCATATACATGTACTTGGTCTGTTTAGTATAAATTATTCTTCTTCGGGTACCACGACCGTTTAACGATCGTGGGTTATCATGTTGGCTACCATGTTGATGATGAGATCGTTTTATTGACAGCCGCTCGGAACAGTTGAACCGTAGCCTTTCCGTATACCACTATTTTTCAACTATGATGTTCTGTTGGAATCTTTGCCGCTATAATCAGATGCAAAATTTCGTATTTTTCTGGATATCTCATAATGTGGCCAAAATATTCTAATTTGCATTGCTTGATGGTCGTGACCACCTTCAAGTCCTTGTCCATGCGGGTGAGAACGCTGTTACTAATTCTGTCCATCCAATTTTCAGCAGTCGTCGATACACCCACATCTCGAATGCCTCCAGACATTTAAGCATTGCTTATCCGTAGTTTGAATGATAGGTCATAACTAGTTAAAATTTTTTTGTTCTTCATAAATGCAGTTCGGGCCTTCTCTATTCGAATTTTGAATTTTTATAAATTATTAGATAGCTGAACTTTGCGTGCTTTTCAAAACTGAATTCCTTATTTAAACCTTGCTATTTCTAATAACATCGACATCATCCGCGAATATAAAGAGTAGGTTCGTACCTTCGTTGTGGAACATGGTAAATGGTGTTTGTATTACTACTTCTCTACTACTTCAGTGCAATATTAAATAATACTTATGATAATGTATCTCCTTGTTTAAGGTTAGTATTTATATGGACAGATTCTGAGAATTTTTGTCAAACTGATTGACCGATTAATATGGATTTTTGCAACTCGTTAACGAACCATCCATTTATTTTTAATGGCTTAGTTTATGTAGATGTCCAATGTCCCATTAAGTCATCTTTATCACTTTTTAGCATATGAATTAAATTCAATTTTTTACGTTGGCCAATACTTTGTAGGCGGCATTTAGTGAAGAAATCCTACGGTAGTTATTACTACTGCCTGTATAATATTCTTTTTCCTCGTCTGAAATTCCTGTTTCACCACTATAAGTTTTTCTATGATTTGGTGCACATGGTTTTGTTGTTTTTCTGCTTTTTTATATCGGTTTTAGCCTCTTAGGATATTGATCGGCGCTAGGTAGATCGTTGAGGTCTTACGGTTTGAGGTAGATTTATTCCCTCATGACAACTTTCGTCGGCTCGTTGCGGCTGAAGTCGAAGCCGCCCTTGTACTTGCCTGATCACCAGAATTGAACCGTAATGTGTCGGTAAGCGTTCGTGAGTGATGGATGCATGTAAGATTGAGAAACTAATGTAAGTGAAATTGTAAAATGGAAATAGTTTTTTAGAATTTTCAGAACCACTTCAGGCGGACAGTCTCTAGTAAATTTTTAAGTTTATGTATATTTCTAAAGACCTAGAGCCACTAAACACTGCCAAAATACTCTTTTTGAAAAAATTACTCTAATTTTTTGAGACTGAATATATTTGTGAAACTTTTTTTATGCATATACACTTTATACATATAGTTTTTAAGATGTTTTAGTTTTTACATAAGGTATAAGTAAAGGGTTACATTTTTAATATTCTCAGATAAATTTGTAATATTTTTCAAAGAAAAATATATAAAAGTTATTGCTTAAGAAAATATAGCTTGCTCATATAAAAAAAAATAAATGTTCACAATTTATATTTATGTGTAGAGGACTTTGCAGTCGCTAGTAATTCAAAACTATACACTGTTTATCGCCTACGGATCTAGATTTGAATTTCATTTTTCGCTCTTATTTCTGCTCGTGTTAATCATTTCATAAAATATAGGATATCCATATTATTGATAGATTATTTAATAACTCAATGAAATATGTAGTCAGTCCTTCATAATTTTTAAAGATTTGTAATATCGAAAAACTGTGAACCTTTCATTACATAGTGTTTGTTATACATATCTTTTCAAATTTATGTTCATGTGTGCGGTGCAGAAGGTCTCGAGTTCCAATCCCGACAGGTCAGAATACTTATTTATTAATTTATTTAAGTATACTTGGCCTGGCCACGTACATAGGTAGTAGTTGTTTGCTGAAATGCAATAACGTCCGTGGCAGCACTACCGCGTTGTCTAAAGAGTGCTGTGAAATACAAAAATGTAAGTTTCGGCACTTGGACAACCTTGACGGGTATTACGAAATTCCCGCCGATATCCTTAGGATATAAAAAAGGGTAAATTACCTACTCAGGCGGCGAGGTGAACGATAAAAAAAAATAAATGAAGGTCGAGTTTATATTTTATTGATACAATAGACATTATATCAATAAATGAAAATATAATAGAGATATTTTGCAACGCTTATTTTGAAAGGCCAGTCTTTATTTTTATTTGAAGCATTGCCCCTACCGTTTGGAGCTTGCGCAGTAGTAAAGGGAAGAAATTAAATATAAGGCTGATATCGTTATTTGAAGCCTGCATCCACCATTTGGAGCTTGCGCAGTACTGAAACAAAATAAGAAATTTTTTTATTAAGGATAACGATTTCCCCTTATTTAGGAACTTATAAGAGGGGTTATTTGAAGTTCGTTATTCTTATCGCTATTATGGTGGTGTCTGTTTTTTTTCCTACTTGGATATACAAACCACTAAGAAAATACAGTAAAATTAAAATTATAATATTTTATTGCAAATAACACTGACAACAGTTAATTGGTGTTCAGATTATGTTGAGATTTTGCAATATTTGGCACAATGGCATTACAGTGTGTGTAGTGCTAATTTAAATGAAATTTTATTTATCGCACATTCGTATTACCTTGGAAATATTGAAGAAAGTCATCAAATCCTAATAACCGGTGTGCTTAACCATAAAATGAATGAAAAAAAATCTCCTAAGTTTATAGAAGATGAATACTAACCTAACCTTGCAATTCCTTCGCGATAATACCGCGCATGCTTGAGATAACGGTAAGGACAAAGGCATGTGAAAAATAAGCGAGGCAAAATTCCTCTATGGTTATATAAAAATAATATGATTTTTAGAGATATATATCTTGACATATTCGAAGTTGCCCTCTCTACTCTTTTTCTTTTAAGCTTGATTATTAATAATTATGCCTAAAATATGTTCCTCCTCTTAACCAAAAACAGGGAACAATTCCTATACTACCATAGAAACTCCACAAAGTTAATCAACTTCACCACTTTTACGTCCTGCCCCTGAAGTATTAAAGTGAGCCAGCGATAACAGACTGATATTAAGAAAAATTAACTAAAATTACGAACTATGTTTCTCGTGATTCTGAAATCTGAAAAATATCAAAGATCTGGGAATGTGATTTTTGTCACGAATATACCTTTGAGCGAGAAAAGAAAAATTAACTTTAAATTGATGTAGGCTTAAGTTTAAATTAATTCAGAGAATTCTACTGAAATGGGTCTTCTAAATTCTTATGGACTAGTTTAATCGTGTTTTATTTTCTTTTTAGTGAATAGGAAAGGTTCAAGTATCATATAAATGTCACCTGTCATAATCTTTCCCAACTTTAAGCAGTTATAAACCCGAAGTAGTTCATAGCAAAGAAGTTTACACATAAAAAATAATAGGCGCTCTGGAAGCAAAAGTATTCCCGCTTCGGTCAATTACAAGGCACTTTAACGCATAGGTGATGCAACTTCGTATATGAGTATGTAAGGAATAATGAACAGTCAACATATGTTGATGCCCCATATACCCTCATATGGGCTGAGCTGTAGTGAACAAACTGATCGTGTAATATGCTCCGGTGTAAGGTAGATTTTACTACAAAGAGCCTATGAGCGCTGACATTCAAATAAGGTAGCTTGGCTGGAAGAATCCATGATATCAATTCAGACTGTCTGGCCTATCCTTACGTCTCTTTATAGTGCCAGTGGTGATATTGGATACACGACGCGGTTTTAGACAAATTTGGTATTTTAAACTCTATAATGAATTTGACGTAGTAAGAAGTCAGTTGTTTTGTTTGAACATGGCAGAGACATGTATTCAACTTCACTACAGATATTATCGGAGAGCTGTCGCTACTGCATACGAGGGTCCCTGTCATTCTCTACGTGTATCTAGCATGTTAAGCGACAATGGATATATCGCTGTATTCCCACTGGAGGCATTCCATTAGGCAGCACACTTCTATAGAATAACGTTCATTCATCTGGGGTAGCAAAAATAGAAGCTTATCTTTCACTAGAGCCTATTCTAACACAATTAGCTTATTTCTTACAACTGTAGCCCAGTGGCCATGCATGGGACACGACCAGTAAAAATCCTTGAGATACCGTTGAAAGGCTCTGGACATGAGATAGTCTATAGGCGATTCATGGAAAGTAATACTTCATGTACTATAAATACATTGGATTTTTCTGAAGTCTAAAAACGTATTATTTTTCACTTAGCATGAATGTCAAAACATATGGCAATAGAACCTATATACAATAAAATTGACTTAAGTTAATGCAAATAATGTCAATAGATAAGACAATAACTTTAAAAATTGCATGAACGTAAGGATAAAATAAGCGACATACCTTTCAAATATATATATAATTTGCGAATATATGACATTTAACTGATAGTATCTGTATCAATACAGTAAACGTACCTAAAATTGACAGAGAAGAATACTTTGGCTAGCAGTATGCTAATGAACTTTGCACTTTTGTGTATTACAAAAGAAATGTCTTATTAACGACGTAGTAGAATATTTTGAACAGTATTTAACTATTTTTGTTCTGTAGCACAGTGCTGCGAAAAGCTCTAAAAAGAGGTCGTTACACCAGTGAAGTAGTTTTTCTATACAGGTTTAGAAAAAAGTGTATGTACTTTGTGTTGAAACATGTAAAATAGTACTATTGCCCATATAAAAGGATTAGATATTAGACTAGTTGAGATATTTACTATGATAGTTGTAGCAACAATAAAATTTTGGTACTATTAGTAGTTTTTAAATCCCCCACTATTTATTATTTTTATTGATTTTAATTCCATTATTTCCTTGATATAATTTCCTACTTTATGTTATGTATTTTTAGTAATTTTGACCATTCATATGCGTCTTTTTTTTTTAATTTTATTTCCCTTTACACTAACGGTACCAATTGCTTTTTTGTAAATTATACCAAAAAACTTATTACTTTAAAAGATCTGTCCATAATAATAAACATATAACGTAACTTAAGAAATAAGTATTTAGCTTGTAGCTTTTTTATATTATAGTTTGAAAAAATAGACTAGTTCATTTGTTTTTTATATTATTCTTGCATAATCATCCATATTGTGATATGTATTCTAAATTATGATTATAATAAATATATGTAATTAAAATCTATTATTCTTTTTTATTTCCATAGTAGTCTAGAACAACTTAAAATCTATTATTCTTTTTAGTATTCCGCACTTATGGGATCATTTAGGTGTCCGTCCGACCATCTGCCACACCCAATTTTTTTCTGAAACTATTTGGCACAGAAAGTTGAAATGTGGCACAAATATAGGGACTGATGGCCCAATCAGAGCCGTGTAGTTTTGAAGGTAAAATTTTGACTTGGGGGAGGGGCGTGAAATCGAAAGCGAAAAAAAATTACAGGTCATCGAGTGTGGTGTCAAATGAACGCTTGTGAAAACACGAGTTCAAAAAAAAAATATATATATATATATATATATATATATATATATATATATATATATATATATATATATATATATATATATATATATATGTTGTAATACTTGCGCACACTCCCCTTTGTGTTATTTTTATAAAATGACCAAAAACCTTTGTCCGCCCACC
The DNA here is from genome assembly GCA_019049505.1 of Pachyrhynchus sulphureomaculatus. Classification (NCBI taxonomy): domain Eukaryota; kingdom Metazoa; phylum Arthropoda; class Insecta; order Coleoptera; family Curculionidae; genus Pachyrhynchus; species Pachyrhynchus sulphureomaculatus. The sequence goes on along the minus strand of CM032453.1, from coordinate 80,229,398 downwards.
CTATCTCGAAAAGTATTGAAAACATTCTTGAATAATCCCCATAAAGTGTAGATTGAGCGAAAATTATCACGAGTGCATTACGTTTGATAATTTATCTGGTATAAACAAAAAACTATTTAACCGACAAAAAGGTAAAAGTTTATTTCGTCGAAAGTTGTGAATTGAACCGGGACTAATGCTGCTTTAAGCATTAGGTACCGAGACAAAATAATTTTATTGTATGTGTTTATAATTAATAATAATTATACATTTAGGTAGTAAATATTTGTTTTACATTTTTATTATTAGATTTTAGATTGAGCTAGATTGATTTCTTGGCTATTAGGTAGCTAAGATGCTATAACTATTATACAGTATTGGCTAAGAAAAAACATACTGGATCAAACACTTTTTGTCTTATTCTGGTTGGTCTGATTAGCCTGCTGAGTCAGTATCTAACTAGACATGTTTGTCATCTGGGCTTTTAATTATTTTATTGAAAACACATGCGCGATGTGTTTTGATTGACATTTTTTTTTAATTTAAAGGCAGTACCGAACACTAATTGAGCAAGTCCAACTTGCACTTGACCGGTTTTTTTTTGTTATTTTCATAGTACTCAAATCAACTTACTTTAATAGCAATGATTTTTATTAGCTCATCACAAGACAACAACAAGAAACGTCAAAAGGATAATAAAGCGAAACCTTCAAATGGGCGACCCAAAACCCTATAGCAATGCACGTAAATTATATATTATTTAGTTTACGTGTGAAAAATTAAGATTTTGCAATCTTTCTTTTTGAAAAAGAATACAACGATCCTAGAGTGTGAAATTGTATGTACAATAGAAGAAATTTTAGATATAATTATTTATAGGTTAAAGGAGAAAGGAGAGTGTTAGAAGGGTTGTTCCATATGTATCGTGGTATATGTCCTTTACAGGTTAAACATATAAGAGGTTAATAAAGTGGGGAAGGAGTTATTTTGTAAATATTGTATATACTACTGTGATCAAAAAATAGTAAGATTTTTGAAATAAAACGCAAACGGGTTATTTATTTTTCCAAATTTATTTCGTCCCCTTCAAAGTAATCCCCCTTGGATACAATGCATTTATGTCAATGTTTCTTTCCAGTCTTCGAAAGAGTTGTTGAATTCAATTTCTGGAATGGCCTTTAAAGCCTTCTTCGATTCGGTTTTAATCTCCTTAATCGACTCAAAACGATGTCCTCGAAGCGGTTTTTTGAGTTTAGGGAATTGCCAGAAGTCCGACGGAGCTAAATCGGGCGAATAGGACGATTGGGGAATGATATGAGTTGAATATTTGATAAAAGAGTCGTGAAGAACCAATGCTGTGTGAGAAGGCGCATTATCGTGATGAAAAAACCAAGAGTTATCCGCCCATAATTCCGGCCTCTTGAGACAAATTAGGACGTTTGGGAAGCTGAAAAACCATTTTTAAAACAAAATTTAATGCAACTTCTTTGCTGAATTTTCTCACTCATGTTAAAAATCGAAAAATACACTTTTGTTGTTGAACGAATGCAAGCGAATCTTATTAACTACTGACGCTATGGTCTTAAAATTTGACACAGATAGCAATTAAGGTCCTACCAACCTAACGAAAAAAAAAATTAATCCGATCTAAATTTAAAAGTCTTACTATTTTTTTATCATAGTAATATGTATATACTTTTTAGAGGGTTTTTGGAGACGAAAAATTTGGAATTTGTGCTATTTTTTCTTTTTTTTTTATCAAACATCAAACATATAAGCTGGTGAGAAGGGTTGCTCGTATATACCGTGTAATAATATATTCCTTTTAGAGAGCGAGAAATCGCAAAAGTGTGTTATTTTTTTTATTATTTTAAATTTTAAGGTAAATAGTATGTAGAGGAAAATGCTAATCTTTTATTAGTCCCATTAGTGTTCCTTACGGAATACTTATGGGATCACTTTGGTGTCCCTCCGTCCACCTGTCTGTCTGTCACATCCGATTTTCTTCGAAACTATGTCATAGAAAGTTGAAATTAGGTACAAATATAGGAATTGAAGGTCGTCTAGTTTTGAAAGTCAAATTTTGACTAGGGGGTGAAATCAGAAGTTAAAAAAAAATTCAAGGTCATCGAGTGCTTGTAAAAACACAAAATATATATGATGCAATTCTCGCACAAATATTATAACCGCCAAAATTCGTTGTTCCCCCACCCTATCCCTAAGGGTAATAATCAGAAAATTTCGGAAAAATTCTGGGACATTCTTCATAAGGTGTAGATTGAATAAAAATTATTACGATAATGACAATTTATCTGGTTTATAAAAAATAATTTTTTTAATGTCATCGAATAGTGTGTCAAATGAAAGCTAAAAATTGCCAAAAAAAAACGCGGTCACCCGAACCTATATCTAAGAGGACCAATCAGAAAATTTTTTTGAATATTCTTCATAAATGAGTAGTACGAGTGAATTTTTTTCTATTTTAATCTAAATTCTTCGTTTTTAACGGTAACCACCCAAAACACTTTTTTACGGCCATAACACACATGATGCAGGGAACTCCCTAAATCAATATAGGAGCGACGCGTGTGTGTAAAGAGCTAAATTGTAGTTGGCGGGAAACGCCAACCGTTCTTCGACGTTCCGAGGAATCAAGGTTGATGGTGACTTCTGGGTTTCCAATCAGATGAACAGCTCTTCTTTATACCATCCAACAAATGTTGCTATGTTTAGGAGCAGAACACCAAACATGGGAGCAGTATTCTATCATTGGTCTAATTTGAGTTTTGTACAGACTTATTAGTTGTTGTGGAATGTATAGCTTTTTAGTTCGAAATAATATTTCCAGTTTTTGGGAAGCTCTCTATGCCAAGACATATTTGTTTTCAAGTTAAATTGAACGATGATGTTAGAGAAATGGAGTGTCCCGACCTAAGTATGTCGAGTTAACTTTTTTAGAAAAACTGCTGCCTGAGTTTTTCTGCGGATGTTTGCATGAGCAGCCGATGTTCGAGCATTCAAAAGGAATGAAGAAATAAGTATACTGTCATCTGCAAAAATGTAGATTGGATTTTTCGTCCTTTCCAACAGACCGTTAACGTAAATGAGACAGTTTGGAGCCTTAGGGCACACCGGCGTTGATAATGAAGGTATTGGAAAAAAACAAAACCTTTCGGATATACCAAAAGAGCGTAGCTTAGTCAATTATTCGTCATGCCCAACACGGTCGAAGCCCTTGGATATATCAAATGAAAACGCTTAAGATTCTTCAAAATATTCAATTGCATTGTTCCAAACGTGTATGACTTAAATTAGAAAATTTCCTGCTGACTTTTGCTTACGGAAGCCATATTAATGGTCACTAATAATATTGAATCCTTGTTATTTCGGAAGGTGCTGATGAGATTGGTCGGTAGTTGTTTGGCAAGCTCTTCTTGCCTTGTTTAAGTATTGGCTGATCTGTAGCGCATTTCCAGCAGGAAGGAAATATTCTCTTTCTACAGAATAGCTAAAGAGTCTACAGAAAACTGATGTTATTTCGTTCGCGTATTCTTTGAGCACTATGGCAGGTATTCCATCAGCGCCAGAAACATTTACTGGTGTCTGGCTTCATTAAAATACGTTTTATGACATGCTGTCTGAAAGCTATATCGGGTATCCTAGACTGCTTTGTGGTAATAATGGGAGGTTTTTCTCTTGGAAATGGACAGTAGAATGTAAAGCAAAGAGTTAGCTAACTTCTTGCTCCCAGTTACCAGTGCATATTGTAATTGTTTTTATTAAAACATTACAAAACATGTTTCAACGTGCACGTTAGAAGTTAATGGCAACTAATGCAAACACGTAAACCCTTCTTTTTTCAGGTACTTGAGCTTTGGGCCTTAACTGCCTCCAAAATACATGTAAGGTCTTAGTTGGCGTAGAGAACTTACACATCCTTTAATTTGACTTTAATGAAAGTTTAAAGCACATTTTTTTCTTCACTTATTACCAAGCATTTGATCATAGTAATTAAATTAACAACTACAACTTTAAAAACGGCTGAAAACAGAGAATTTTCAAGCACATAAAATGCTTGAAGCTTAAAACGAGCGTTTAAGGACACTCAGGTTCTTCCCAGCACTGTACAGAAATAAAACGTTTGGTATAGATTATAATATATAGAAATAATTGGCTGCCTATCAAGTTTGGTGACAGTTGCAACCAAAAAAATATATCGCTAAAAAAAACTGGTCAAGTGCAAGATGGACTTACGCAATTAGTGTTCCTTACTGTGATTGCCTTTAAAATAAACAAATGAGTTTTCAATAAAAGAAATAAGAGCTCAGATTACAAACATGTTTAGTTAGACACTGACTCAGCAAGCTAATCAAATCAACCAGAATAACATCTTAAGATCCAATATGTATTTTTACGTTTTTTCTTGGTCAATAATGTATAATAGTTATCGCATCTTAGCTACCTAATAACCAATAAATCAGTCTAACTCAATCTAAAATCTAGTGGTAAAAAGTTTAAAATAAATATTTACTACCTAAATATTTGTTTAATTATAAACAAATATTTAGACTATGTCATAGTAAGACAGAAAACTGAGTGGCATGTCCAAAACACAAGAGTATATAGAGGCAGTGATTGTGGCTCAGACCATCACTTACTGGTAGCTAAGATGGACATTCCGTTTAGAATCAAACACATTAACAAACCAATTAATAAAAAGAAAAGCAAAGAGATCAAATTTAATACGGAAAGCCTAGGGGAAGCAAGCACAAGATACCTCTACAGAAACAGGTTAGATCAAAAGCTACAAATACAAGTTTTGGCAGAATCAACTGATAAACTGTATGATCACATAACTCTAGTCATGCGAGAGGCAGCTCTTGAGGCGCTGGGGGAAAGACCAAAACCAGCAAAAAAGAATACAGGCATAAGCTGGAATCCAGAACTAGAACATCAAAAAACCACAAAACAAGAAGCCTACACACGCTGGATGACAACAAAAAACATAAATGACAAGATCGTTTATAAACACGAACAAGCCAGGTTTAAACGGACGATATGGGAGAATAAAAATGCAACCTGGGAGAAGAAATGTAGCGAAGTTAATACATACATTGGAGGAGCAAAACCAAGGGCGGCATGGAAATTTATTAAGACACTAAGTTACTAAGTTGGGAATGTGGAATCTTTGGCACAATGATACTACTCAGTATATATCACCACTACACCAAACACTTTATTTTTGCACTCGACGCGCGTTTCGCTAACCATGTTAGCTTCATCAGGAGCGATGATTGACTGTCAATCAATCGCTCCTGATGAAGCTAACATGGTTAGCGAAACGCGCGTCGAGTGCAAAAATAAAGTGTTTGGTGTAGTGGTGATATATACTGAGTAGTAAGACACTAAGGTCAAATATATCAGATCGAACTAATATTCATCCCATACAATTGGAAAGGTTTAAGGAGCATTTTAAGAATGAGCTCACTGAAACCAGAACATCATATATGGAACAACCCTCAGCGGTCCTAGAGACTACAGGACAATACAGTGAAGTAACAGAAGACAAGGAATGGAAAGGCGTAAAGACAATGAAGACTGGAAAGGCAAGCCACCAGAAGGCCTCCCTGCAGAACTGTTTAAACATGGCACTATTAAGCTAATATCATTTCTAACTGAGTTGATTGCTAGATTGGTGAACGAAGAAGACATCCCACAAGCATGGAGAGAGACCTGGATAACGCCCATATACAAAAAAGGGAAGAAAGACGAATGCACCAACTACCGATGTATAGCCGTAACTAACACTGAGTCGAATTTAAGGGAAAGTCCTCAAACAACTAATAGAGGAAGAATATGCGCCATATGAACTAGAACAGCAAGCAGGTTTTAGGACGGGCGGGTCGTGTGTAGACCATATTTTCACAATTACTCAGCTGCACGAAAAAAGGGTAGCAACAAACAGGGAATCACACCTTCTCTTTGTTGATCTATCCAAAGCATATGATATGATCCCTCTAAATAGATTATGGCAAGTACTAGAAGGCACTAGAATAAATATTACAATAATAAAAGCCATCCAGCAGCTATACAGAGATCAAAGAGCAAAAATAAAACTAAAAGACCAGTTGTCAGAAAGCCTTCCAGTTAACAAAGGACTACGACAAGGATGTTGCCTCTCGCCTACATTATTTAATATCTACATAGACAAAGCGTTGAAAGAATGGAGGAGATCATGCAAAGGAATGGGTATCGAGCTTAATGACGACATCACGCTGTATACGCTACACTTCGCAGACGATCAGGTGGTGCTCGCACAAGATAAACAGGACCTGGAATTAATGACAAGGAAACTGCTAAAAGAGTACGAAACATGGGGCATGATAGTAAACCAGGAAAAGACAAAGTACCTGTGTGTAGGAAAAGAGGAAATATCGGTTCTCCAGATAGAAGACCATATTCAAATCGGACCATGCACAGAATATACATATATGGGTATAAAAATTACAAGCAATGGACGGGCTGAACCAGAAATTGAACACAGTATTGTACAGGGGAAGAAGGTCATTGGGTTTCTAAACTCGATTCTGTGGGGAAAAATATATCAAAACAAAACAAAAAACTCTTGAATAACACTATTCTAAGGAGTATAGTACTCTACGGCAGTGAAGCATGGCAAATGAGTCAAACTACACAGCGGGAACTACGAGTATTGGAAATGGACTACTGGCACAGATCGGCAGGAAAATCACGCCGTGACAAAGTCCCAAACAAAACGATTCTAGAAATAATGGAAGTGGAGAAGGATATAATACAAGGAATTGAAAGGAAACAACTAGAATGGTATGGTCACGTGGAGAAGATGAGCGACGAGACTCCCGAAGCTGATCAAAAACTGGTCACCACGGGAAAAGAGAAAAAGAGGGCGCCCAAAAACAACATGGATAGAAGGAATAGAAAGAAGTATGTCAGCGAGGAATCTAAGCCACGGAGACTGGGAAAATAGAGAGGACTGGAGAAAAGGGACCAAAAGGCGTACAACGCTATAAAGAATGGATGATGATGATGATAAACAAATAAAATAATATTATTTTGTCTCGTTGCCTAATGCTTACAGCAGTAGCTATTAGTCCCGGTTCAATTCACAAATTTCGACGAAATAGTCGGTCAAATAGTTTTTTTTTTACCAGATAATATCAAACGTTATGCACTCGTGATAAATTTCGCTCAGTTCAGAATTTTTTTTAAATTTCTTGATCAGTACTTTTCGACATCGGGTGGGTTTTTGGCCATTTTTTTTTAAATGATACAAATAAATGTGTGCGCAAGTATTATATCATACATATTTTTGAACTTTCACTCCACTCGATGACCTAGTAAAATTTTTTTTTTCATTTCCGATTTCACCCCCAAAACTAACTCCTTAAATCAAAATTTAACTTTCAAAAGTACACAGCTCTGATTGGGCTATCAATTTCTATATTTGTGTCAAATTTCAACTTTCTAGTTTCGGAGAAAGTCGGGTGTGATAGACAGACGGACGGATCCGTCCGAAGTGATCCGTAAGGAACATTAAAAAACGAATAAAACAAAAACAAATGCAGGGAAAAGTAAAAAAAAATCCAAACTATTTTTTTATATTGTATGTCAGTTAAGACATAATAGGTCAACATTTTTAATACCGGAAATAAATCAAAAGTAAAAAAAGAAGAATTTATATATAAACTTAACTTACAAATCACAGATATTTGATTAAGGTTTGTGTATTTTTCGTGGGGTACTCTTCATCTAGTTGCTTATATGCCAAAGCACATTGATTTCTCTCAGTCTTCATGTTAATAACATCGTAAAGGCGTGCCTAAAAATATTTTTTAACATTAATCTTAAACACTTAATAATGAGTAGTAACATTATTTTTTGTTCAAAATCGAAGCTTAGGTGATCAATATTTAGATTATTTACGAGTTAAACTGTCCGGTCATAAATTCTGTCAAACGAGCGCTGCGATCGAAAATTTTACATGCAAACCGGCGGTACCACTGGAGATGTATTATTTTACCCGTTTTGAGAATTCAGGAAACGTACACAAGCTCAGTTGCGTCGAGCAATAGGCAAAGTACAAAATACGTGTTTATAGCTTTGCGTGGTTCAAAGTGTGGAAAAGTAAGCAAGAAATAATTTTGTAGCTGAAATAGTTGCCGTTTACCGAAAGATTCGTGCTATTACAATATACAAAGAGCCTCAAAATGTAAATGACAGGTTGTCCTCGCTCTTCTCAAACAAAAGAAGTCAACAAAGCCCTGCATTCTAGTATCGACAAAAAATTTGAGAAAACAAGAAGTAGTAGCACCTAAAATGAACATCGCTCGGTAGACAATGTATCATATAATTAAAGATTTTGTAATGACATAAAAAAAGAGTTACTAACCATAAAGAAGAATTAAAGAAAATAAGGAATACTAACGCTAAAATAACATCACGTTAACCAGAAAACCATGTTTCTGTAGTCCAGTTTTCATACCACTTGATTACAAACCATGGTATATTTTTCGAAGAAAAGGCTTGTCGAACCAGACATTGGTAACAGAGTTCATAGAAAAAGTATCGGCCACGGAGCTGTGGAAATTCGGTTTTAAAAGAAAGATTCCCTTATCGATGAATATCCTAAAAGTTTAAAGTTTTGTTGCGAGAACGATGGCGGCTCGTCATTTATATGGTTTTAAAGGATTTTTAATGTAGTTTTAAAAAGGTTTTTTTTTTAAGTTTCCTCATTTTCAATATTTGCGTTAGAATTACTGACAGACTTTATTGCTAGACTATGGATATTTAATACCATTTACCTCAGTTTACCTTGGGTTTAAAAATTAGGTATTTAAAACACAAATTTTAAATATTTAGAAGTGTTTGACATTACTTTTTAGCAATATATCTATGGCACAGCTTGAACATATTATACCTTTAAAAGTTAGTGGTTGAAAAGCACTTTGCTGTTTAATTAGTACAAAACATTGAATTGCGACGAGTTGTTTTGAGTCACATGATAAAGAGGTAAATCGATTGTAAACTAAAATAACAAAAAATTCTTTGTCATTAAGCAACAAAAGCGAGTGATCGGATCACGAAAAATATAGTCACTCATTTTCGTAGGTCTGTTTATCTGTAGGCCTGTTGGCACGATAACTGTCGAACAACACACATAGGGGTATTTCAGCGTTTTAGGCGGCCATAAATCAATTTCCTAAAAATTGTCCCAGGTAGAAAAATTTGCTACCTAACAATGTTGAATAGGCATAGAACAATAGGCGACCCCTCCCGTTACCCATTTGACAGCGCGCGCGAGTCTCAGTCGGAATTTGATCGTCGCTCAGGATGTTCGTTTCTCTTCTCGGCATTCGTCACAAAATAGATATTTAAAAAAGTGATTTTTCTTTTTTGGAGTTTATCTTTATTTTTTTATGTATTTGTTTAAAAATATTAAGTAATTTTTTGAAGAGAAATGTTACTCGTAATAGTTGTACGAAAACCCGTTTTTCGGTATTTAAAAAGGTATTTGTTACACTTCAGGGTGCGTTCCAGTGATTTTATTAGTTTTAACAGAAAAAAGAGTATTTGCACTAATCAGATACATCAATATTAGCCGTGATTTCCCGTGAAATCGAAGTTTCCATGGTCTTTAAATCAGAGTTTTTTATTTAAACAGTCTTAACGCGTAGGCTACTTTTTGACAAAATACAGGAACACAATTTCAGAGAAAAATTGATATATCTTGAGAGTGAGATATTTTATCACCAGAGAATATTGTCATCAGCAAAGGAAGGCAGTGAAGCATGTTTTTCTATTTGAAGTCACAATTGAAGAAAAAGTGGACAGAAGCGCATAAAAAAGCAGAAGTTTTTCTGGAAGTACGCAGTGCTGTAGATAAAGATAAAGAAGTAATAATGCGTACTGCTCAAATATCCTTTCAATGTTCTAAAGAGAGAACTGCATCCAGTATTCTAAAAGACATAACTAACTCTTCCCAGACAGCCCAAGCATACCAGAAAGCAAAATTTCAAAGCAGTATAAAAAACAGTCACGACTAAATCTAATAGCCGCCCTCTCAATATTTGTAGAAGCTGACCTCTGACAGTATGAAATAATAAGGAATAGTAACTGAGTTACACCGTGTTACAGCAAGCAAAAAGGACTTGTCATCCGGTGAAAGAGGCTTATCGGGTAACTGAAATTAGTGCTGAAATTAACTTACATTTATTGGATCACACGGCTAAACGTTTGGCCACATATTTGGGTGCAGTACTAAAAGATTTAAATCTAGAAGAGCCCAATCATTGACACTCTTTTTGAAATAGGGACGTGACGGTTCGCAACAAGCACAATTTAAGCAAAAAATGCGAGAAGAAGATGCAATTGACAGTAACATTTTTCAAAGCAATTGATTTGTGGGACAAACAAGAAAGTTATTTGGCAGAATCCAACTCCCTCTTCGCGACGATACTGTCGGCCAATGAAGATTAGATAAAGAAACAGTGGATATTACAAATTCTGAAATTACTTACATAGAAAATGCAATAAACAGTTTCGTAACTCGTACAAGGAGACATCTCGTTGACGTTAACTATTGTCGATGCAATGCTGCTATTTCAACTACTTCAACAATGCGATGTTACATTTGTGGTGATAGTTCAAAGCAGTTTAATGATCTCAACATAAAAAATAATGTCGACACAGATGCATTACAGTTTGGCCTGTCTGTATTGCACGCTAGGATCCGATTCGAAATATTTTACATTTGTCATACAAGCTTCTTGTGCAAAAGTGGCAGCTAAGATCGGACAGATTGTCAAGCAAAAAAAGGCAATAATACAAGCAAAATCAGAGAGCAAACGGGCTTAATCATAGATGTGCTAAAAGCTCAATTTGGTAACACCACCGGTGTCGCCTTCAACCTTATAAATCGCTTGAAAGTGATTTTGGAAGTAATATCGAGTGAGTATAAAGTCGGCTTGAAAAATTTGCAAAGTATGGATATGACACCGCCAAAATTTACGTGCAGTTGTATCCCTGGCATCTCATGACTTCTACGATGCACAAAATATTAATTCATGGTGCAAATGGAAAAGGCACTTTTGCCAATTGGATTACTGTTCGAAGAAGCAGCAGAGGCGTGAAACAAGCATTTTCGCCTGTACTGGCAAAATTTTGCTAGAAAATTCTCAAGATAAGGATGCAACTTAGATGTCCTCAATAGAATATTGCTCAGCTCAAATCCCTTAATATGTAGTATAAGGTCAAAACCCAAAAAAAGATCCATGACGTTTAGTAAAGAAGTAATAGAAATACTTTCTGCTGAACCCAATATTAACGATGAAAGTTCCGAAGAAGAAGAAGAGAAATCCCCGGAGGAATCTGTAGAGGATGTCGAGGAGTGGAGCTCAGGAGCGGACGGAGAGACGTGGGATTCTTCATCATGAATAATTATTTTTGTAATTTTTGTTTAAGTCAACATGATTTCTTTTTATCACTATACTGTTTTTTAGTGTTCCGGACGGAACACTTATAAGATCACTTCGGTGTCTGTCTGTCTGTCTGTCACACCCGATTTTCTCCGAAACTATTTGACATAGAAAGTTGAAATTTGGTAATAATATAGGAATTGATGGCCTCCTCAGAGCTATGTAGTTTTGAGAGTTAAATTTTGACTTAAGGGGTTAGTTTTGGGGGGTGAAATCGCAAGTGAAAAAAAAATTTTTTACTAGGTCATTGAGTGTGGTGTCAAATGAAGGCTTGTGAAAACACGTGTATAAAATATATATATATATATATATATATATATATATATATATATATATATATATATATATATATATATATATATATATATATAATGTAATACTTGCGCGCACTTTTCTTTGTATTATTTTTAAAAAATCGCGAAAAATCGCTGTCCCCCCGCCTTATCTCGAAAAGTACTTATCAAAAAATTTTGGAATATTCTCCACGGGGTGTACATTGAACGAAAATTATCACGAGTGCATTACCTTTAATAATTTATCTGGTATATAAAAATAACCGGTCAAGTGCAAGTTAAACTTGCGCAATTAGTGTTCAGTACGTTGATTGCTTTTTAAAATAAAAAAATTTTGTTACAGAGGTATAAAATGATCAGTGACTTCACAAAATACACCCCAAATGAGTTTTTAACAAAGTTTGTTTCCAATCTTTACTGAAATCTGATGACCTTGACATTTTTGTTTTTTTTATGTACCACATAAATTATTAAAGGTAATGTACTCGTGATAATTTTCGTTCAATCTACACCCCGTGGAGAATATTCCAGAATTTTTTTGAAATTTTTTGATAAGTACTTTTGGAGATAAGGCCCGGGACAGCGATTTTTCGCGAATTTTTAAAAATAATACAAAGAAAAGTGCGCGCAAGTATAATATTATATATATATTTTTTACTCGTGTTTTCACAAGCTTTCATTTGACACCACACTCGATGACCTAGTAAAAAATTTTTTTTTTCACTTCCGACTTCACCCCCCAAAACTAACCCCTTAAGTCAAAATTTAATTCTCAAAACTACATGGCTCTGATGAGGCCATCAATTCCTATATTATTACCAAATTTCACCTTTCTATGTCAAATAGTTTCGGAGAAAATCGGGTGTGACAGACAGACAGACAGACAGACAGACAGACACCGAAGTGATCTTATAAGTGTTCCGTACGGAACACTAAAAACAAAAATTTCAAGGTCATCAGATTTCAGTAAAGATTGGAAACAAACTTTGTTGAAAACTCATTTGAGGTGTGTTTTGTGAAGTCACTGATCATTTTATACCTCTGTAACAATTTTTTTTTATTTTAAAAGCAATCAACGTACGGAACACTAATTGCGCAAGTTCAACTTCCACTTGAACGTTTATTTATATATTAAAATATGCAAATATGCACTCCAAAAATATTTAGAAATAAAACACAATTTAAAATATCCAAAAACAAAAAAAAAATTTTGGCCGCATAAAATGCTGACATGTGCCTATGACATGACCTATGTGCGGCATCAGATAGCAATTTCAAACTTGGTACATATATAATACTTAATGAGGGGACGAAGTCTTTAGTGTTTGAGCAATATCGGTTAAGGTTAAGGGGGTGAAAGGGGGTTTATTTTTCGAACTAATAAACAAATATTTTGCTTAAATATGTACAGTAAAACATAAATGAGGCGATTGGGGTGGGGGAGCTTAAAAACGGTAATTTTGATATGTCTTTCTTTGGAAAGAATTACAGGTTATGAACGGCCTTTTTTTTCTATTGAATTACGGAAATATTAAAACGAGATACATATTTGTTCGGATTGTTGAAATTTCGGTCAGTGTATATTGGCCCTTTCCCTAACCTTCAAATATCTCTAACTATTTCTTCACCTTTCATCAATTATATCCCTACCTGCAAGTAAAGTACATCCTTAACTCTTGAAAAGGCTTCAACTTTTTCAAACTCGCCTTTGACCTTGTCTAAAGACTTAACACCATTCCTTAGAACGTCGGCTCTGTTTTCTGCGTCTAATTTACTAGAGTCAGCTACTAAACATTTAACATAGAGAAGTGTAGCTCTCGCTCTATCGTATGAGCCTCCATTTGCTAGGATTTCGACCATGCATTTGGGATTATTAAGGACTCTAACAGCTTGACTCGTCAAACCTAAATGTATATTAGACATCGTAATAAAATAAAAATATCGGAATATGAAAGGATAAAACACAACACATACGTATCAAATAAAGATATTAGAAAGAATATAACATAGACACATATAATTATCATTTAATCAACGAATCCGGCAGGTTTCGAACATATGGTTCAAAAAGTAATCATGGACTATTTGATTATAAACTGAACACATTTTATACGTAGGCGACCTCAACAAAACATTTGTAGTAACTCTCGGCAGGTAAAAATGGTTCCTTGTTTTATCAGAATTTTATAACGCGAGAAACTTTATTTCATCCAACAAAGCAAAGAATACTATCATTAGCGACTTAAAACAAAAATATTATTGAATTAAATTTTCTGCATGCTATCAAAATTGAACCTGTGAAGTAATATCTCATTATCTATCCCTTTCCGTTCTAAAGAAATATAATAACATCTTCTTTCCACCTGATCTGATATTTATACATATTTATTATAAATTAGCTCCGCATTAAGAAAAAAACTACGTTATTAAACAATTTGAAAGTTCGTAAGGTGAATCCCAGCATTTGTGTTGCTATTGTTCTGCTGTTATTAGATCTATGTAAGCGCTAAACCTTAATTTAGTCAAACATAACCTCTAAGTCACGATAATCGTATCATATAGGAAATAATAATTTAGTAAATGACGACATTACACAGCATTAACTACAATTAAATATCAATCTATTTTCAGTACAGCAAATATGAATTTTGTTGAGAACGTTCTGTAACTTTTTACGATCTTCAACACTTTGCACAGGTAAGTACAGCTTTATGTCATCTCCAAATACTTGAAAGTTAACATCTATAACTTTAGAGATGTCCCTTATAAAAATTAAAAATAGTAGTTTCCAAGTTGGAGCCTTTGAACACTAATTAAAAGGTACCAAAAGAAGATTTAAAACAAATATTAAACATATTGAGATTGTGTTTCTAAAAAATTTACAAATTTGTCAGCCAAACCGAAGACTTGTCATAATGCAGTTTCAGAGAGAGGTTGAATCATTCCCTCACGCCATTCGCACCTATGCCTACAAAAGTGAAATTTCCATTAAATCGATGGGGTAACACTTTGGTGTTTACGCCGCCTGAACTATTTCTTGTAAGTGTTGAACGACTCCAAAATTACGACCATTCATTGTGGAAGAGAGAGGGATACAATATAGATATAGATAGAGCGCGAAGCGTTCGGTCTATATCTACATATAAGTCTAGGGTTCCAGTGGAGTGAGATAAGTACTGTACCTGCTTATTTGGTGATTTAGTAGTAGCAAAACTTTATAACAATATTCATTCTTTGAGCCATTATATATATATATATATATATATATATATATATATATATATATATATATATATATATATATTATATATATATATATATATATATTTACGAACGTTAAACACAATTATAGGTATTTAAAGACTATTTTTACTTACCTAAGGATAGTAACACGTTTGCCATGTGCAAATGAACAATAGCAATCTGATAAGCTAGTTCAGATTTTTCTGCAGCAATCAAACAGTTGTTTAAGCTCAATATGGTGCCAGAAAAATTAGGACAGCTGCTAGCGAACTGAATCTCGGCAAGCAAAATTTTAGCACGTAATAAACAGAATTTTCCGTCGTTAAGGTGTTCATCATAATTGTAGTTCTGTAATAAAAACAAATAGACATTTAAACAGGAGCACGCAAGTAAAGAACTCAAACGATATTACCTGTATTTCAGAAATTCAAATCCTGTTTCCAAAAATTTTTTAAAAATCTTTTGTCGTAAACATTTTAAACAGGGTTTGCTTGTAAACAATCAAACGAAAATTAGGTAGACTGTTAGTGCTTCTAAATACATACAAAATGTCACGAATTATTACACATACATTTTTCTTATGGGGCAGATGTCGCCCAAATGTTTTTAATACCGTGTATTTTGGAATAGAAGCAATCTAGACCGTCAGTTTTACCGTCTAGGCTATGAGTGCAACAGGCAGTTTCAGGGATTTTTTACTCATTGTGATAAGAATACTGACTATTACGGCCATGGTTTATTTCACTTACGGCTTATTGCGTCAAAAATTTTCGAAAATATTTTGCTAAATATAAAACAAGCCAGTTTGTCAGTAAGAGAGGTTAAGCTTAGGAGCCAGTGAGTACGCGATAAACGTGATATTATGTGTCATCCGAGATATTTTTAGAGTAGAAGTTACAAAAAAAATATACAAAAATTTGATATTTTAAATACGTGTATGTTATCAAATTAGAGGCGAAGATGTTGTTTAATTTTGTTTAATTTATAATAATAAATATTTTTAGAAATACCATACTTTCTCTGAAGTAGATATAAGTTTTTAATTCAATATCTAAGTAAAAATGAGTAAAAATTTTACGATTACCTTTTTAATTTTCGGGGTGTGTTGTGTAAGAAGGGTAATAGATAAAAAAAACTTATAACCGGTCAAGTGCAAGTTGGACTTGCGCACTTAGTGTTCCGTACGTTGACTGCTTTTGAAATAAAAATTTTTGTTACGGAGGTATAAAATGATCAATGATTTTGCAAAACACACCCCAAATGAGTTCTCAACAAAGAATTTTTTCGATCTTTACTGAAAATTGAAGACCTTGATTTTTTTTTTATATACCAGATAAATTATTAAAGGTAACGCACTCCTGATAATTTTCGTTCAATCTATACCCTGTGAAAAATATTCCGCAATTTTTTCAAAATTTTTTTATGAGTACTTTTGAGATAAGGGAGGGGGACAGCGATTTTTCGCGATTTTTTAAAAATAATACAAAGAAAAGTGTGCACAAGTAATATATCTATAATATATATAAAATGCAACGTCTCTCTGTCTGTCCGTTAGTGCGCTTATCACTGGAGAACCACTTATCCGATTTACGTACTTTTTTTTTTAAACATACATATGTTCTCTGGCCAGGTTATAGGCTATATTTTATTACGATAGGTAGCATAAGGAATGAGCAGTGACGTAAAATAGTGAGTGAAGTCGGAAAAAAAATTTGCCGCTAGCGCATTCCCTTGCAATTCACAGCCTAAACCATTAAATATGGAACAATATGATGTAGCAGAGAATATCTATAATCTATAATATATATAAAATGCAATGTCTCTCTATCTGTCTGTCTGTCTATTAGTGCGATTATCACGCGAGAACCACTTATCCGATTTACCTGTCTTTTTTTAAATTCATACATATATTCTTTGGCCAGGTTATATAATAATAATAATAATAATAATCCCTCAGGGGCTAGGGGAATCCCAGGATTCTCCTAGTACGGGCATTGACGATCCCGAGGTACCCGAGTCATGTTGTGCTGTCTTGTGTTGTCCAGATTATGTGTAATAAAAACGTAATCTTAAGGTGTTTACCGTGCCGAGAAAATGAATGGCTCAGCGTTTATGAGTCGCGAACGGTTCCCCCGGATACCGGGCGCCCTCCGGGAGTAAGTAGCCTTGCTGTGGCATCCAGGCTCTGCCGCAGTCGACCTTTCTTTCCTAGGATACTCGTGGGAATACTATGTTAAATAATAATAATTATAATAATGAAAATGGAAGGGTGTTGCGGAGGCGGACCCCTGTCGTACAAACAGCTACAGCAACACCACAACAACAACAACTACAGACGAACCAAACAACCGCCTCAGTCGAAACTACTCCCGATAGTTTTACCAGATCCGACATTGTAGGTGATGGAAATTGCCTTTTCCGTGCAGTTAGCTTACACTTATATGGCCACCAGAACCATCATGAGAAACTCCGAGAGGTTGCTCTAAGATATTTACAACAAAACTGGTCGGAACTTCACACAGTTTCATTAATTGAGGTCGACGATATAAAAGACTTCAATAACTATTATAATTATATGCGGAAAAATGGCACCTATGGAACGAGCCTAGAGATACTTGCCCTCTCGGAAACACAAAATAGCAACTTTCATATCTTCTCAAAACAACGAAGAACAAGACATACAACAATAACTTTTACGGACAGACCAACAATAATAAGCACGGGAAAATACAACAAAACCATTTACCTTCTACTAACAGGCAACCCAATGTCGGGACACTTTGAGCTTCTGACACCACAAAACATTGAAAACATTCCAGAGAACAACAGACCAATAAAAGAAGCATCGGGCGAGCGACGTAACGGTCGAGGACGTCGCGGGAAATGGCAGCTCGACCAAAACGATGAAGACCAGGCAACCGAAAATGGACCTGCCAAAAGTGTTGTGTCGGCGACTAAGCCGACACCCACCAAGGCGGGAAAATCACAGCAGCGCATGAGTTGCACCACAGGAATCAACGAACACGCCATGCGTTGCTGTAATGAAAACACAAAACCTGACAAAGAAATCACTGAGAAGAGAATCACTCGCCGCTTGGACCCACCAACATCAATCCCAAGCACAACCGACGTAGATACGGGACAAACACAACCACCAAAGCCAGGCCAGGGCCCGTATGTTTTGCAAGGACAACATGCAACTACCAAGGCTGGAAAACCAAGCCAGCGGTTAAAGTGGACGGATGAGATGAATAGGACGGCGATGCGCTGTTACTACACCGCCACCAAACTCGAAACAATAACATCGGGCTACAGACAGCCACTGCACAGACTTTTCTTGACCGAATATCCACATCTGCAATTACTTGTTTCAGAACAGAGAGTAATAGACCAAAAAAGAGTTATTACCAAGAACAATCGTCTCACACCTCTCGAATTGCAAACCATCAAGGACACAGTGGCTGTTGAACTGAACACAGACCAACCAAACAATAGAAACAATAAAGCAGATTCCGAACCAGCCTCACACACACAGCCACCCAGTCGAACACAACAATACCCACCACCCAGGAGGAGCATAACGCAAAATAATATTGCGAGTACCGCGCAACACCATATCACAGACAACAACATGAATCACTCGCCGCCCTCGGCGGCGTCCACACAGCATCACCCCGAATCACCTCTCATACAAACACTTAAAGCAGAAATGGAGTCACATCTAGCTCGATGGTCAGGCACCGACCCCACAACAAGAAATCCCATCCCTCGTTTAATCTTCAGACAGAGCACGCAACCAATCCTCAACACACTAAACAAGCACATAATACCTCAGTATATAACAGACTTAAGCACAATCGAAGACATTCACACAATAATATACGCAGCAGCAATCACCACTCTAACACAAAATAATCAAAAACTCCCTCAACGACAAGGAAACCCCAACAGGACAAAACCAAAATTCAAATGGCAAATAAGAATAGAAAACAAAATCAACAACATCAGGAGAGATCTAGGACATCTTACCCAGTTTATAAGCGGGAACGCGTGCAAACGTGTCACACAGGGGGCAAACAAGATCAAATCTAAGTCTCCCAACAGAACACTGCCAGAAATCCTCGATACCTTGAAACAAAAACTATCTGTATATGCCGTAAGACTTCGTAGATACAAAGAATCAAATGAGAGGAAAGACACCAACAACCTCTTCCGAAGAAGCGAAAAAACAGTTCTACCGGAAAACTATGTACAACAAACAGATAGCAGTGACTGAACCACCAAACAAACAAGAACTCACAGATTATTGGAAAAGTATCTGGTCAGAACCCAAACTACACAATAATAACACCCCCTGGATCAAAGCCGAAGAAGACAAACATAAACATGTGACAGAACAAGAAAATACCACATTTAATACACAAGAAATTACAGAAACTATCAAATACACACACAACTGGAAATGTCCTGGAATAGACAATATACAAAACGTCTGGTACAAACAGTTTACCACCACACACGAAGCACTCACACACCAAATCAACAAAGCCATTCTACAACCACACACATTTCCCACTTTCCTCACACAAGGAATAACATACGTTAAACCCAAAAGCTCAGACACCACAAACCCGTCAAACTACCGACCTATCACCTGTCTTCCAACCCTATACAAGATCATCACAGCCACAATTTCGAAGAAAATAAAACAACACCTAACAGACAACAATATCCTCACAGAAGAGCAGAAGGGATGCAGGAAAAATAGTCGAGGATGCAAAGAGCAGCTGATTATAGATAGCGTGATTATAGGACAAACCAGAAAAGAACACAGAAACCTTCACATCGGTTACATAGACTATAAAAAAGCCTTCGACTCCATACCCCACAGCTGGTTAATCAGGGCCCTAGAAATCTATAAAATCAACCAACACCTCAGGCAGTTTCTCGCGCAAATTATGAAAACATGGAAAACCAAAATACGCCTAGAAACACAAACCGAACGGATCCAAACAGAAGAGCTGTACATCAGACGGGGTATATTTCAGGGAGACTCGCTCAGTGCTCTATGGTTTTGCCTCTGTCTCAATCCACTCTCAACAGAACAGAGCATGGCTTCAATATCAGACACCAAAAAGTGAATCAACATAAAATAAACCACCTCCTATATATGGACGACATAAAACTCTACGCTGCCACACAAACACAGCTGAAAGAACTCCTCGAAGTCACAGAAATATTCACCTTAGATGTCAATATGGAATTTGGTATAAGTAAATGCAAAGTGCTCCACATCAACAAAGGCCAATGGAAGTGCCACCATGAGACAGAAACCATCAACAATGAAACACTCGATAACATGTTCGATAAAGAAACATACAAATATCTAGGCTTCCAACAAAGCACCAAACTCAACCACACTCACATCAAAACAGAGCTCAGAACCGAATTCAAAAACAGACTGACGAAACTTTTGCAAACAAAACTCAACTCTAAGAATCTCACTAATGCCATCAACACGTTCGCTATACCTATACTCACATATTCATTTGGTATCATCAAATGGTCACAAACAGACATAGAAAATATTCACATCCTTATACGATCTCAATTCACCAAATACAGGAAATTACACCCCAACGCATGCAAAGAAAGACTTACCATCGAGAGGAAGGCAGGAGGAAGAGGAATTATAGACATCAGATCATTACACACGAAACAAATACAAACACTTAGGAAATTCTTTCACAGCAAGCAAACCAGCCTCCACACAGCGACAGTGAAAGCAGACAAAAACTACACACCTCTCGACTTAGCCCGGGCAGACCACTCAGCAGACACACACAGTCACACCCAATTACAACAGGAAAAGATGAAAACGTGGTCAGAGAAAACACTCTACGGAAAACACAGATACCACATAGAACAAGACCACGTAAATAAAAAACAATCATACACCTGGTTACGGGATGGGCAGCTATTCCCTGAGACTGAAGGCTTCTTACTTGCCATCCAGGATAAAGTCATATTAACCAGAAACTACCAAAAGCATATCATCAAAGACCCGACTACTGCAGAGGACAGATGTAGGATATGCCACCAGCAGAAAGAAACGATCGAACATATACTGAGCGGATGTAAAATATTGGCGGGAACGGAGTACACAGCCAGGCATGATTCAGCTGCCAAAGTGGTTCACCAAGCACTAGCCACAACATACAAACTCATAGAAAACACAGATCCCTACTACAAATACATGCCAACATCCATACTTGAAAATGAAGATTACAAGCTCTACTGGGATATCGGTATCCATACAGATAAAACAGTCTTCGCCAATAGACCCGATATTACTTTTCAGTGCAAAAAAGGAAAAGTCACCTATCTGATTGACATAGCTGTCCCCAACGACACAAACATCCAAGCGAAATACACAGAAAAAATTTCCAAATACACAGACCTTGCAACGGAAATAAAAAGGCTATGGAGACAGGAAAAAGTCATCATTGTCCCCCTCATTATATCAGCCACAGGCCTTACACCAATAACATTCACACCACATTTAGTGCAATTGGGACTCAACACGGACATACACAGAAACATTCAGAAGTCAGTGATTTTGAAAACATGTAACACTGTCAGGTCATTCCTTAATACGGAATGGTAATAGCGTTTGTGCTGACTTGGTTTTGGCCCGTCAGCCAAACATGGAACCACATTGATCAAATGTGAGAAAGAAGAACTTTTTGTAATAATAATCTATATCTATAATATATATAAAATGCAAAGTCTCTTTGTCTGTCTGTCTGTCTGTCTGTTAGTGCACTTATCCCTCGAGAACCACTTATCCGATTTACGTGGTTTTTTAAATTCATACATATGTTCTCTGACCAGGTTATAGATATATAGTTTATTACATCTATAATATACAAAATGCAACGTATCTCTGTCTGTCTGTCCGTTAGTGCGCTTATCACTGGAGAACCACTTATCCGATTTACACAGTCTAAACCATTAAATATGGAACAATATTATGTAGCAGAGAATATCTATAATATATATAAAATGCAATGTCTCTCCGTCTGTCTGTCTGTCTGTCCATTAGTGCATTTATCACGCGAGAACCACTTATCCGATTTACGTGTTTTTTTTTTAAATTCATACATATATTCTTTGGCCAGGTTATATAATAATAATAATCTATATCTATAACATATATAAAATGCAACGTCTCTCTGTCCGTCCATTAGTGCGCTTATCACTGGAGAACCACTTAACCGATTTACGTGCTTTTATTTTAAAACATACATATATTCTCTGGCCAGGTTATAGACTATATTTTATTACGTTAGGTAACATGAGGAATAAGCAGTGACGATAATAGTGAATCAAATCGGAAAAAAGTTTACTGCTAGCGCGTTCTCTTGCAATACACTGCCTAAACCACTAAATATGGAACAATATCATGTAGCAAAGGATATCTATAATATATATAAAATGCAACATCTCTCTGTCTGTCCGTCCGTTTGTGTGCCTATCACTGGAGAACCACTTATCCGATTTACGTGCTTTTTTTTTTAAACATGCTAAACCATTAAATATGGAACAATATCATGGAGCAAAGAATATCTATAATATATATAAAATGCAACGTCTCTCTGTCTGTCTCTCTGTCCGTTAGTGCGCTTATCACTGGAGAACCACTTATCCGATTTACGTGCTTTTTTTTTAAACATACGTATGTTCTCTAGCCAGGGTATAGGATATATTTTATTACGTTAGGTGACATAAGGAATAAGCAGTGACGATAATAGTGAATCAAGTCGGACAAAGTTTGCCGCTAGCACGTTCTCTTGCAATACACTGCCTAAAGCATTAAATATGGAACAATAACATGTAGCAAAGAATATAATCTATATAAAATGCAACGTTTCTCTGTCTGTCTGTCCGTTAGTGCGCTTATCATTCGAGAATCACTTATCCGATTTACGGTGTTTATAAATTTATACATATGTTCTATATAATTCGATATAAGCCTAGATAAAGGGAGATAAGGTGAGATAATGGGAGATAAGGAGAAATAATCGGAGATAAGTTGAAATAAGCCTCCATAATCGGAGATAAGGTGAGATAATGGGAGATAAGTATAAATAATGGAGGATAAGGAGAAATAATGGGAGATAAGCAGAGATAAGGCTAGATAATGGGAGTTATGGTGAGATAATGGGAGATAAGAAGAAATAATGGGAGATAAGGAGAAATATTGCGAGATAAGTCGAGATAAGCCTAGATAATGGGAAATAAGATGAGATAATGGGAGATAAGGAGAAATAATGGGAGATAAGGAGAAATAATAGATGAGTAGAGATAAGCCTAGATAATGGAAATTATGTAGAGATAATGGGAGATAAGGAGAAATATTGGGAGATAAGGGGAAATAATGGGAGATATTTTATTACGTTGGGTAACATAAGGAATAAGCAGTGACGATAGTAGTGAATCAAGACCACGCGAGCGGAGCCGCGGGTCCTGCTAGTTATATATATTTTTTGAACTCGTGTTTTTACAAGCTTTCATTTGACACCCCACTCGATAACCTGCTAAAAATTTTTTTTTCACTTCCAATTTCACCTCCAAAAACTAACCCCTTAAGTCAAAATTTAACTTTCAAAACTACATGGCTCTGATGAGGCTATCAATTTCTACATTGGTACCAAATTTCAACTTTCTGTGTCAAATAGTTTTGGAGAAAATCGGGTGTGACAGACAGACACCGAAGTGATCTTATAAGTGTTCTGTACGGAACACAAAAAAGAGATTGTATTTCTATTACAGTTCTTGTAGGCTGAACAACTAGTATTTATTTCTAGTAAGCGCTAACACATATTAAGCCTAAAAATTTGAAAAAAAAACATATTTTACATTTCCATAACGAGTAAACATATGTATGATACATAATAACCAGTATACAGTACCTCAAAATTAGCGACAATATTCATTTCCAGGCCAATTAATTAAAAAAAAAACTAAAAAAATAAGTCTTTCCGCGACTGAAAATCATTTAAGCGTGAAGCACGTGCCTGTAAAATGTAACTTATTAGTATTTCGTACGAAATACTTCGGTGTCCGTCTGTCACACCGGATTTGTTGTGAAACTATTTGACATATAAAATTGAAATTTGGCACAAATTGATTACCCAATTAGAGCTGTGTAGTTTTGAAAGTTAAATTTTTCACTTAAGAGGTTAGCTTGTGGGAGAAGTGAAAAAAAAATTCTCTAAGGTCATCAAGTGGGGTGCCAAATGAAAGCTTGTTAGAACACGAGTTCAAAAATATACAGTCAGTCCAAAAAGTCTCCATACACCACCTGCTCTCTACACTATTTTTCTGTTATGTTTAACTAATTAATTGGAACTATGAGAAAACATGTTTAAATTAATATTTGAAACTTAACCAACGAGGATTAGTATTAAAAACAACTACGGAACATTTTATTTAGATGTTACATCATTGCTATAAAAATGTAAACGAAATTAATGTCAAAAAAGTCTCCATACACTCAAGAACTACATTGAAAAAAACACGTTATAATCAACCGTATTTTATCAAGCTATCTATTGCTCGATAAACTGAAAACAAATGAATAATTTTCGGCCATACTTTATAACTTGTCACTTGTTGCTAGTAATTTTGCAATGGATTTTCAAAGTAGTATTAAAAATGAGCGAGAGAAATTGTCAAATTCCATTTCAAGTTCGAAAGATCATAATTCATTTGTGGAAAGATGGAAAATTGTACAAAAATATAGGGAAAATTGTTAAAAAGTCGCATGCTACTGTTCAGTATATTGTAAACCAGTATAAATCAACGGGTTCCTATATAATTCGACCACGCTCCGGTCGCCCCAAGAAATTGACTCCACGTGAAGAGGCCAGTATTGTTAGACAAATAATTATAGATCCCAAGAAAAGTGCAGCAAAATTAAAAGAAGAAGTACGGGAACTATTTTCGAAAAATGTTTGTTCATAAACAGTGAGAAATTGTTTACGCAGGGCAGGCTATAAAGGGTGTGCAGTCAGGACGAAGCTGTTAATTTCGGAAGCTAATCGCAAAAGGCGGTTAGCTTTTGCTAAGGAATACGTTACTAAACCTCCTGAATTTTGGGAATCCGTAATCTTTAGTGATGAAACTAAAATTAAACCTTTTTGGGTCTGATGACAGAACTAAAGTTTGGACAAAGAAGAATACCACATTCGATATTAAAAACATTTGTTCCAAGGTGAGATAAGGGGGTGGTAGTGTTCTGCTTTGGGTATGCATGTCCGCTGGTGGGGGTTGGAAATTTACATTTTATTAATAGTACCATGGATCGGCATGTTTGTCTGAATATTTTGAGAGACAATTTAAGAGAAAGTGTCCAAAAATTAGCACTCGAAAAAAGATACATTTTCCAACAGGACAATGATCCGAAAATACCGCAAACTTGGTGCGAGAATTGATGATCCATAATGTGCGACAGTAGCTTCATACACCTCCGCAATCACTTGATGTTAACCCCATCGAGCATTTATGGGAGAAACTTAAACGGCGCGTTCGCAAATATAATATCTCAAATAGAGAACTAAAAAATAGAACATTGAGCGAATGGGAGAACATGCCAGCAGAAGTTACTAGAAAGCTGGTTGCAAGCATGACAAAAAGGTTACGGGACATTATCAAGGTCAACGGCGGTCTCACTAAATATTAGTTTAAACGAAGTTGTTATTTTCCGTTAAACTCCGTTAAACTATTATTGGTAATTGTTAAGTGTATGGAGACTTTTTTGACATTAATTTTGTTCACATTTTTATAACAATGATGTAACTTCTACATAAAATGTTCCGTAGTTGTTTTTAATACTAATCCTCATTGGTTAAGTTTCAAATATTAATTTCAACATGTTTTTTCATAGTTCCAATTAATTAGTTAAACATAACAGAAAAATAGTATAGAAAGCAGGTGGTGTGTGGAGATTTTTTGGACTGACTGTATATGATGTATTACTTGCGCACACTTCTCTTTGTATTATTTTAGAAAAATGGCCAAAAATCTATGTCCCCTCACCCTATCCATCCATACCAAAGTCCTGATCAAAAAATTTTGAAAAAATTCTTCATAAAGTGTAGGTCGAGCGAAAATTGTCACGAGTGCATTACGTTTGATAATTTATCTAGTATATGGGAGTGAAATCGAAAGTGAATTTTTTTTTACCAAGTCATCGAGGGGAGTGTCAAATGAAAGCTTGTAAAAACGTGAGTTCAAAAATATATATGATGTAATTCTTGCACACGCTTTTCTTTGCATAAATTACCAAAAATTGATGTATCTCCCTTATCTCAAAAAGTACTGATCACAAAATTTTAAAAGAATTATGGAGTATTCTTAATAAAGCGTAGAATGAGCGAAAATTATCAAGAGTGCATTACGTTTTTCACTCGCATCATCAAGCGGTCTAATCGCTCATCTGTCTTTTTTTCTCCCAGTACCTTTCTTCCGCTCTGTGCTATGCTGAGAAAGATTTTCTTTAAAATTCTTACCACAGTGGATTGGTACTACTTTACTGTCTCCGCTATTTCACGTGAAGAAAACTCTACAGGAGCAAATGTTACAATTTCATAATTTTCTGTCGAAGAAAGTTGTTTAAAATTCGTCGTGATAAGGAATAATAAATTGTACCAGGCGTTTCAGTGATTAAACCTAAACTGAGAGTCATTGTTTGAATTTGCTCTAATCCTAATAAGTAAACAAAAACAATACCGTTCGATTATACCAACATTTAGGATTAAAACTTCAGAATTACTATGACCGAGAATTATCGCTAATTATTCTTAAATATTAAAAAATTATTTTACATCGAATTTGCCGAAATACATTGTTTCAATTCCTGTATAGTTTTCATGGGAAAGAATTTCACACTAGTTTCTATTGTATAGCCTCCATGGTGATGACCAATGTTACCTACAAATTATTACAAATAAGCACATACATGGTCACGTTTGTCAGCACCACCTACATCACGTTTGACATTTTGTTTATTATAATTGTTGTCAACTTTCTTTTCTATTAAATCAATGAAAAATCATAATCCTTTATTCTGAAAACTATACACTTTTTTTAATGGAGAATATAAATAAGTAAAACAACAAATCCACATCAGATGATTACCTGTAAAATAACATTAAGACATTTATTTGCCTCTTCGTACTCTTGCCGGTAAAAATATAGTTCTGCCAGTTTCAGATATCCTTCCCACTTATCCAAAACTATGATCTTTTGGGCTGCCGATTCTGCTTCCAGCCATTTCTCATTATAGAGACTCCTAGTGAAGTTAGCGTAATTCTTAATAAGCATCCATGTATGGGAATGTGGTTCGTGGGGATACTTCCTTTTTGCATAGTGAAGAAGTGTATTACCAAGATTGTACTCACCCTAAATGTGAACAAAAAATAACAACTTTTTTACCGAACGGCCAAAAATTGAAATTTAACGAAAAATAAAATTTTTATTAAAACAAAACGAAATGACGATGAAAACGAACAGTAAATATAATCAGCGGCTGTCCTATTGCTGAAAATGAGAGGGAATTCAACGGTAAGGTTCAAAAAAATTAATAGATATTTTTGTTTTACGTTTGTGGAAAATGATTGATTTGAAAGTTTATTCTAAAATTGTCCTCACAAAATGTTCAATATAAGGTTCAATATAACAAATAAAAATATTTTATACCAATAAAATAAAAGTATACATTATAAGGGTTATAAATATAATTTTTGGGACTTAATGGTAAGGTATAACGAATTGTACCAAGTTCGCATACCTAATACTCTGACACAGTAGCCACAAGCCGACAGAGTGGTTGACAAAATCAACACTTTCATGCAGGCAGCGCGACTGAAAACCGACAAAGTAAATATTTCAGCAGTCTATCTACTGTTCTCTTATTTACCAATCCATCCCGCCGCCTGCGTTGAAATGATGACTTTGTCAAACACTCTGTCAGCTTGTGGCTGTTGTGTCAGCCTACGATGGAGTATTAGGTGTGCTTACTTGGTACAAATCATTGTATCTTACCATTACGTACGTAAGTACCTGGATAAGCACTAGTAAATTCTGTTCTCTTGTTTGTCGATCCTAGCTCAACTGATGAGCCGTGATGAATTGACAAATAAGAGAATAGTGGGTAGACTGCTGAAATATGGACTTTTATCTGTATTCAGTATTTTTACATTAAACCGTAATTTTTGGTAGTTTAAAAAATCCTTCCATCACACTATAAAAATGTAAACTTGACGCCAGTTGCAGATTTACTTAGTACTACACAAACTTGCTCTGGATCCACCAAAGTTTAAGTGGTTAATATCTTTTAAAAAAGCAGCAACCAAGTCAATTAGTTAAATATTTACGTATTCAGTCTTGACGTTTAATATTTTTTTAGTTCGATATCAGCATAGTACGAGAAAGCCGACAAAAAATAGGAGTGTTTTGTAAGATTTTCTATTTTTCGTTTTTTATTATTAAATATATAGAAATGACATATTTATTAAAATTAGTATTAACTTCTTTATCTCTTTCAATATTTTAACTACAAACTTTCACCAAAACAAGTCGTGTTATTCATACAATCATTTTCCGTCAAATGACTCACCTGTTTAAAATTTCAATGGGTGCGGTAAGAATAGGTAGAAAAACAGTGGTGTAAATTGCAACTCTGTCCGATATTTAGTTCGTTTCGATGATATGAAAGTTACTTTATACTACGTCCATGGCAACTAAATAATCACCTACCCTTCTGTAAAACAAACCGCTTTGTATAGCACAAGGGTGTTGACACATCTCTATTTTAATAGCTGGTTATATGTAGTTATAGATAATTTATTAAAATACAATTTTATATAAATATAATATTTAGTTTTTTTCTTTACTAGTGGACACTCTGCACTCCATTGGATTCGATTTTTACTGATATTGTGAATACCGGTAAACCAAGAATACCTTAGATAATTGATCATGTTCTAATGTAAATATGCGGAGGCTTAATTTTAATTTCTCGTTTTTAGTTCAAAATTTTTTATTTATTTAGTTTTGTATTGCATATCATACTTTTGTAATATTGCTAAAAGGGTACTTAATTTCTGATTACAAAATTTAATATTCTACTAAAAAATCTCGCCTTCCTCAAGGTCACTGCTGAGATTATCATATAATAAACTAACATTTTCTCAAAGTTACACTAAATATTATGCAATAAACGTGTTAAAAAATAATTTAAATCAAAGCATGGGCAACCAGATTGTTACATAGTTTTAATAAAACAACACATAACAAAAAAAAAATGCGCGGTTTTTGACCTCTCAAGTTTTTATAAAAAGGTAATTTAAAATTTAAAAGAAAAAAAAATTATAAACACAAATCGGGCACGAACAAACATCTCGGAAGAGATGCAAAGAAATTATCAACGAACTCAAGGTGTCACACAACCAAAGAATTAAGAATAAAACTTCTTGCCTACCCCAACAATTCCAGGTCCTTTTAGTCGCAATTGAACACTTTGGAGAATCTCGAGCGGTTGCTCTTGACATATCCAAGGCATTCGACCGTCTTTGGCACGATGGACTGTTGGCTAAGCTACGCTCTTATGGCATGTCTGAAAAGTTCTGTTTATGGCTATCGTATTTCCTTAAAGAGCGTTGTCTACGAGTGGCAGTAGGCGGATTTCTTTCTAACACCTCCACTATCAAAGCCGGTGTGCCCTAAGGTACAATTCTGCCTCCTACTCTAAATCATTTACATTAATGATTTGCTTGACAGGACAAGAAATTCAATCTTCAGCTCGGCTACTCATGCAAATATCCGCAGACAGCACGAAGTCGTTCAACTTAACAAAGACCTGGACGAAATTCTATATTGGGGTGATAGTAACCAAGTAGAATTTAGCACTACAAAAACCCAGGCGGCAGTTTTTTTCTAAAAAAGTAAACGTTGCTGAACCCAATATAGTTATGTCGGGACACTCCATTCCTCTAACATCGTCACTCAATTTGTTGGGCGTTAATTTGGGAGTAAATATGTCCTGGCATGAACATATTGCAGGCATAGCAAGGAGAGCTTCTCAAAAGTTGGGAATATTATTTCGAACCAGAAAGCTTTACACTCCACAACTGTTAATTCTTTACAAAGCTCAGAATTTGCTGGGCGTTAACTGGGGAGGAAATACGTCTTGGCATGAACATGTTGCAAGGATAACAAAGAGCGTTTCTGAAAAGCTGGGAATATTATTCCGAATTAGAAAACTTTACACTCCACAACTGTTAATTCTGTACAAAGCTTAAATTTGACTAACGATGAAATACTGCTCCCATGTTTGGAGCTTCGCTCCCAAACACACATGGCATTTGTTGGATTCTAGTCAGAAAAGAGCTGTCAGCCTGACTGGAGACCCAGAACTGACCAGCGACCCTGATTCATCGAAGAATGGTTAGCGATTTGAGTATATTTTACAAGTATTTTCATGAAAAGCGGTACATGCTATTAATACACAACGCGCTAATACATCAGATCAGTATGAGGTTCAGCTTGTTACCCTTCATACAACCTTCTTCAAGCAGTCTTTTCGATGAGGATCCTTATCCTTTTGAAGTGAACTGCTCAGGAAAGTGTTTGCCACCAATTACAATTCACAGCGATTCAAGACCAACGTGAATCGCTTTTTCCGCACACTGGTCGTGCCTGTAGCGATTTAAGAATTTTCCTGTAGCACGTGTGCCCATAAAAAAAAAATAAGTTTCGTAATTTCTCAACTTAAGTTTCTTACTACTCAGTATATATCACCACTACACCAAACACTTTATTTTTGTGCTCGACGCGCGTTTCGCTAACCATGTTAACTTCATCAGGAGCGATGATTGACTGCTTCCCAACTTAGTTAAGTTTCTTGATAAAGCAACAGTTGTGTCACAATGCCATAACTGATAAAACCACCCATGTCAAACTATTACTCCATTTCATATGGACTACTATGTCGGGTTACAATAAGTTGGTGCGGCGTAGCTGGGAGGTTAAGAAACCGTCTGTTCCAAAAATCCAACGTTGATTTGGCCCATTTATCCAAAAATGAAATAATTTAAAAAATAAAAATCACTGAAACATTTAATAATTGTCTTCCCTTTTAACTATACTATTAACTACTTAAAAAGTTTTTTTACCTCTAGTATCATATTTAAAGCAGTATTACAAACTGCTTGCAAATATCCTTCGCCATAATAAGCTGCAGTATGTGTGACGGTATCTATGTTTAGATATAAAAGCATTTGCGACCACAGGGAACACATCTCTGTCTTTCCATACAATCTCCAGAGCGCTGCCTTCATAGTATTATTGTTAAAAATTAGATCTTTATAGTTATGTTGACAATTCAGCATGTCACTTTTGGTTAGGGTCTAAAATGTGAAAGGTACAAATTAAAAAAAACAGTCAGTGACTTCACAAAACACACCTCAAATGAGCTTTGAAGAAAAGAATTCAAACATGTCTAGTCAGACACTGGCTCAGAACGCTAATCAGATAAGACAAAAAGTTCCTGACATGTATATATCTTAAGATCCAATATGTATTTTCACGCTTTTTCTTAGTCAATAATGTATAATAGTTATAGCATTTTAGCTACCTAATAGCCAATAAATCAATCTAGCTCAATCTAGAATATAGTAATAAAAGTGTAGAACAAAATATTTACTACCTAAATATTTGTTTAATTATAAACAAAATATATATATATATATATATATATATATATATATATATATATATATATATATATATATTTTGTTTCTTTACCCAACCGCTGACCACCAGTGTGTACGGAAAAGTATGTTAAAAAAACCTGGACTATATTGTACAGCCAAGTATTTTTTTAGTACCAAATAAATCATCAAACGTAATGCATTCATGATAATTCTCGCTCAATCTACACTTTATGGAGAATATTCCAGAATTTTTTCAAAAATTTTTGTTCAGTGCTTTTCCAAATGATTTTTTGTCATTTTTTTTCAAAATAATACAAAGACAAGTCTGCGAAAGCATTACACCATTTATATTTTTGAACTCGTGTTTTCACAAGCTTCTATTTAATACTCCATTCGATGAACTGGTAAAAAAAAGTTTCACTTCAGATTTCACCCCCTTAAATCAAAATTTAATTTTCAAAACTACACGGCTCTGAAGGAGCTAACAATTCCTATATTTGTGCCAAATTTCTATGTCAAATAGTTTCGGAGAAAATCGGGTGTGACAGACAAACAGACGGATACTAAAGTGATCCCATAAGTGTTCCATAAACACTACAAATAGTTATTTTGTGTTTGGTGTTTCCCACTGATATCAGTTGTTTCCAATAAATCCATAATAATAAGAAATATTAGCTCTTGGGAGTAGTGTTCTTCTTCTTTATAAGCCCGCATCTACCCACTTTCGGGTATAGGCCTCTCTCATAATACGCCATGGGTTTCTGTCTTCCGCTTTTTATACCATGACAATCCTGCTTGTTCTTTGATATCGTCTGCCCAACGATGAAAAAGGTCTACCTCTATTCCGGCGTTTCCCCCAAGGCCGCCATTTGATGACTTTGGAGCACCATCCTTCTCGCTTCCTTACAGCGTGTCCCGCCCAGTTCCATTTTAGTGTGGTTATTCGTTGGATAATATCTGTCACCATAGTCTTATGTATAATCCACTCGTTAGTTTTGTGATCTTTTAGGGATATATTTAGTATTCGGCGTTCGACCGCTCGCTGGTGCACAAGTAGCTTGTTTATGTTTTTATGGGTGAAGGTCCAAGTTTTACAGGCATATGTCGTCACAGGTAATATGCATTCATTGTAGACTTTTGTTTTTAAGTGTAGCGGGATATTCGCCGTCATAATGTCTCTGACTTTTCTGTAAGCTGCCCAAGATAGCTTGATTCTTCTTTCGCTCCGGCTAAATCTGGTGAATATGGCGGATGAGGGAGCAATTCGTATCGTAACTCATGGAATTTTGTCATGGCGATGACACAACTGTGCACGCGTGCATTGTCTAGATCAGAGGTTCCCAAACTTTTTTTTCTCGTTCAAAATTTTACTGGTTTCGGTGGACCCCCTGCTGCTACATTTCTACCATATTCCCAAAACTCGTCAAAAAATGTGAAGATTAGATCTAACGATGGAAATTTGCGTCGTGGCTGAGTTCCAACCCGGAGTGGTAAAAACATAAAAAGAAAAATAATATATTTTCTTGTGTTCTATTTATTAAAATAATATGATTACAGCCTTAATAGAATTAAAATTAAACATTAATAACGTACCGTAACTTCAACAATGCAAATCAACAATTAAAAAAAAATAGTCATAATTTTAATGGGAGGGATGTACTTGATGGATTGACAGCAAATTATCAATATTTGGCTTCAGTTTTGTAAGGAATAACCGCAAATCTCCCCGTTTTGTGATGTTCAATCTGCTCCTTTTTTTTTGTTAATAGGTTTGTAACGACACTAAAACTTTTTTCGACAAGGTATGACGAGGAAAACGCTATCAAAAGTTTTCTCGCAATTTCCCACAGCCCAGGATATTTTTCTGCCTGCAGCCAAAATGTTTGATAGCCTTTTTTAAATTTCACCTTCAGCTCCTCATTGGTGCTAAGCTCGAGTAGCTCCTCTTGTAATACCACATTCGCCACTTCGTTTCATCAAATGGATTTATGATCCATGGTGGTAGAATATCTTCAAATCTATTTTTCAAGTCCTCATGCAGGACATTTAAATGTTGAACGTATGTCTGAATATCCTCATCAAGACATTCTGCCTGTGACAAGTTTGGAAACTGGGAGAATTCGCGCCGACTAATATTTTGCTTCATAAATTTCAATTTTCCAAGAAAAGCCAAAATTACACCCTTTGTTTTTATTAAATTTAGGCTGTCCCCTTGTAA
Source organism: Pachyrhynchus sulphureomaculatus (assembly GCA_019049505.1). NCBI lineage: Eukaryota > Metazoa > Arthropoda > Insecta > Coleoptera > Curculionidae > Pachyrhynchus > Pachyrhynchus sulphureomaculatus. Next base: position 80,195,371 of record CM032453.1, on the reverse strand, counting down.
CTGCAAGTTAATGTCATTAAATTTTTTGAACAAATCTGTCAAATACGCGATGTCTGCTTTCAATTTGACCAGGTTTTCTTTTAAATCTGGATCTTTACTTTCCAGAAACTCTAAAACTGATTCAAAAAGTGAGTAAAATCTTGTTAAACATGCACCTTTCGACAACCAGCGTACTTCAGTATGTAAGTGCAATCGTTGGAAGTCTTCATCATTTTCGTCGCACAATTGTGCAAATAAACGGGTATTCAACGCATTGCTTCTTATTTTGTTAACTGCTTTAATCACAAATTGAAGCGATTGGTGCAATCTATCACTCAAATTTTTCGCTACCAGGTGTTGTCGGTGGATGACACAGTGAATTGCAGTTACTCCTGGTATAATTCTTTTAAGATGGCGTATAAACCCACGATATCGCCCGAAGATGGCAGCAGCTCCATTTGCTGCCACCGAAATAATGTTTGTAAGTGGAATCGATTTTTCCTTAAAAAAATCATTCAGGACATTAAATATTGATTCGCCTTTAGTGTCCGTCTCCAAAGTTTTCGCGAACAGCAGCTCTTTATGGATTTCTTCGTCCATAACAAATCGAACATATGCCAATAATAATGCTTCATTGCCAGGTAAAGTTGACTCGTCCAGTTGAATAGAAAAATGAGTTGTTTGCAGATAATTACACAAGAAGCTTCCAATATCAGAGCTCATTTCATCAATACGCCTTTGTACAGTGTTGTTACTCAAAGGAATTCTTTTGAGTACGTCAAATGGAGGTTTGTGCAGAACAGTTTTTAGAACCTCTTCAACAGCAGGTAAAATTAACTGTTTGCCGATGGTGTGCGGTTTTCCAGATTTCGCTATAAGCAATGAGATATTGTAAGATTCCCGCAAGCCATCATCGTTACTTTGAGACGTTGAAGCGAACATACTGTGCACGGTGGGTCTCTTTTCATATTTTTCCTTCAATGTTTGAAAACATGTTAAATCTTTACCTATTTTATCAGGATGACACCTTCGATCTTCGAGCTTTGATGGTTTCATAGAGTCATTGCTCAAAACTTTGTTGCATAAAAGGCATATGGGCAATCGCTTGTTTGCCTTTGATGGAAGAAAACCAAATTTCAAATAATCAACACTGTACTGTCGACATTTCTTCTTAGATTCAGCCATGTTTCGTATCAGTTACCTACCTGTAAAAAAAAAAATGTTTGTTTTAGTAATCATAAGGCGACTTTAACAGGATATGGCTATTTTAACAGAATAAAATAGGATTAATTAATTGCAATGAAAAAACCAAAATGCCGGCGGCAAAACTGATTTTAATTATTAAAAGCAATAAACTGCTAAGACCCATATAGAGGTTTTCACAAAAGGGCTGAACCTATTTTAATGTAATATAAAGTATTTTTTGATTAATTATATTTTGATACATTTCTGTAAATTCGAGAGAAAATACTTTTAAAGAATATTTTGACATCAAAACTACGCGATTTTAATGATTTATTTATTACTTTGATGTACGCTACGAGTGGTACATAAAGACACGTACAATTTATGAAAATCTTTTTAGTCATTTAGCATTAGCAACTACGAGGGCACTGAAATATGTACAAACATGCAGGTCAATCATATATCTCTCCTTTAGTGAATCACCACAGTCGGGTAAATAAATAATTTTATAATAAAAAGTACTAAAAGTTCTGTTCTTTTATAGAAGTATCGAATAATGGCCCTGTTCAGTATTTAATTTTTATTACGTACCTACTACTACACGCATGCATTACAAATATATTATTACAATATAAAATAAAAGTATGAATAACAAATAGGCAGGTACTTACTTTTTCCGGCACTGGCAAACACTGACATCGATTCACTCACACTTTTCTTTTCAAAATTCCGGAAACAAATGAATGACGTTTGTCCTTGGCATTCGTATTTATATTGGTGAAGAATCAAACAAGTTGATGCAAGATTGTAAGCACAGCACAAGTCGTATTTCGTCCCTTTGCACGTCTGAACGGGTTGCGTTGCGGGCGGGCGGCGCTTTGCAAGTCTCGACGCGCGTTGTACTGAATATCGAATATGCAAGTTTTTACAAGTAACAGTCGCTGACCTTCTTAAAATACACTACTCAAAAAAATTAAGGGAGGTTTTAAAACAAGGAAATTAATGCTAAATAAACAGGCTATCTAATCCATAGGCCGGCCTAACTGAAAAAAATTTTTTCAAGCTTGTGGACCAAAGAAAAAAGCAAAATATTTGCAATATTTTTTTTTTTTTCGCGCTATCTGTTAGGATTGCATGAGAACCGTAGCTCCTAAAAAATTTTAGCAAAAAAATCTGAAAATTAGAATCTTAAAGCTTCAAAATGCTTTTTTTTAAGTCTCAATACGACCATTTTTCACCGAAAAATTTGGAATTTTTTTTCTCCCTTAATTTTTTTGAGTAGTGTATTATCTGCCTACATTGATAGGTAAAGCCAAGCCAACATTTTTGTTCTTTACTATCGAAACTAGATAAATTTTCGTAAACCCCCACTTACAACTTGTGAACCCCCATTTTTTTTTGCACGCCAACGTAGACCCCCGTCGAGTCTCCCGTGGACCCCTGGGGGTCCACCTGAAACACTTAGGGATTCACTGGTCTAGATGAAAGAGAATTTTTTTTGTGCCCAAATGCAGACGCTTTTCTTTCACAGCATAATTGAAACGAATTGAATAAGTTGACATAATACTCTTCCTTAATCGTTTTGCCCTTTTCAAGGTGATCGATGTGGATTATGCCGTGTGCATTCCAAAACACTGTGGCCATGACTTTGTTGGCAGATAAAGCCTTCTTTGGAGCCGGTTTGCCACGGTTTGGACGGTTCTTTGGTCTCTGGTGTACTGTGATGAATTCATGTTTCGTCAACAGTTATAAATCGACGCGCAAAAACCATTCCGATTGTGCTTTAACATCACCAAATATTCTTGTGAAGTTGACACACGTCCGTATTTATTGTCAATTGTGAGCAATCGCTCAGCTTGCGGAAAGTTTCCTCATATCCAAACGAGTTGCTAACATTTCCGCGCCCGTTCAATTGAGATGCCCACAGTCTCCGCAATCTCACACACTTTTACTCTCCAATTATTTATTACTATATCATGGATTTTTTCAATAATTTCTGATGTGGTGACCTCATTTAGACGATCTGGACGTTCTTCATCAAAATGCTTGTACGGAAGAGTTTGAATTCAGCTGTCTAATATTTTATGGTCGATAACGAAGGTGCAGAGTCCCCATAAACTTCGTCGAGTTCCGCTTTTACCTCATCATTCTTTTTCTTTTTCAAAAACAAATATTTTATCATTGCTCGATATTCAATTTTTTTCATTGTTGTAGAATCACAAAAGTTGTTCTATTTAAATGGCTGCAACTCACCAACTAGATCACGCAGCAACTTGAAAATTTGACAGGATTCTTGTAAAAGGTTGTGTTTACGAAAAATATAATTTTTTTAAATAGTAGTAGCGCCACCTCTGGCCGAGGCCAGGTACTTATCATACACCCCTCGCAGAATGTTGTTGAATTAAGACTTCTAAATTGTTCATAAACATTTCAGGTAGCAGGGGACTTAGAGGGTTTCTCATTTTAACCGACCTTCCTTAGAAATATAGAGAGTTGTTGAATTCAAAATAACTGGATCAGAATTATTTTACGGTATCAATTAATGTAATCCATTTAGGCACCATATTGGCATTTTAGGTATAAATTAGGGTTTAATTATGTAATACTTAAGCTATATATAACTTGTTTATACATTTGATTTGTTAGTTACTGAGTGTGGAAATTTAGAACTACAGTCCCTGGCCAAATTATTAGACGCACTGTATTTTTTTTTAGTAATTTTATGTTTCTTAAGAGTTTTTTTATGCAATAATGGTATATTTAAACTACAATATTATTGATTTTTATTTAAAAGAATTGTTGTAGACTACATATTTGTATTTATTTTTAACATATGGCAACACTGTCTTGACAAAGTGATACATGAACGTAAACAAGTACAAACCTGTATCAGTCGCGATCGGAATCGAGTCAGGTACGGACGTGTTTCTGTGGCTTTATGGACTGTGATTGTTTGTTTAACAGTTTTATACTACTCAGTTATTAGTTTATTTTGTATGCAGTGTTTTAAAAAAGTAATTGGACTATTTTCATTATGGGTAGAAAAGGCGATCTTTCACCACGTAAAAAAGCTGAAGTGAAGGCCCTTGTGATTGCGAAAACATTTACAAACCGAGAAATATCACGAAGATTGGAGGTTTCTGAAGCTAGTGTACGACGCATAAAAAAGAAAATTGAGTCAGGGAAGGAATTAAGCCCGAAAAGAAAGAAAAGATGCGGTAGAAAACCAATTTTCACTCCACGGTCAGAGAGATGTTTGAAGAAAATTTGTGTAGAAAACAGATTTGCTACCACAAAGGTAATAAAATCACAACTCCAGGATGCTAGCGTAAATGCTTCTGAACGCACTGTTCGAAGAAAATTGAAAGAATTAGAATTTAAGGCCTGTCGCCCCGCCAGGAAGCCCAAGTTAACAGCTGCAATGAAAGCAAAGTGCCTGAAGTGGGCCAAACAATGGCAAGACAAAGATGTGGACTTCTGGAGATCGGTAAGATACAGCAATTTAATCAATAATTGATACATTATTATCATTTTCAGTTAAATAAAGCAAATAAACATGGAAGTTTATATATTTTTCCTATTTTTGACAGGTCTGCTTCAGTGACGAAAGCACATTCGAAATTTTGCAGAATAAAGCTCAGTATGTGCGTCGTCGTCATGGAGAAAAGTTTCATCCTGATTGTGTCGTCCCGACGGTTAAACATCCCACCAAAGTGATGATTTGGTCAGTCATCAGCGGCAAGGGCACTGGACGTCTGTACGTCGTCAAAGGAATAATGAGGCAAGATCAGTACAAAGAAGTATTACAAAATCGGTTGATTCCGCAGCTCAGAGAATGGTTTCCAAATGGGGAACCATTCACTTTCATGCAAGATGGAGCTCCCTGCCACACTGCTCGGTCTGTTAAAGCTTTTTTGGCAGAAAAAAATATCCCTCTGTTGGATTGGCCGGGTAATAGCCCATCGAAAATGTGTGGGAGCTGATGAAAAGAGAAGTGGCTAAAGATGTGATTACCAACAAAACCCAGCTCCTAGAAAAGATTATTTATGTGTGGAATCATCATCCTCAAATTCAGGAGACAGTACAATCTTGCATTGATAGCATGCCGCGCAGAATTAAAGCTTTGATAGCGGCTAAAAGTGGCTCAACTAAATATTGACTTTTACTAACATTAATTTCACTTTTCTTTAAAACTTAATAAACTTATGCTTTTCTAAATTAATGCTGTTTTATTTATGTCAAATAAATAGGTAATTGATTGGATAATATTAAAATAAAAAACAAATCAATTTAAAATAATAAAACGGTACAATATCACTCGGTAATTAATATTTTACATGAAATCTTGCAGTGCGTCTAATAATTTGGCCAGGGACTGTAACATAAGTGTTTATTCCAATATTTCATAAACATAAATGAACATAATTTAAACTGCTTTCTTATAAAGCATTACTGAAAAAGGGCCCCGAAAATCGATATTTATAAAATAATGTATAAAAAAGCTAATAAACATCAAACTTTTTTAGAGAACATGTGTCTTCATTCTTCTGACATTAATACCCTAATATGGTATGGACGGATCCATCTCCAATTTATTATGTTATTAGTATTAGAATATCATACATTACTTTATCGTAAAAAATATAGTTGTTATTGTGTATGTATATGATTGGCACAGACTAATCGTTTAAGTTTATTTACCTCAAATATCACACTGGGTTTCACTGATGTTTTTGCGCTTCCATAATGTGCAAAGTTTTGCAAGGCCAACGAAGTCGTGTAACTTATGTTAAGCTCAAAGGTCTTGATAATGCATTGCACTATCAAGTTGTCTTTATTGACATTTGATAATCTATACAGCCAAGATAATGCGTGCTGTAGACATAGGTTGTCGTTGGCCTCATGTGCTATCTTAATGGCTTCTTTTAACGAAGCAAGTGCTTCTTTCCTAAAATAGAGGTCATTTTAATATATTTCTATAAAAACTATTCTGCTTGAAGTTTGTTGTCCATTTTTATGACTAATAATATACGGAGTGTTATGCTAATAGTTTAAAATATTAAATAGTTGACTTCTGTGCTAAATATAATACTTGTTTAAATGCATTTGACCATAGCTGCATGCTACAAAAACATCTGATAGTGTAATTTACCTCACTGTTGCGAAATAACTAAAATCGCGTAAGGGTAATGTCAGCAAGTGTGTAAACTGTCGAAGCCCAAAGCGTCACGATTTTTTTAGAACGTAAATTCGATGCTAAAAATACTTATTGTTGAAAAAATACTCATGTTTATGTAAAAAAAAGTGTATTAAACGTTTATGTTGGCCCATCTAGAAACTAAGTGTTGATTACTTACAAAAATAGGAACTTATGTGTCGGGCGACAAATCAGAAATAACAGGATAAAAACTGATACCTTTAATACATTTCTTAATACGAATTTTCACTTATATAAGGTAAAAATCTAATTTTTAGTTTTCCGTACAGGACACTATTTGATATAGAAACTTGAAATTTGGCCGTAAAGTTTTGAAAGTTAAATTTTGACTTAAGGGGTTAGTTTTCGAGGGAGAAATTGGAAGTGAAAACATTTTTTTTTTCAGTTCATCTCGACAAGTACTAATCTAAAAATTTTAAAAAAATTCTGGAATATTCTCCATAAAGTCTAGATTGTATAAAAACTATTACGAGTGCTTTACCTTGGATAATTTATCTGGTCTATACAGAGAAAAAAAATTCAAGGTCATCAGTTTTCTACAAAGATCGGAAACAAACTTTGTTGAAAACTCAGTTAGGGTGTGTTTTGTGAAGTCACTGATCATTTTATACCTCCGTAACAATTTTCACCGTACGGAATTGCGCAAGTCCGACTTGCACTTGACGGATCTTATTATTTAAAATCATGTGCAATGCAAACAAATATTTAAATATTAATTGACTCAATTTTAAGCATTTTCTAACTTATTTTTGAGAAGCGTCAATGCTCATTATTTTTTAAATAAAATATAATAATAATGGATGGTGATTTACAGATAATACCAAGGTCCTATAGACTATATTAAAAAAAATCTGTATTGGTTCCAGTTTTTGGTTTTCTGTATGTCGGTTACACACATAGATTTTTTGTTCCAGATGAAACAAAGATATAACAAAGAGTAAAATTATTCTCAGTAAGTGTAAAGATTTAGAAGGTGTGTTCGCAGCAACAAATCGAGGAAGATTGTTATAAGAGCTTGAAAAATTTGGTGAAAATGATGTTCTACTGCAGCAGTAAATTCAGTTGGAGCATTGGCAATGAATCAATACAAATTTATTGATAATATCGTTTTGAAAATATTTCTCAAACCAGGTAATAAGCTGTGATAAATGTTTTTTAAAAATGGATCTCATACTTGGAGAGAAATTAATTCTATTGGAAGTTAGAAGCTCTAGAAATATGCATTCTTGATCACTCATTTTTCCTTCCCACAATTTAGTATTTTTATAAAAGCTGAAATTTTCTCTGTGTTGCTTCTCCACATGGAGATAGATATTAAGAGCATTAAACTTTTTAAAAATATCACATAACTATGTTAGTTTTACCAAAGGATAATCATTAGCAAAATTTTCCTTTCTGAGAAAAATATGATTCTCCTGTGTTACGTTCAAACGTAAAAAATAAAATATTAGCACGAGAGTCATCGCGAGGTGCCGAAGTATAACAAAGCCGTGTAATCGAACCCCATTCTCCTATCTAAGGAATTTTTATAAAGTTTACTACATTCACTATGTATTCTAAGATCTTACTGAATGTAGAAAGCGAGGACTTCTCTTTATATAATACGATGGGTCCACAGTGCATAAAGAGTTTTGCTTCAAATAAGTTCCTGCAATCCTCCATAACAGACAGACAGTACAGACACCAACGCAACAGTCCACTCGTCCACTCTATATTATTTAAGGATTTAAAAGTATGTGTCCTTATAAAAAATACCTTTTCGTTAACTTTCTACTAAAGTAACTACAAAATTTCCTATGTTGGGATGATTGGTTTTTAATGGCGTTTCAACTTATTTGGTAGATGCAATTTGGTGTCCGAATTTTCAGATACAGCACACATTGCAGTCTCTCTTTACCACTGATTTTTATCAACGTAAAACCGAAGTCAAAATTTACGCTTCTTTACATTCTTGTCACTATTTGATGGTGTACCCTCTTTATTTCCAAAGTCATTACGCTTAATATTGTTTAAAAAAATCCATTTTTAAACATAGTTACGAAAAAAATAGTTCAAAAACTTCAATTAACTTAATCCAGCAATATTCAAGTAATACAATCTCCGAAAAATAATTCAGCACTAAGACCGCTTGAAACAGACAGCTATTTATATATGAACAAAAACTACAGAGAAAGTTAAGGAAACTACTAAAACAATCGAGAAACTCAATTATCGTAGACTGCCATCTAGTAACTATTTGTCGAAACCTCTGCAATTAGTAATTACTAAGTGAGTTACTGGTTTTTATCAGGTCCGTTAGGTGTCGCGTCACATCACCTTGAATTGAAAATGAAAATAAAATGATAAATTTGGTACTATTTCATGATACCCTGTAAGGAACTCGCGGCGCCTCCGCCACACACTCTGAGAACCACTGGCTTAGGATGTCGAGCATATACGATAATTTAGGTCATATTTGAGTTATGTTCGCTCCTTGCTTAAAAATCTATCAGTGTCTAATTTATAATTATTTTATAAGATTAAAAATTATACATGGTATGTCCTAAAAGTAATGCGAAAAAAATTCATAAAGAAAGATTTACATATTGCAGATAAAAGCACAAACAACTAAAATTTGGCTTCCTCCTTAAAAGCCCCTTTAATCAACGTTAAGCACCACTTGATTTTCCAAGTTTTACACAAAATTTAACGGCGTATTGCTCCATTAAACGCTGCATTGTTTTTTTTCTGACGCGACGACCGAACAGACCATCACTCCGACAGCGATTCTCACTCTGCAGTGGCTGGCGAAGGCGACTGAGCCCGGTCGCATTCTTTACTTGAGACCACCACCAACTATCCCGCCAAAAACCGCGTCACTCCAGTCCCTCTGGTCGGCTACAAAAAATCTTTTTCATTATTTTTTGGATAGACCCTGTATGTTGCTAAAATATTTTGAGCAATTCTGAGTGCCTAGCTCACGGTTCCAATATTGGGACCCAAGTGAATTATAATATTGAATCGATAAGCACTACAGCGCACAGTTATTTAGTGCGTCACTGGAAGTTAAAAAACCCCATGACCCATATTTTTAAAAAGAGAAACCCCAAATTCATTGTACAGTATGATTTATTAAGTAAAGAACGGCTGAAGCTACTTAATGAATAAGTTGCCTATATTGGACTTCCCGACAGGTTGCAATATTACATTTGCTTTCCCAGCTATACAAATAATAATAACCATACTCACGTATGTCCAAAATGATGATGTAAAATAGCCAAATTGAGAGCAGCATATCTATGCTCTTTACTTTTTTCATCATTATAACATTTCACTTCAGGATTTGTTCTCCTGTCAAAGCAGTGGAACAAACTTTGCATAGCGCCACAAAATTCTTCTACTCTTAAGTAGTTTAGAAATGACATGAAGTGCTAAAAAATAAACAGAAATAAAATAGGATCCCCATAAAAAGTTTAATATGCAACTAATATGATTGTAAAAAACAATTACAAATAATAGATTTGTCACACCTAATACTGCCGAAGTCATTTTGAAAAGTTCTACCTACTAAAATAAAAATACATGATGCATGCTATTAAAACAACCGATAGGTTATTGTTGAGGATGAGAGAGTAGAATAAACTTACTGCTTCTGCTAATTCGGGGTTAGATTTTAAAATACTAGAAATTTTACTTTGTAGTTCCTGAGGTGGTAAAGCCTTTTCTTCATCGTTTTGCAACAAAGCTGCCTGAGTGGCTAAAAAAAGTTCAGCTTGCCTTCTTGACCACTGATTTTCATCTACATACCTACAATATAAAATTATCTACAATAGGATTTATATTTCTGATTTTATTTATCTAGTACATCTGGCAGATATAAGAAAAAATCAAAAGAGGGACATTTTATTGGTGCTAGTATACTGCGTCCTTAGAAACTACAAGAGGTACGAAAGCTGCTAAATCGGAAAAATTATTTTTTTTTATGGGTCTAGCACACGACACGTGTGCGGAAAAAGCGATTCACATTGTTCTTGAATCGCTGTAAATTGTACTCTATATATATATATATATATATATATATATATATATATATATATATATATATATATGTATATATATATATATATATATATATATATATATATATATATATATATATATATATATATATATATATATATTATATATATATATATATATATATATATATATATATATATATATATATATATATATATATATATATATATATATATTATATATATATATATATATATATATATATATATATATATATATATATATATATATATATATATATATATATATATATATATATATATATAGACCTAGAGACTATACAAAAATAATAAAACATAATCGAAATAACCGGTCAAGTGCCAGTTGAACTTGCACAATTAGTATTCCGTACGTTGATTGCTATTAAAATAAAAATTTTTGTTGCGGTGGTATAAAATGATCAGTGACTTCACAAAAGCACACGACACGTGTGCGGAAAAAGCGATTCACATTGTTCTTGAATCGCTGTAAATTGTACTCTATATATATATATATATATATATATATATATATATATATATATATATACATATATATATATATATATATATATATATATATATATATATATATATATATATATATATATATATATATATATATATATATAGACCTAGAGACTATACAAAAATAATAAAACATAATCGAAATAACCGGTCAAGTGCCAGTTGAACTTGCACAATTAGTATTCCATACGTTGATTGCTTTTAAAATAAAAAATTTTGTTGCGGTGGTATAAAATGATCAGTGACTTCACAAAACACACCCCAAATGAGTTTTCAACAAAGTTTGTTTCCATATGTCTATATATATATATATATATATATATATATATATATATATATATATATATATATATATATATATATAGACCTAGAGACTATACAAAAATAAAAAAACATAATCGAAATAACCAGTCAAGTGCCAGTTGAACTTGCACAATTAGTATTCCGTACGTTGATTGCTTTTAAAATAAAAAATTTTGTTGCGGTGGTCTAAAATGATCAGTGACTTCACAAAACACACCCCAAATGAGTTTTCAACAAAGTTTGTTTCCAATCTTTACTGAAAACTGATGACCTTGAAATTTTTGTTTTTTGATATACCAGATAAATTATTAAAGGTAATGCACTCGTAATAATTTTCGTTCAATCTACACCCCGTGGAGAATATTCCAGAATTTTTTCAAAATTTTTTGATCAGTACTTTTCAAGATAAGGTGCGGGGACAGCGATTTTTTCGCGATGAATTTTTTTTTCACTTCCGATTTCACCCCCCAAAACTAACCCCTTAAGTCAAAATTTAACTTTCAAAACTACATGGCTCTGATGAGGCCATCAATTTCTACATTAGTACCAAATTTCAACTTTCTATGTCTAATAGTTTCGGAGAAAATCGGGTGTGACAGACAGACAGACAGACGGACAGACAGACACCGAAGTGATCTTATAAGTGTTCCATACGGAACACTAAAAATGGAAATATTAATCTTATTTTCATAAATATCGGAAAACGATTAGTACAGTCTCCAGTGACTTTCATAGAGGCTATAAGATAGAGTTAGTAGTTCTTCATTGCATTTTGTGCTATGTAGATATCATTATCAAGTCAAACTTTTGAAATATGAACCTAAGATTTTTAATTTATTTTTATTAAGTTTTTATAGTCTTAAATACAATTACACAGCTAACATTTCATATTTGATAGACAAATTAAGTGCTCATAAGACCTACTGAGTAAATAAGATATGGAGATATAGCTTTTATATGAAGATTAATTGGAAAGAGTAGGAAATATCCATCCAGTGTGATACATGGTTTAATAAGTTGTCAAACATTTTCCAAAAATCCAGGTCCATATATAAAAATTCTGATAATAATAAAAATAAGCTCACAAAAAATAAGCGGCCATTTTTACAGGGTAAAAATATACATATTACAAACTACTACTATCTCTTGACTATTTAAACAATATACCGGGGATTCTTAATCTGAAGTAGCTATTACCCCAGCTTAAAAACTACGGACTAGGTAATATTTTAGAACATGTATGTTTTTCTTTTATAAAAATAATTAATAGGCTATTATCATTTGAGAATAAAGCATAATATTTAACACAATGTTTCCCAGGAAAATTCTACAATATAATTAGTTTTCTAATAAATGATGCTTAAAATGGATCATCAATATTTTTAAACTTATTACTCCGTTTCAAAATAGTGCCGATAGTGCTATATTTAATGTAGGGAGGTAGTATTATAAGATAAACATATTTAACTAAAATAGTAATCTTTTGTAGCAAAAGAGTGACCCCAAAAACAGGTCATAGTTGCCCGTTTTCGCACCCCCGCATACAAATTGTATGCTAAAAGATTGTTAGTGATGAGGACTTACTCGTGACAAAGTTTTGAATTGAGTATACTTTTGGTTTTTGAGGTATTGAAGTTATAATACATGCGTGAAGTATATAGATATGCGCGATCAAATAAACTTCTATTACTGGATTTTTGGCCCACTAGATATTAGCACTTCCAAAAACCCGCCAATACGAACTTGCAGAACAAACAAGAGCTATTTTTGCCATTCCGATTTTGCAGCCCTTTCATCCCCAGAATCGCTAGATTTTCACCCCTAGGCTTTTGGCACCACTACGTGTGTATGTGTGAAAATGTAAATGTTTTGTTATACACATAACATATGTCTACATCACTTATTATAAGACCATTTGTGTAACATACATCCAAATAGGTTTCAAGGCAAAAATGGTAACTTCCATTCCTTTTAGCTCAAAAAACAAATGTATACTCAACTTGAAACTTTGTCTTGAGAAAGTCTTCATCGTTAACAATCATTTACTATACAATTTGTATCAGAATTCAAGTGGCACCCTTGAATGGGCGATTTTTGGGGTTACTTTTTCTCATATCACTTTAATTCACAATCATATCCGTATAAAATCATAAAAAAGAATCACAAAATTTACCATTCTTCTATTTTAACATCATTGGCTGTTACTGTGGATTGTAGCTCCCTTTTCCAGTCATCATAATATCTTACAAAAGCCTGACACAAGCAAGAAACTTCAGAAAAACTTAGTTTTTCAAAATACATAGTAAACCGTCTCAAAAAATACCCTAAAAAATTGTTTATTCAGTTTCAATTAGTTTTTTTTTTAATTAACGGCATTTACCTATAACACTGTTTTTTGAAACAACACTATTTGATACCAAAGAACTTTTTTCTGTTTGATTAGGGTCTCCATTGAGAACCTGTTTTATTCCATCAATAACATCGAGTAAACTTCCAACTCCATTTGCATATAGTTCTTCCAAATTTTGGTCAAATTTTTCAAATACTGGATACAGAGAATCAAGAGGATTTAAAAGATTTTTAAGCTCATTTAGTTTTAAATCTGGTCCTTGGAGTATTTTTAATGATACTATGCAGAATGACTTCCTAAGCTTTACCTTTTCAGAAACTGATATGTTCTCTAGTTCATCTAAAAACAAAAAAATCTGGTACTTCAATTTTAAAAGAGTAGAATTGTTTATGTTTACTTAGATATATAGAAAAAATAATACCCAGTGAAACTGACGCAACTTAACTGAGGAATGGTTAAATTTTCCAAATCAGTATGTCAACTGGGAACCAAGTTTTTTTTTTATTAACATGACAGTACATATATATCAAAAACAATAGTTATTACTTAAAAATCAATGATGGGTTTCCAAAAAAGACCCTTGTTTTGTAAAAATTGTTTGTTGGTGACTGGGGGGTGGAGATAAATGGTGACTATCGATAGTTATCGACATATTAATAGTAACCGATATATCGGTAATTTTTGGATTCATGAATTGTTATTTACTTATCGATAGTTATCGATATATAGAAAAAAACTATCAAATCTATTTGAAACTAATAAGCTGTTTAAATTCATTTTAAAATATCTCCACATACACCATATGTATATCACGATACAGAGTCGTTAAACAAAGTAGAGTGGGGTTATGGAAAAATCCGAGAATGGTTCTAAATAGCCTGTAAAATATGTGAAGGAGCACTATCTTGTTAAAAAATGCGCTCGGGATACTTTAAAAACTTCCAATAATTCTTCGATATTACTTTTTATTCTCTCTATAGCTCGAATATATACACTACCCTCAGAATATTTGTCCACCTAGAAATTTCAATGTAACTGCCAAAATTTAGTACCTAATGAAACCCTTTTATTATATTAGGTAAATTTAATTGTTCTTAACAAGTGTCCATCATAAAATTGTTTAGATAGGCCTTTTTGGTGAAATCACAAATTAAAAACCAATTAGAACAAATTTCCAAGTTTTGCATGATAATCGTTTTTGAGGCGATTTATGAGAATTCCAGTTGAAGTAAGAACTCATTTCAAGTTTCTGGGGATTATGGAAATTCCTAGTGACATTTTACGATAGCAACTATGCTATAAATACCATTGCCCTTTTGGAAGTTAACCATTCGCAAACAGTACTTTCTCATCGATACAAGCTCAATTGTTTTGCGAAAATGCCAAAAACTAAAGAAGTTTTCGTTGAAAATCGGGCTCTGATAATTACGAGACATTAAAATGGTCACTCGAGTCGACAAATCGCGAGTGTTATGCGGATGCTAAGGAGAACGGTGGACTACATCGTAAAAAAATTTTCTGCGCGACATGGAATTGTCAACCAAAAACGTTCAGGAAGGCCTCGAAAAACGACTCCCGTTGAGCGATAACAATGTCCAGCAGACGTAATCGCTGCCTAACCGCACCAGAAATCACGGCTCAAATAAACCTGGAGCGACCCATCTCCATCAACGTGACAACCCTGAAGAATGGGTTAGTAGAAGGTGCACTACACGGGAGAGTTGCAGTGAGGAAACCACTTCTAAGGCAAGTGAATAAACATAAACGATTAGAATGGGCCCGAGAACATGAAAATTGGACATCAGAACAATGGAATTCCGTCCTTTGGAGCGACGAAACTAGATTCGAAATTTTCAGTTCTAATCGACGAATTTACGTGCGGCGGTCAGCTGGAGAGAGGACGTTGGAAGCCTACAGCAGGGGTTCCCAATCTTTTTTTTTAATGCGCCTCCCTTTACAGATTGCAATTTAATATGCGACGCCCTTCTAAAAGAAGATACCTGTGTGGAGCTCTAGCAGACAATAAAATTACTTTATTATTCAAAAACTCCAAAGAATATAGAGTCTAACTTATTATTTATTAGAAAACATAAAAAAAAAACTACAAACGATACAATTAATGAGAAGGACGAGCTTGCTTCTCTGAGCATAACTTCTCAAATCGGGGCTGAAGTTTTGAAATTGCTACTCTCATTTCTTTTTCTAAATTTATTTGTGACCTGTACTTCGATTTGATCACTGCAATTTCAGAAAAGCCAGTTTCACCCAAGTACGACGTAGCAAATGGTAAAAAAGAACCCTCAAAGCCGTAGTACTGATAGTAGGATATTCTTGGGATAGATTGCTCCAAAATTGAAACAGTTAGTCTTTATCGAATCGTAGTTTTAGGCTCGTATCACAAGACAGTCACAGCTGTTCTTCCTAGACTGTTCAAAGTGTAGATGAAGGTGGGGTCGATTGGAATGTGTTTCTAATCCAGTCGTATTGACTCAGATTCTCTGGAAAATATTTATTAAAATGGGTGCTTAATTTTGATAAGTGTTGGATAAATATTAAATGTAAACTTGGCTCCAGATTTTGAATAGATTTTTTCTTTCAAAACAGGAAAACAGTCAGTATTTCCTTGCTTCTCTTCTATTTTTCTTTTCCACAACAGCAACTTCTTTTGAAACGCTGCAATTTTATTAAGAAGTCAGTATTTTTAAACTTTTCTGCGTCACGATGTGATTCTGTCAATAAATAAGTGTATAACTCATTTTTTAATTCGTGTACACGTGAGAGTACGTTACCTCTCGACAGCCGACGACAGTAATAAAGTAAAGATGTATGCTCGGCCCCAAATCTTTACAAAGCTCATGGAAAAATCTTGACTTCACTGCTCTTGTTTTTATGAAGTTCATCATTTTGATAATTATATCCATCACGAAATCTAATTCCGGTGGAATATTTTTGCAGCCAGTGCCTTCGTATGTGTGATGTCCATTTTACATTTGGAGCCTTAGTTTTAATGAGAGCTTGCAGTCCTCCATACTGCCCTAACATCGCGCGAGCTCCATCCGTGCACACACCGACACACTTCTCCCATTGGATGTTATTATCTCTCATGTAAGAATCTGTGATCTCAAACAATTCATTGGCCTTACCGGTATCAGTTATTATTTTGCAAAATAACAAATCCTTACGTACATTTGTTTTTTCCATGTACCGCACGTAACATATTAATTGAGCGTCGTTATTACTTTCTGTCTCTTCATCCAGTTGAATGGCAAATAAACCAGAAAGATTTTCCACAATTTGCTCATTAATGTCTTCAGCTATGTCATGAATACGACGACTAATCGTATTGTTAGAAAAAAGAATATGTCGTTTCTTACATTTGGCAATACGGTGAGTGACCTTATAAGAGGCGAGCAGTGCTTTGGAAGGAATAGATGCTCTGGAAAACAAGGATGTTGACTGATGTTACAGTTCTCGCAATTTTCTTGCAAAAAAAATCTCGCGGCTTTCCTTGTAAATTACTGTGAGTTGTTTCTAAATGACGTTTCAATTTATTAGGAAGCATACTTTCAGCTGCCAGCATATTATGACAAACAACACATTGGGGAAGTTCCATATTTCCTTTGCTACTGTAGGTAAATCCAAAATCTAAATATTGGTCATCATCCTTTCTGTACTTTTTTCGTTTTCTACAGTTTCTTTTCTACTCTCTCCTGCGTCTTCAACACGTATTCTATTTATTTGAATAAAGTTATCCATTTTAAGTAATGAATACGTGCGAGTAAATTAAATACAACGCACTTGAAACCAAAACACTGCATTCAACAACGCTTGTAATCGACGGATAAATAAAGCGCCGGAATAAAAGACTGAACGATGAACGAACGAAAGAGCGGGGAAATGGAGGGGCGGGGTTGCTCATAGCGATATTAGAATAGAGAAGGTAAGTTCTTGCGAAAAGCGTAGTGCTCATAGAAAGAGGAAGAAATAATATAAGAGTCATTCTGTCTCTCTTACTCGGCGCCGGAATTCACCGCCCAAGCGGAGAGAGACAGAATTGTCTCATATTATTTTCTTTTCTTTTTAACGACTATACGCTTTCGCTCATAGCAGGCTATATATTTTCAATCCTCTATTCTAATATCTCTATGGGCTTACTGAGTCGCTGATGGGACGCGCGTTGCGCGGCGCACTAGCTCATTACGTCCCGTGCAGGTGACCTGTACGTATCGTCTCGCGACTCCCCTAGGATAGCCCCGCGACGCCCCAGGGCGTCGCGGCGCACAGTTGGGGAACCCCTGGCCTACAGTGAAACATGGTGGAGGTTTGGGTTATTTTGGCAACGGTAAAGTTGGAAAAATCTTTAGGATAGAAGGAATCATGCGAAAAGAACAGTATCAAGAAATGCTTCCTTCTGGAAGAAATATTTTTCAGGGAAATTTTTTTTCAGCATGACAACGACCCTAAATATTCTGCTAAACAAATTAGAGAATTTTTGAATCAATGGAAATCCGATGACGTCCTGGAAGTAATGACTTGTCCTCCATAATCACCCGACTTGAACCCCATCGAATTGCTGTGGGACCATTTGGACAGGTGTGTTCGAAAACTCAATCCAACATCAGAAAATCACTTGTGGAAACTTTTACAGGCAGAATGGGTTAAAATAGCTGAAGAAACTACTGGACAGAATGCCGAAACTCTGTAAAGCGGTAATTAAAAACAAAGGAGGTCACAAAGATAGAAAAATCCTGGAAAATCATGAATATTTTTCTGATTTTCTAGACTGAAAATAATGTGAAAATAAATAATTATTCATTAAAATTAAGGAAAATATATTATCTGGGTTTTTGTTGTCTTGTATATTATATATACATATTATATATATACATATATATACATATATACATATATATATATATATATATATATATATATATATATATATATATATATATATACATATACATATATATATATATATATATATATATATATATATATATATATATATATATATATATATATATATATATATATATAGAACTAACTAAGGTGATTTGGACGTTAAGGGAAAAGCCTGACCAATTTTCCTCACTTTCGAAGCTTTGGGCGCTTTTAATGTGACAAAGAGCTAGTCCTTAGTCAGGCATTATATGACATGAATTGCCGTTTTATTTTAAAAAGTACTAAAATTGAATTAGTTTTTGTGGATATAAAAGTAATTATGTGCAAAATGGTGACAGAACCTGCAATTTTTTTAGCGATATTGCTTTAGGAGACAGGGGGTGAAAGGAGTAGAGGTCGAAAAATTTTGTAGCGCTTCTATAGTGAATGAATGAAAAATTTTAGGAATAATTATTTTTAGCCAAACATAAAAACTAAATGAAGAGGATGAGAGTGTATAATTTCAAATATATATTGGGTTATATGTTTTGTTAGGGTACTTGGAGTTGATAAAATTGAAAAATATGTTAAATTTTTATTATTTTTTTAATTTTATCTAAATTAGTATTTAGAAGGAATTGAAATATTATAAAGAGTGACCTTAAAAAAATAGATTTAACTTCTTGGATGTTCTTGATTTAGAAAAGAAGCTAAACTTGTAAATAATTATTCAATTTTTTTTTTGGAAGGGATGCGAGTGACTAAAATACTAAACAATTTTAACATTATATAACAACAATAAAATATTATAAATCACAAGAAATAAAATTTCCTAGAAGGCATAATAACTTTAACGATGCCTATTTTATCAGAACATCTTCTGTCAATTTTACATTTATAATATATCCTGTCCACAACGCTTTTGTTGTTGGGGTTACCCAGCAATTGTTGCCTTGCTTTAGTCTTTAATTTCATGTTATATCTTTTTTGCAGTTCTTAAAACTTTAGGAATCTAAAAATTGTTTTTTTTTTAATATATTTAATCCTAACAGAAATAGGGGGACTGAGAATAATTACTTTATAACAAATTTACACGAGAAATACTGAGTAAATAACTTTTTTCACCTAACAATTTTTTTGTAATAAATCTGTAAGCTTTATTCTATGCCAAATTTCTCTACTATTTGTAACCTTCTTTTTACATTTTCATTTTCAATTTTGGTAAAAATGGTCTTAAATTTAGAGGTTTCTAAATGTCTTATCTAACAATTACACAAAATAACCATCCAAGTGCAAGTCGGAGTTGCGGAATTAGTGTTCCGTACGTTGATTTCTTTTAAAATAAAAATTTTTGTTACGTAGTTATAAAATGTTCAATGACTTTACCAAATATATCCCAAATGAGTTTTGAACAAAATTTTTTCCGATTTTTACTGAAAACTGATGACCTTGAATTTTTTTTTATATACCAGACAAATTATTAAAAGTAATGTACTCGTGATAATTTTGGTTCAATCTACCCCCCGTGGAGAATATTCTAGAATTTTCTAAAAAATTTTTGATCAGTACTTTTCGAGATAGCGATTTTACGCGATTTTTTAAAATAACACAAAGAAAAGTGTGCGCAAGTATTACATTATAAATATTTTTGAACTTGTGTTTTTACAAGCTTTCATTTGACACCTCACTAGATGAACTGGTAAAAACATGTTTGAATTCATTTTCGATTTCACCCCCCAAAACTATTTCCTTAAATCAAAATTTAACTTTCCTATAATAGTACCAAATTTCAACTTTCTATGTCAAATATTTTCGGAAAGAATCGGGTGTGACAGATAGACGGACAGACACCGAAGTGATCTTATAAGTGTTCCGTACGGAACACTAAAAATGGAAAAAAATATGAATAAAAATAAGCAATAATCAATAATCAGGGTCTTAAAAATGTACTAATGGTACTATATTTTTCTTAAATTTTTGCTTTGAAGCAGATTTCTAACAAACTCTTAAGTTTTACTTACAAAAACGATTTACCTTGATGTAATGATTTTGGCTCTGAATGGCTTCTAACTTCACAAAATAATGTCTGTGTTATGTTTTTGAATTAGATTTATAATATAATCCCCCATTTTTGTAATATCTTCCATATTTTTTGATTTTAAGTTGTTTTAAAGATGTGTTATGATGAAGTAATAGTTTTGACATAATAACATTGACTGGTAAAATAAAATTTCAATGTGTCAATATAAAACTTTTAGGGACTTTTGATAGACTTGATAGGCTAGGGATCCATCCTCCAAAAATCTAATTTTAACTCGAAATATATATAAAAAAGACTTTATATATGATCAAAACTTTGTAATTTTGTCTGGAACTCATGTTGAGCCACAAATAATAATCTACTCAAGAAAGTGTAGAAAGAGAATGAAAAATTTAGGAAGAATAAAGGAAACCTGGATTGAAATATACAAAATTCTACAAATCAATTGCCACGTACCCCAGTAAGTGTATATGATATAAATAAAAATAATCTACTTTAGTGAAACAAAATGTTGGATCTTGCAAAGAAAAAAAAATACCTACCAATAGGTTAGTCTATGTGTGGACCACTCTGCAGAAAGATACCATAAATGATATTAACAAAAAAGTATTTAAACAAGACTTGACAAAAATTTTAAAATGATTAACACTGGCTTAGTGTACAATCTATAATGTAAAAGATCAGTGGCGGCTCCTCTATAAGAGCACATGAGCACGTGAACCCCCTGTCAACAACAAGGCAAAATGCAAATTATTTTGTATTATACCTTAGTCATACAAACGTCTTTTAAAGAAGTGAACCTTCCCTACAAATGAACACGAACAATTTATAACAACCCTAATACTTTACGTACCGTTAAACCTCGAGTTGTCACTGAAGCTCCCTAAGCGCACAAACTACAAGAACTGGATGTAAAGCAAGGCAGTATACGGGGCTGTCTCGTTTTATACGTTTTTGCGTTCTGGCAAACTGTGTCTCTCTCTAATACGAAGATGTAAATTCATCGTTTTTCTCTCTCCATGGTTCACACTTACTTGGCGATCTTATGGATTTGGATTGGGATAGAACCGTCGTGTTGATTCGTTTATATTTTCCATCTAATCTAAGCGGTTCCAGTCAGAGTAGTTAAATTTGGTTTTGGCGCTCAATGTTTTGCAACAAAGGGTGTATTGTTAGTATTAAGTTGTGAACTGATTATAATTAATGTAATGAACGAAAATAGATGCACAGCCGGGATGTAGTAAATTGTTAGGCGTTAAAAGAAACTTTGAATATACAGTGAATTATTTAAAACAAAATTTTTCGAAGTTGCCTTTAGAAGACAACCGTAAAGTGAAAGCTGCGGGAAAACTGATTTCGAATCTTAGTATTACTCAAGTAATTAAGGGACAAAAACGCCAGTTCAAAAGAAGTTTTAAAAGTGAATTATATGAAAAACATGAATGGCTATGCGGATGCAGTGTTAAAAACAGCGTGTTTTGTTTTCCATGTTTGCTATTTGCTTCTGAAAGTGCTGAAGCGAGTTGGGTGAAAAGTGGGGTAGTCGATCTGGTACACTTATCACAGAAAATTAAAGTTCGCAGTTTTATATAAATTCGCTGTTAGAACTAAGACTTTTGGGAAAAGTTGATATAAAACAACAACTGGATAGTGCCTACAGAAGAGGTATCGAAAAACATAATGACAATGTATTTAAAAACAGATACGTTTTGTCGAAAATTATAAATTGTATAAAAGTTCTGTGGATGTTTCGAATTAGCTTTGCGAGGACAAGATGAAAGGGATGGTTCGCAAAATCCGGGCATTTTCAAAAGTCTAATCATTTTTAGTGCAGAGTTGGATCTGGCTTTAAAAGAGTATTTTGAAAAATCTACGGTCTTCAAAGCTCCTTCAAATATAATTCAGGACGAATTACTAGATTGCATGCTACAAGTTTGCCATGAATATATAAAGAATGAAATAGCAGACGGCCAATTCATCTCTATTATAGCAGATGAGACCACAGATATTTCTTGTAAGTTTTAAATGGTAGTAGTTTTCAGATACATTTTAAAAGATGGTACCCCGAGTGAACGATTTTGGGCTTTTTTTGAATCCACAAGATCATAATGCAATTAGTTTAGCAAACTGTACTAAAGATTTTGCTCAAAGTTACAGATACACCAAATAAATTAATTTCACAAAGCTATGATGGAGCAAATGTTATGAGTGGCCGCCATAGTGGAGTAAACAGCAAGATAATTATAAATTCGGCTATTAAGTTCACTGTTATGCTCACCAATTAAATTTAATTTTAGTTCATGCAACTAGCCAGAATGCAAAAGTCCATATATCCTTTTCTAATATAACGGGTATTACGAATTTTTTTTCCAAATTCTCCTCAGCAGGTTGAAATATTAAATAAAGTTGTATGCTGCCATATTCTAAGAACTTCTACGACACGGTGGCTGTTTAAAAGTAGAGCTATAAATATTATTTTTGAGAACAAAGAAGCACTTATCGAATGTATGGAGAAGGGAGAAAATACTTCGAAACAATCTACCACAATTAATCAAGCCTCTGCAATCCATAGAATGCTACACAATGCACAATTTGTATGCTGGCTAACATTTTTTCATAAAATTATGCCACATGCCGATATTCTATATAACAGTTTGCAAAAATCGACTTCTAATCCTGCACAGGTAGCCACAGTAATTAATATATTTGAAAAATGTATAGCGACTGAACGACAAAATCCTGAAGAAGTTCCTACTTTAATTGAAGATCTAGTTCATCTTCAGAATAAAAGACTTAATGAAGATCCTTACTTAACGAAAGTGAAGAAGTATGTGATTATATATTAATTCCAATTAAGGAAAGGTTTTCATTTAATAGTCATGTAAGTGGTTCGTTTCTGTTTATGTCTTCTAAGTTCTTGGGGCTTGAAAATAAATTCCCATCATACAAAATTAGATTACAAACTGAACTTGAACTTATTTATAAACGGCCAAATTTTAGAAATTTGCTTGCGATTTATAATTGAAAATAATTTACGAAATCCATTTTCCGCAACGTACACTTTACTGCAGCTAATTATTACCATTTTGCTGATAACTGCTGAAGCTGAAAGAAATTTCTCCACTTTAAAAAGAATTAAGTTGTTTTCGAGAAGTACCATGAATGAAGAAAGACTTTCAGCATTGGGAATGTTGTCAATAGAAAAGAAAATGATAGAAGATATTAGTGATTTTAATCAATTAGTGATTGACAAATTTGCAGATTTAAAAAATCGCCGTATGGACTTTTCATTTAAACCTTGTGTTTAGAATGTTCAGCTTATAGTTAGATGTTTTAAACAAAACAATGAATTTTGCTATATTTCTAATATGAACTGCATTTTCTTTTCTCAAGTGTTGTATATTATTTATGTACACGTTTATACATATGTGTCAATACACTGCGCTCATTTGCCCATTATGGTTGGATCTTCTGGATTGGTAAGTGATTTTATATTTGATATTATGTTTAACCTATTGAGAAAATATCGGGGGAGGCTGTTTTTGTACATTTTTTTTGCATATAAACATTGATAGATAAGCAAACGAAAGTCTACTATGCTATTGACAACCATTGATTAAAACTGTTTGGGAGAACTCAGTTTATTTATGCACATGTGCTGAGATGATTACGCTACATTTACAGTCATAGTAAAATTCCAACCAATAAGGAACTTTGCTGTGAAATTTTCTTTGCGGAAAACAACACGAAAAGAAGAAATCACAAGGTTTTTTTTTTGGAATAGGCCTAAAATGGTCTAATTTTGAAAGATTGATGAGAAACAATCGAGGTAAGGCTGTTTTTGCTAACCTGAACTAACATTGGCCTTCAATCACTAATATAGAATGTATATATTTTTTCACATTAAGGTAGGACATTTTTTTTTATTATTTGACGTATCTTGTAATTGCTGATTATTTAATTCAGATTAGTTTTGGTTAGTTCAGGTTAACAAAAACGGTTACCTTAAAATTTTTCAAATTTAGGCCACTTTAAGCCTGTTTAAAAAAAAAATCTACCTTTTTCTGAAAAAATTTTACCAAAAAAAAATTGGCAATAAACAATTTTGTGATAAGATTCGATTATAACAAAATAATTTTTTGAAAAGATTAGGCTGACCTCTACATTTCACCCATTAGTGTAAATGGAGCCTATTCTTCCGAAAACAACTAATAGTTTCGATCAGTGGTTATCAACAGTTGTTAGTGATAGAGGTTAATTTTAATTTAGCGAAAAAAGTGCAAAAACGGCTCCCCCCGATATTTTCTCATAAATCTTTCAAAACTAGACCATTTTAAGCCTATTCCAAAAGAAAAAACCGTTTTCGTAAAAGCCCGCGTAACGAAGTTTTACTATATTTATAAGAGGCATGTTATGTTTATGTTTAAGTTTTATTATTTTCAATTAACTCTGAAAAGCAAATGCAATTGTAGTTAAAAATTAACATTTAGACTTTACATCTAAGGGCTAACTGCAAATAAAAGGTATATTTCAATATTTTAACTGTTAATATTCACAATTTACCATAAGTTTCAATAAAAAGATTATATTTATCTTTGTCACAAAAAAAATATTTTAAATTAGTTAAAATATTAAAAACTCCAAGGTAAATAAATACAATGGTTATACTCTTATAACCCTCAAGTAGTAATTATTTTATTTATAAACTATATATCCCTGTGGTTACTATATTCTAATTAAATGATTCTTGACCATGTGCATTGTTATAAGTGAGGGTATATAATAAACTTTCAGACAAATAAAGAGTTTATTGTCAAATGACAAGTTTTATATATGTCCAAATTAATTTAGTCGCATTTAAGGCGATTTATATAGATATAAGATGACTGAACACGATCTACAAGACTCAGAAGAGTTAACAAGTTTCAATTACAAGAATATAAATTAAAGATAGTTACCCGATTCCTTAAACTGGCAATAACATTTAATTAAAATAGCAATGGTTAGCTTGTAAGGGGTTACCATTTCTTGATGAATTTTTCTTGGGGCTCCATGGCTTTCTTTGGAACTTGATCCAGAGGACATTATGATTCAATCTTCTAATAAATATTTGCCCAAATGACCTAAAACAACATTGTCTATTCGAACCTTAAAAATTAAAGAAGTTTATATATTTTTCTAACTTTTTTCAAGTCACAGAAGTAATATATATCTTTGGTTTGATATTTTTCTTTTAGTTGGTGTTTTTAAAAATTCTTAGGTTAAGTTCTACTATTACAAGTTTTTTTAAAAAAATCTTTCTTTCAAACCAACTCTAAGAATATATTAGTTCTTTGTCTAATCGTTCATAGATGGCAAAACTGAGGTTATTCGGTTTTAAGAATCGAATATTAAATTGTAAAAAGCCATTTCCTTGTCACTAAAATTTTACATAACCTAAGTTTTTTAGTAAATCCTTGGACCCAAACAAATCCGGTAAAAATGGTAAGATTATTTTTTTAATTTAAGTTTTCACATTTCAGTTAATCAAATTTTTCTTATTTTTTAGCTTTTCTACTCCTTTTTCAAATCCCTAGTGGGAAAAGACGTTGTGGTGGAACTAAAAAATGATTTGAGGTTAGTTAAAATAGTTGCATTATTAATTTAATTAAATAGTAATTACTACTCAGTATATATCACCACTACACCAAACACTTTATTTTTGCACTCGACGCGCGTATCGCTAACCATGTTAGCTTCATCAGGAGCGATGATTGACTACTCAATAGACTAGTCAATCATCACTCCTGATGAAGCTAACATGGTTAGCGAAACGCGCGTCGAGTGCAAAAATAAAGTGTTTGGTGTAGTGGTGATATATACTGAGTAGTATCATTGTGCCAAAGATTCCACATTCCCAACTTAGTTAAATAGTAATTAATTAAAGTTTGTAATGAAATTTATTCTTTTTAGTATTTGCGGGACTCTGCATTCAGTAGACCAGTATCTCAATATCAAATTAACTGATATAAGTGTAACAGACACTGAAAAATATCCTCATATGGTGAGTATATACTGTTCTTTTCTTTGAACCAAGAATTTGAAATTTATTTAAATATGGAATACCTTTATTTTATTTCAGTTTATTATTCCAATATTTCTCCAAATATATTTTTATGGTCTTTTGAGAATTCTGATATTTTTCTTCTTTTTAAGTTGTCAGTAAAAAACTGCTTTATTCGAGGGTCTGTGGTAAGATATGTCCAGTTACCAGCTGATGAAGTTGACACTCAGTTACTTCAAGATGCCGCAAGGAAAGAGGCTTCAGCACCTACTCGATAACTTCCAATTTATATTTCTAATTTTATATTTAGGGTAACATATTTTTTATTTTAAGCAATCCATCAATATATTTATTTAAACTTTCCTGATTTGGGTAAATATTTATTAAAAAATACCCTTTACAAATTTAACTAGCAATTAAATTTTTTCTAACAGTATCTCATATATTTTCTAATCAAGTGACAAATGTATCATTTTTTTTGTTATGATTAGGAATTCATACAAACAAAAATACTTGAAATAATGTAGAAAGTTTGAAAACTTATATATTTTCCTAAATACTGTTTTTTATATCAGAATAAAAAATTCCTTCAAGCCTATTAAGCAGTTATTATTTGTATAACTCCTGTGTTACACTTTTCTAAAAAATTTAATTTCCCTTTATTTTTTCCTGTTCAAAAACAATGACTGATCAGATTTCATTTAAACAGTTTATTTTTTTGTTTGGTTTAATGTTGAAATGGGTAAAGTGATTATTTGGAATCTTTTAACCGCCACTTGGCAAGGCTTGTGTGTTCTAAATAACACTTAAAAATCAATATTGGTGGTGCCAAAATACCTATGCTTGTTCTAAGAGGTGTTTACAACTACATTGTAGATTCTTAAGCCTGGTTTACACATAATGTTTTATTGTCAGTCTTGCATGATCATGTTAGATTTGTCAAACAAAACATTAAGTGCTGATGCCAAGTTGGACGTTTTGCATGAACTGAATGAGATTTGATCAAATTCGCAAAAACTGTTGAGCTGTAGCTTCATGTTCAAGCAAGATTGTAGACAAGTCAGTGCATGGAGATGTGCTTCAGTCTAATATGTCAAACTTCAGTTCCCTGCCATTTTGCTCTCAGTGATGCTAGAGGTTGCAGCTGGTATTTTCAGTGCTTGTAGTGGCATCAGACTTGCGGCACTGGTCTCACGACTATTTCATTGAGTTCATGGAGCTGTACCAAAGTTTTTCTTGCCTCTGGCAAGTGAAATCAAAGGATTACACCAACCGAGACAAGGAAAATGAGGTGTATGTCACCTTGCTTAATAAGTGTAAAGAAGTGAATCGTAAAGCAACTAAAGAGTCGGTCATCAAAAAGACTGACTCATTTCGAACTGTTTACCGTAAAAGCGTTAAAGCTGAAACAGAGGAAATATACAAACCTTTTTGTGGTGCTTTGATTTACTTTCCTTCTTGAATGACGAAGACCAACAGCCAAGAAGATCACATATGAACATAGAAGGTTTTGAAAAGGGGGGTAAGTAATAAAAATAACCTTTTATTTTCGTTAACAATAACTACTATTTATTGCTTCTTTCATAAACAAACAAATTGAGTATCTTTGACAAAACAAATAATATATAGCGTAGTTAGTAAATAACAAAGACAATGAAGAATAAAAAGTAATTTCTTTCTCTCTTTTTCTAATTAGCCTCATGTTGTTTTAAGCATAATACATATACTTGTTTCAGATATGACCAGCGTATTTCTGTCTGAATTGTCTTTTTTTTTTATATACATTTTAAATTACATGATGGCCTTGTCATACCACAGTACCGATCCTTCATTGTTAAAGTATACTTTAAATTTGTTCCTCACTACTTTTGTGCTTTCCGGTATTAGACCACATCTGCCAAGTTAAAGATTATGCATAATTTCAGGATTACATCTTGCTCCTAATACCACAGAACCATCCTCTATATTTTTTGCCTTGAGTGTGTGTAGTGTAGTAGTGATGAATAGTTTCGAGAACATATTCTTAAATAATTGTGTAGTACACAGCAAATTATCAGTACGATGTCAACATTGTTTATGTCCAAATTCAGGGCAGTTTGCAAAATTCGAAAACGAGACGCCATTATTCCAAATGTGTTTTCAACAATACGTCCAGCTCTTAACAAGCGATAATTAAAAATTCGGGTATCTCGGTTCAAGCTGGTCCTCCTGGGAAAAGATTTAATAAAATCAGAGCACTGTCCAAAGGCTTCATCACTGACAAACATGTAAGGAAGAACTTGATTACTATTTGAAACTTTTTCTGCCTGAGGAATCTTGAAGCTTAATTTATTATAAAACTTTGTGTTTGCAATGACCCCTCTATCTGAAACCCCATCATTTGTTCCAACATCACAATAGATAAATTTATAATTAGCATTGAGAATTGCAATAATCAAAAACACACACAGTATTGAAAATGCTGTGTGTGTTTGTAATCAAAATAGTAAGATAGACTATGAACTGGTTTTACGATTCTCACATGCTTTCCGTCAACTGCATCAGCTATTTCTATCTATTCTTTTTCGGTCGTTCGAAAGTGAAAAAAACAAAGATTGGGTCAGTCAAACAACAGTGAAACGGAAATATTGTAGTATCAAAGTTAAATAGTTGTTTCAATAGTTTTTGTTTTGTAAACGAAAATAAAAATGTTTGTTTTATTTTGTTTAGTGGTGAGATGAACAAGAATCTTGATATGAATAAGAATCGCAAACACAGGCCGTACACTCAGCTTTTCCAACACCATGAGAGGGAAGAACGGAAACTACGTCAAGCTCTGACACCATCGTCCAGCGGCCGATCTTCGGTTAGGAGGAAGACGAACTGCTGAAGTACTTCAATTAGCTCGAGAAAAATTGAGAGTCATTCGTTCTGATGATGAATTTGATACTTACAGAAAATATACTTACTTAATACTTAGTTAATCCTTATGCCTTTCTACCCCTTTAGGGGTGTAAGGGAAATACATAGTGCATAAATTATGTGATATGAAAGGGAATTAACATATCTTTGCGCGAAGGTTTATTAAAGATGTTATTTTTGAATGTGAGCTGGAATCATTAACGAAAGATTTTAAATTTTTTTACTGTGCTGGTACTTCCAGAGGGTAAATTTTAATACAATAGAGTTTTTCGTATAATCATTAGGCCAATCTCCTCAATACCATGATGGGTTATCTATAGCCTAATCAGTTCGGCCTATGATAAGTTCAGATTATATATATATATATATATATATATATATATATATATATATATATATATATATATACATATACATATATATATATATATATATATATATATATATATATATATATATATATATATATATATATATATATATATATATATATATATAGTCGACTCTCTATATAGTAAAAGACCAAAATGTTGACCTAAATTTCACTATAGAAAGTTTTTCACTATATATATATATATATATATATATATATATATATATATATATATATTTTCACTATAGAAAGTTTTTCACTATATATATATATATATATATATATATATATATATATATATATATATATATATATATATATATATATAGTGAAAAACTTTCTATAGTGAAATTTAGGTCAACATTTTGGTCTTTCACGATATAGAGAGTCGACTGTATATATATATATATATATATATATATATATATATATATATATATATATATATATATATATAGATTTTAATCTTGTATTTTCTAATTTTAGAATGAATATTAAAAGATAAAGAATTTTTGAAAAACTGAATCAAGTGGTTTTCACTGGCTTCTTTTGAAAACAGCTTAATTCCATTGAGAGAGTTCTCCAGAGATCGGAACAAGTGATAGTCAGAGGGTGCTATGTTTGGACTATACGGTGGAT
The DNA here is from genome assembly GCA_019049505.1 of Pachyrhynchus sulphureomaculatus. Classification (NCBI taxonomy): domain Eukaryota; kingdom Metazoa; phylum Arthropoda; class Insecta; order Coleoptera; family Curculionidae; genus Pachyrhynchus; species Pachyrhynchus sulphureomaculatus. The sequence continues at coordinate 80,164,890 of CM032453.1, read as the reverse complement.
GCATCAAAACTTCCCAACCAAGCTCTCGCAATTTTTGACGGGTCTCAAAGAAGTGTGTGGTCGGGCGTTGTCATGATGGAAGACAATACCTTTCCTATTAATCAATTCGGGCCGTTTTTCTTTCAATTGCCTGGTGTAATCTCTCTAGTTGTCCACAGTAGAGTTGAGAATCAATCGTCTGACCAACTGGGAGTAGCTCATGGTGGACGATTCCCTTCCAGTCCTGCCACACACACAGCATCATCTTTTTCGGCGTCAATCCTGGCTTCGCGAACGCTTGTGACGGCTCACTATCCCTTGTCCACGCTCTTTTACGCTTCCGATTGTCGTACGTGATCCATTTTTCATCACCGGTTATGACAGGTTTCAGAAATGGCTCGATTTCATTGTGTTTCAGTAGCACATCGCAGATGTTAATTCGGTCTATCATGTTTTTCGCGCTCAACTCATGAGGTACCCATACATCGAGCTTCTTTTTGTAGCCAGCTTTGTGTAAATGGTTTAAAACGGTTTTGTGGTCAATGCCTAGCTCCATACCAATATCGACACTGCTGATATGCTTATCTTGCTGGACTTTTTGAAGAATTTCATCACCTTTTTTAGTGATTGGACGACCAGAGCGTGACTCATCTTTCACATCAAAATTACCAGAACGAAAGCGAGCGAACCATTTCCGCAGCGGCAGATTTTGATAAAGTACCTTCACCGTACACAGCACAAATTTTTTTACAAGCCTGCGCAGCCTTCTTCCCTTTGTCGTAATAATATTGCAAAATATAGCGCAATTTTCATTACTTTTCTCCATTTTCAAACGCAAACAACTTTCCAACTGCTGCACCAATTTCGATGTTTATACACTCAAAGTAACGCTCGAAGTGTCACCTTTCCAACGAGCGTTTAGTGGTGTCGCTACGATCTGTGTTTCTTGAGTTATTTGCAATTGACGCCATCTATCGGGAAAAACGCCACGGACCTTTTTCCAAACCCTATATATATATATATATATATATATATATATATATATATATATATATATATATATATATATACTAGCCGGGCCCGCGGCTCCGCTCGCGTGGACTTGATTCACTACTATCGTCACTGCTTATTTTTTATGTTACCCAACGTAATAAAATATTTCCCATTATTTCTCCTGATCTCGCAATATTTCTCCTTATTTCCCATTATCTCTACATAATTTCCATTATCTCTGCTCATCTCCCATTATTTCTCCTTATCTCCCATTATTTCTCCTTATCTCCCATTATCTCACCTTATTTCCCATTATCTAGGTTTATCTCGACTTATCTCCCATTATTTCTCCTTATCTTCCATTATTTCTCCTTATCTCCCATTATCTCACCTTATTTCCCATTATCTAGGCTTATCTTAACTTACCTCCCATTATTTCTCCTTATCTCCCATTATTTTTCCTTATCTCCCATTATTTATACTTATCTCCCATTATCTCACCTTATCTCCCATTATCGAGGCTTATCTCGACTTATCTCCCATTATTTCTCCTTATCTCCCATTATTTCTCCTTATCTCCCATTATTTCTCCTTATCTCCCATTATCTCACCTTATCTCCCATTATCTAGGCTTATATCGAATTATATAGAACATATGTATAAATTTATAAAAACACGTAAATCGGATAAGTGGTTCTCGAGTGATAAGCGCACTAACGGACAGACAGACAGAGAGACGTTGCATTTTATATATATTGTATTCTTTGCTCCATGATATTGTTCCATATTTAATGCTTTAGGGAGTGTATTGCAAGAGAACGCGCTAACGGCAAACTTTTCTCCGACTTAATTCACTATTATCGTCACTGCTTATTCCTTATGTTACCTAATAAAATATATCCTATAACCTGGCCAGAGAGCATACGTATGTTTAAAAAAAAGCACGTAAATCGGATAAGTAGTTCTCCAGTGATAAGCACACTAACGGACGGACAGACAGACAGACGGACAGAGAGACATTGCATTTTATATATATTATAGATATTCTCTGCTACATAATATTGTTCCATATTTAATGGTTTGGACTGTGTATTGCAAGAGAACGTGCTAGCGGCAAACTTTGTCCGACTTCATTTACTATTATTGTCACTGCTCATTCCTTATGCTACCTATCGTAATAAAATATAGCCTATAACCTGGCCGGAGAACATATGTATGTTTAAAAAAAAAAGTACGAAAATCGGATAAGTGGTTCTCCAGTGATAAGCGCACTAACGGACAGACAGACAGACAGAATACGTTGCATTTTATATATATTGTAGATGTAATAAAATATATACCTATAACCTGGCCAGAGAACATATGTTTGAATTTAAAAAATCACGTAAATCGGATAAGTGGTTCTCGAGGGATAAGCGCATTAACGGACAGACAGACAGACAGACAAACATTGCATTTTATATATATTATAGATATAGATTATTATTATTATTATATAACCTGGCCAAAGAATATATGCATGAATTTAAAAAAAGACAGGTAAATCGGATAAGTGATTCTCGCGTGATAAACGCACTAATGGACAGACAGACAGGCAGACAGACATTGCATTTTATATATATTATAGATTATACATTACAGATATTTTTTGCTACATAATATTGTTCCATATTTAATGGTTTAGGCTGTGTATTGCAAAGGCACGCGCTAGCGGCAAACTTATTTCCGACATCATTCACTATTTTACGTCACTGCTCATTTCTTATGCTACCTATCGTAATAAAATATAGCCTATAACCTGGCCAGAGAACATATGTATGTTTTTAAAAAAAAAAGTACGTAAATCGGATAAGTGGTTTTTCAGTGATAGGCGCACTAACGGACAGACAGACAGACAGAGAGACGTTGCATTTTATATATATTATAGATATATATATATATATATATATATATATATATATATATATATATATGTATATATATATATATATATATATATATATATATATATATATATATATACATATATATATATATATATATATATATATATATATATATATATATATATATATATATATATATATATATATATATATATATATATATATATATATATATATATATATATATATATATATATATATATATATATATATATATATATATATATATATATATATATATATATATATATATATATCGAGAATTCCTCAAACTTACAGGAATTTTAGCGTACTTTCCTATAATACTTAATATTATGCATTCTCTATAAATGTTTTTCTGTTTTCTTTATTAACTTTACTTTTTTTAAGCAAGCAAGCAAAATTTCAAATTTTCTAGTTAAAAAAACGCTTTTTGAAATTAGAAAAATTAAATTTAAAAAAAAATATTTCAGTTAACAATTAGATGAATACTAATCTGTACCGGTTATTATTGACACCCGTTTATTGAATATGTTATGCTTATGTTCATCAAAGGTTTTAACATGATCATTTTTTGTCAAATCTACATTTATTTAAATTAAACCTCCTTTCAAACAGTGAAACATGTGTACAGTTTATTTACTTACCTTTAAATATTCCTTTCTTAGAACTTTATATATAACTTCACAGGTTTCTGGTAAGATGCAGCTCAAAGCTGGTTTCGAAATTATAGTTGTTTATTAAAGGTCCTTGTAGCTCCTCTCAGTCGTTAAAAACTTTACCGTTGCGGTGAGTCTCTCGTGGGGGCTGATAGCCGTCCTCATGACAGTATCTTGTTTTTCTATTTCTGGGGTTACAAGCGTTAACAATTTACAGTACGTATCTATATCCATTATCACTCGCTAGTTCTATCCAGTGCAAGCCTTCCTCCTGAATTTCCATCTCAATCTATTTGCAGCTGTTGTCATCCATCCAATGCCCGCAATCCTCTCTATATCATCCCACCATCTTGTTTTGGGACGTCCTAGGCGCCTTTTCTGTTCTCGTGGTTTTCATTCTAATGTTCGCTTGGTCCATCGATTATCGGTCATGTCCAGCTCATTACCACTTTCTTTTTGCTATGTGCTCCATAATATCTTATAATTTCGTTTTTTGACGTATCCACTTGTTTCTATTTCTATCTTAAGTTTTATCCTGATCATCTTGCCTTTGTGTGTTCTCTGGGTCCGAACTAGTTTTTGTATATCGGCTTTATTCAGTGTCCAAGTTTCAGCGCCATATGTAATTACGGGTAGGATGCACTGATCGTAAACTTTAGTCTTTAACTTATTTGGTATGGCTTTAGCTTTGAATATTTAACTTAATTTCCCGAATGCGCACTCTCCAAGTCTGATTCTTCTTGAAATTTCATTCGAGATACTGTTTGTCTCTCGTCGTAGTAATATTTTGCCCCAGATACGCATAATTCTTAACAATCTCGAGAGCTGTTCCTTCTAAATTTATAACTATGTTGTTATTAGTGTTGGTTTATATTTTTATCTTACTTTTGTTCATCTTAAGACCAATTGTCTTCGAGTGGTAATTTAACTCATTTATAATTTCTTGTAACTCACCTGATTTACTACTGATAACTACAATATCGTCTATCTTTAGGCCCTTCTTTGCTCAATCTAGTTGGCAAAATACGGCTTCTAGAGTTGTAACAAATAGCTTAGCTATGTTCATACACAAGTAATGCACCAGATTCACGTGGAAGAATGTCCCTCTCTTCACTAACCACTTCCGGGACCACCGTAAACGACGTATAGGTTTTGTTTTTTCTTTAATTTTAGTGCACATAGTGCAATTATGGGCACTGACAGTACTTCCTCCATCACGTTTTCGAAAAGACTGAGCGAAAGTTTGAGCAGTGTAGCCGCACGACTTGTATCAATTTTGTTGGTCAGTCTTTCCAGATCGTGCAAGACTGGCGACAAAACGTTACGTGTAAACCAGGCTTTAGAAAACCCTAGACGGGCATTCCAATACATAAATTGTTTGTATTTAGAGCACCATATCTAATAAAATAAGCAACACTAAATACGAGCGAATATAGCTGCTAAAAGAGCAACCTTTTCCAACATCCGATACCTTAAAACAGAAAAACCGGTCAAGTGCAAGTTGAACTTGCACAATTAGTGTTCCGTACGTTGATTGTTTTTAAAATAAAAATTTTTGTTAGGGTGGTACAAAATGATCAGTGACTTCACAAAATACACCCCAAATGAGTTTTCAACAAAGTTTGTTTCCAATCTTTACTGAAAACTGGTGACCTTGAAATTTTGTTTTTTTTTTTTTATATACCAGATAAATTATTAAAGGTAATGCACTAGTGATAATTTTCATTTAATCTATACACCGTGGAGAATATTCCGGAATTTTTTCAAAATTTTTTGATCAGTACTTTTCGAGATAAGGTAGGGGACAGCGATTTTTTAAAAGTAATACGAAGAAAAGTGTACGCAAGTATTACATTATATATATATTTTTTACTCGTGTTTTCACAAGCTTTCATTTGACACCACACTCGATGACCTAGTAAAAAAAATTTTTTTTTCACTTCCGATTTCACCCCTCAAAACGAACCCCTTAAGTCAAAATTTATGTTACGGTGGTATAAAATGATCAGTGACTTCACAAAACACACCCCAAATGTGTTTCCAACAAAGTTTGTTTCCAATCTTTACTGAAATCTGATGACCTTGAAATTTTGTTTTTTTTTTTTTTTATATACCATATAAATTATTAAAGGTAATGCACTCGTGATAATTTTCGCTCAATCTACACCCCATGGAGAATATTCCAGAATTTTTTCGAAATTTTTTGATAAGTACTTTTCGAGATAAGGCCCGGGACAGCGATTTTTCGCGAATTTTTAATAATAATACAAAGAAAAGTGCGCGCAAGTATAATATTATATATATTTTTTACTCGTGTTTTCACAAACTTTCATTTGACACCACACTCGATGACCTAGTAAAAAAAAATTTTTTTCACTTCCGACTTCACCCCCCAAAACTGACCCCTTAAGTCAAAATTTAATTCTCAAGACTACATGGTTCTGATGAGGCCGTCAATTCCTATATTATTGCCAAATTTCACCTTTCTATGTCAAATAGTTTCGGAGAAAATCGGGTGTGACAGACAGACAGACAGACACCGAAGTGATCTTATAAGTGTTCCGTACGGAACACTAAAAAGTAGCAAATAATTTTACTTTTAGACCATCAGCATTTACTCTTAAAGATAACCGAGTTTCTTGTTTTTTCTTTATATTGAAGATTCTTGTTTCATTGAGATTTGATTTTGAAACTGTATTTGTTCATTCATCACAATCCCTGATTTTGCCGAGATTTTTTCATAAAAAAATATCCACTAGAAAATTATTTTGTCAATTAGTATCATATTCGTAATTAAAATAATAATGGGCATAGTATAATATGATACATTTGAAAATAATAAATTTTAAGAAATAATTATAGATTGTAAAAAATGAATTACCAGAAACTTCTAATTGTTTCTTAGTGGTCGTGAAAATTAGAAAGTGCAAAATTTAAAAATTATTTTAAAAAATAAAACGATTACTTTGGAGTTGTAAACTGTTTTTTTGAATTTTTAAAACTTATTTGCAAATATAAGTATTTAAATATGAAAGTTGTGTGATAAGTACCTGATCTCTTCCAGAGATGGTGCTACTACTATATAAAAAGATTATATTTTTCGTTAACATAACCTTTCACAAAAATCTTATCAAATTTTTAAATCACTGCGTGATTTATTTTATGAATGGCAGCCATTTAAATAGAACTTTTGTCATTTTACAACAATGGACAAAATTGAATATCGAGCTGTGATAAAATATTTACTTTAGAAAAAGAAAACGAATGGTGAGATAAAAGCGGAACTCAGCGAAATTTATGGGGACTGCACCTTCGTTATCGGCCATAAAATATTGGACAGCTAAATTCAAACGCGGCCGTACAAGCGTTTTTGATGAAGAACGTCCAGGTCATCCAATTGAGCTCACCACATCAGAAATGATTGAAAAAATCCACGATATAGTGATAAACGATCGGAGAGTGAAAGTGCGTGAGACTGTTGAGACAGAGGTCATCTCAATTGATCGGGTGCAGAACATTCTAACAACTCATTGTGATATGAGAAACGTTTCCGGGTGCCGCGATTGCTCACAATTGACAATAAACACGCACGTGTATCAACTTTAAAAGAATGTTTGGCGATGTTAAAGCGTAATCGGAATGATTTTTGGCGTCGATTCATAACTGTTGACAAAACATAGATTCATTACTGCACGCCAGAAACCAAAGGACAGTATAAACAGTGGATTTTCCGTGGCGCACCGGCGCCAAAGAAGGCCAAGGCGACTTTATCGGCCAACAAATTCATGGCTACAGTGTTTTAGGATACACTCGGCATAATCCAAGTCCATTACCTTGAAAAGGGCAAAATGATTGATGGAGAGTATTATGTCAAGATATTGAATCGTTTCAATCATGCTATGAAAGAAAAACGACAGCATTTGGCAAAGAAAAAATTCTCTTTCATCAAGACAATGCATGCGCGCATATTTGTGTCATTGCTATGGCAAAATTAGGATACGAATTGTATCCGCATCCACCACATTCGCCAGCGGTTATTTCTTATTTCCGAATACGAAAAAATGGCCCAGCGAAAAAAAATTTGGCTCAAACGATGAGGCGACTGCTGAAACAAACGCCTATGTTGAAGGGTTGGGGAAATCGTATTTTTTAGATGGGATACAAAAGATGGACTAAGTGTATCGAGCTAAAAGGAGACTATGTTGAAAAATAAAATCAATTTTACACATAAAAGTGTTTTTTTCTTGTCAAGGCCAGGTCCTTATCATACAAACCTCGTATATGTTAGTAAATATAAGCCTGTTCAGTTTAAAAATTATAAATAAATAATTTCACTTTTTTATGTTGATCGGTTGAGAATTAATATTAAAAAACATAAACACCATTTTAATATATTTTATTTAAAATATACATAATAAAATCTAGGCAATATTAAACACTATATTTGGCATATAATTCATAATTCATCACAATTATTAATTCGACCAGATTTTTCCTAAAAATTATTCAAAAATGCAATAATTCATTATATATACAAAAGAAAAATACTAAACTTAATTTTTGGAAAAAAGTCTGTTAAACATTTGGCTGCTGTTTAAAACTAGAAAATAAATACGATTCGATAGCATTTTTAGGTTAAGAACATAATATGCGACAACCAAGGAGTTACATAAGTTAAACAATTATTTACAAAAATAAATATGTGCAGTATATTTTACAAAACTTTTAACAAAATGAATATATCAATAAAATTAAACATTAAAAATAAAATAATCTGTAAATGACTAGAAAAAATATAGGAACAATTTAAGTTAAATAATATAGTAGCAAATTGACACATTACTTGTAAATTCGTCTCATCAACACATTTGATACTGATTGTTACAGTGACTAGAAAAAGTTTGTAATAAGTAACACTCTACTTCTTTAGTCTGAAAACTCGCTATTCTAGGATTATAGGACTGACAGAGAAAATATGTGACCTTAATGCATAGGTACTCCTTTGTTTCAAACTTGTGCGATTGTTTGTCGAAGGTAAATCAGTGAACAATAATGCTGTTTATATTACTACCATCTCTCAAATTCAAGTAAGCAGCAATCAAAAATTTGTTTCGGAAATCTCTCGAATTCGTAAATGTGTTATCTACCGTTTTCGAACTTAGGAATCGATTGCCAGTGTTTCCTTTTTTTTATTGAATATACCTTGTACTCCGTGCTACATCAAATTTGCACAAATACATTTTTTTTTATTTTCAACTTGTTACATATATTTTTTAACCATTAAAGACATATCAAATAAAATTTCTATGGAAAATCTAACATGGATTAAATGTGTACATGGTTATCTCAGAGTTAGACAGCTCTAGCTTTGAAGTATAGTTCCGGCTTACACTGTGTTGATTCTTGGGGTTTATTGTCTGCTGGTCAATGTACTTATTTATTTAGATGTATTTGATTAGTGCACATGCTACGTCATGTTGCCACATAACAGTCATTGGAAAACACTTAAGTGAATATTTCTGTAAGGGTATGTTGTTGGTGCAATGTAGCTAGGACCAGAAAAGTCTAATAATTAAAATAGTGTCCTTACTGTTCTCGAGTAGGACGCATATTTGAAGTCATTCTTGGATAGATCGAAGGCCGACCTCTACGGTAGAGAAATTGCCAGCGGTAAGTTGGTGGCAGACTATTTGGACCAGAAAAGACTAACGATGAACACAGTATTCTGCTCGTTCGACAATGGGATACAAATTTGATGTTAGACTAGATGGATGAAGGGCATATACTTCGCCGCAATGCCAGTAAATCGTTATAGGTAGTAGACTCTTCTCGTCAAGGTTGATGGTAAGCGCTAACCTGTCAGCGGTTGTGCAGATTCTACACTAAACTATTGATTCCATTTAGCTGACATTATCTAGATGCTAGCGTTGGCAAAAAGAGATATCTGATTCCTGGTTAAAGTCTTGCTAACGATATCACAGGAAAAATTATACTTTCAAATCAGAGATTGTATTTTGTTGATATTTTTTGAGAAATTTATAATTTATTTTTTCATATAGTTACTTTTTGCAAGTCACTGTTTATTGGCATCTAGTTTCTACAATTTATGATTTTGTCAAGAGTTGCTAAGACAAGATATTTTTAAGCAAAATGGGTAAATTAAGATTAAAACCATTTTTACATCGTAAAGATTAAAAATGAGTTTTATTTAAATGAAAGATGGTTTAATCACTATTATTAGTATTTTCCAAATGATGCATCAATTTTTTTGCAAATACATCAAGAAAAGTAATAATTATTTAGAAAACAAATTTTGTTTACTGTTCTGAACTAAAATAAGAGTTCTGCATGAGGTAGAGTTTGTCGATAGGGTTCGCTACGCTGCTTGAAGATGTCGCACTGTCGTTATGATGTGATTGTGACTGCAACTCTAAATTTTGTAGAGACAGGGCGTCCGAAGTTCCCTCGTCTAAGTGGTCAAAATTTGTACTATCGTCTAGAGATATGTCTGAACTGCAGAAAGATTCACCTGAATGTGCTGGATAGTTGTCTGTAAAGAAAACCACAGTAAATGTTAAAATATCTAACAAACGTGTGTTAAACAGATGTAAAAATAGGCAGAAATATCTATCGAAGATCTCGAAAACAGGCGGAGATCCGAACTATTGCAATATTAATTTGTTCAGTTCTCCATCCGCTCATACGAACTCAACCTGTTGGCCTTATGATTTAGAACTCCGTTTGTTGTTTGTTTATAATCATCTTTTATGAAAATTATTATGCTTTTTGAATTAATAGTATCTAATACAGAATAATAATGTATACGTAGATACTTACCATCAGGTGAATATGGCATATTAGGATTCAACGGTTGCCCCGACGAATTATAACCTATGCTTATTCCAAATTCGCTACTAGCGGGACTAGATTCTTGCTTAATAACTTTATCATCTTTATCGCTCTTCTCCTTATCGCTGGGAGATTTTCCGTCCTCTTGTTTTTGTTTCCTTTGTATTTTTTTCATTTTTGCTCTTTGATTTTGAAACCAAACTTGTACTACTCTTACGCTCAAGCCTGTTTCTTTTGCTAGACCTTCGCGAACTTTTCTACATGGTTTTGGGCTTACCTGAAGAATAAAAATTTGTATAATTAGCAAAATTATTTCACACAGCAATCATTTTACTCTAACTTGGGAAAGCAGAACCGAAATATAGAAATTTACGCTATTGGTACTGGGTCAAATTTATTGTAATCTAAAGCTCAGGTAGGTATAAAATTTCAAGAAGAAAATATGCTAATATGTTACAATATGTTTTCAAAATAAGGTTATTTGGCCAGTACTACCTTGAAAAAGTGATACGGTAAAGTTAATATTTTTTTGATGTAATTATATAATCCTTTTAATCCTTTTAAGTAATATATCTTCAAGAACCCTAAAAATAACGTATAACACGATATACTTTACTCTTTAGCCTCCTCTATCACACATTTAACTCCCTATATGTTTGATGGTTAATAATTTTACTTTTTATTTGTTTGTTTGTTCATTGTCCCAATCAAAAACCAATCAAATTTGTTGACACCCATTTTTTTCACCCCTTCCCCTAAAATGGTATCGCTCGATTTATTGATTTAAATCGTACATAAGGTATTATATGTGTATGAAAGTTAAAATCGATATTTTATTTTAATCGAGAATTGTCGTACCAATAAACCTACAGAAAAGAGACAACTTTTTTTTGTGATATAGAGCATCTGAAACATGGAAAATCTCCAAGGGTGATTTTCTCGCGAATGCAATACACCTTTTTAGAAAGAGTAGCAAACATTTGAAAATATTGTGGAAAAACACGACGAATTTTATTACTTTTAAATCTTAGTTGAAACACAGTAGTTTTTGAAGAAATTATATTAGTTTAACAATTTTATTAATAAGTAAGCTTGCTTAAAGGCGCTTGAAACCAAAATTCTTCAAAGAATAATTCATAGGACCCAAAATTATGCATTTGATTCATTTGTACCATCTTTTAAATGTCAAGTTACACCTCATGACGTAAAATTTCAGATTAATGCTAAATCAGATCAGTTGTGTAACTAAGCTAAGATAAATTGTCTAAGCTTTAGTTTAGAATTATTAAGAAATTTGAAACGCCAATCATAAAACAACAAATTACGCTTCAGTTTATTCAACTTTATAATTATGATAAAATCTAGACTTAGACTACACTTTTTGAAGTGATATTGGTTAATTTAACATTTTAATAAGATGTTTTAATTCAGAAAATCGATACCAAATATTATAACAGTATGGTTCAGACATTTTATTGTTGAAACGTTCACTATTATCATACATGACAGGAATCCTTCCTCGACGCATGTTTGTCAGGTTAGAGAATGAGAGAGAAAGGAAAAAAGTACTCTTTTTTCTAGCCTGATAAGAGTTTTGGATCCGTTTTCTCTTGTATGAAGTAGCCCCTGTGCAGCGAGCTATTTGCAGATTATAACTTAAAGTGAAGCAATTCAAAATCTCAAGGAAATATTTCCGTTAATATCAAATTTAAAACAGTAAATAGCACCCTGGCCATGTGTAAATTGAGCTCCTTAAGATATATAATTTTAATATACAGTTGATATTAAAAGTAAAAGATCATTATTTGCAAACCTTCTTTACGTAAAGAACGCCTTGTAACGTTGTCTATGATTTACGCGGGAGACGTGCTTTCCGTTTGACTTTGACTTTGAACCGTCATAAAAAAAATTAGGTTATCTGCCAGATGGAAGAGCAGAAAACAAGTACTTATTGCCATAATTAATTCTGAGCAATATTTTCAGTTAAAATTTTTTATATTGATGGAACTCTGAGAGTATAAAAATCATATTCTTTTAGAATAGAGAACTCAGAGTTTCGCTCTCATCAGTTTCTGGGGCTTATAGTCTATTAAAGTTGAGATTATAAATCATATTGTTTCACTAAAAACTATAAATGAAAAATGGGTCCAAAGAAAATTTAAAAAATTCCATAAATTTCTTTTAGTTCTCAACAAAAAATCTGTGGTAGTTTTAACCTTGGTAGACTATAAGCCCCGCAAATTGATGTGAGCCAACTTTTGAAGTATTATAAAAAAATATAATTTTAATATCCTCAGGGCATGCTAGCGCTAAAATGAACAGCGTTTACAGAGTTTTTTATAGACGAAAGTAACAATTTTGTATTTCATCTTTTAATTTTCTCCAAAATAATTATCATAGATGCCATCTTCTAGTTATAGGAATAAGAGAAACTGTGTATAAAAAATAAAAAATTATAAAAAAAGATCAAAATTGCTGTATAGGGCTGCTTGGAACTGATATTGCTAGATTTTGCGAAAATTAGGCAGAAACATAAATTCCAAACTTTGCCACGTAAACGTAGACCATAAAAGTCAGAAGACCAGGAAGCATAAAACGACAAATGAAGCTCAGTTATTTCAACTCTAGTCAAAGATTTTCAAAAAGTAAATTATAATAAAAATAAAATTATTCTCTAGAATCATATTTATTGTAATATTGCACAAAATTTTCAGTGAAAGTAAAAAAATTGACAAAAACGTCCTACGGTACACTTATGGGATCACTTCGTTGTCTGTCCGTCTGTCTGTCACACCCGATTTTCTCCGAAACTATTTAAGTCTTGGCTCAAATATAGGACACAAAATGGTGAAGCTGCATTTCGTCGAAAGTTGGGAATTGAAGCGGCACTAATAGCTACTGCTTTAAGCATTAGGTAACGAAACAAAATAATTTTATTTTATTTGGTTACAATGAAACAAATATTTAAGTACTAAATATTTGTTTTAAACTTTTATCACTAGATTCTACATTGAGTTAGATTAATTTATTGGCTACTAGGTAGCTAAGATGATATAACTATTATACATTACTGACTAAGAAAAAACGTGAAAATACGTATTGGATCTTAAGATATATACATGTCAGGAACTTTTTGTCTTATTCTGGTTAGTCTGATTAGCCTGCTGAGTCAGTATCTGACTAGTCATGTTTGTAATCTTAATCCTTTTATTGAAAAATAATTTGAAGTGTCTTTTGTGAAGTCACTGATCATTTTCTACCTCCGTAACAAAAATGTTTGTTTTATAGGCAATCACAGTACGGAATACTAATTGCGCAAGTCCAACTTGCACTTGACCGATTTTTTAATTTGTTTTCAGTTTTATTTCCTACCTTTGACAACGAAAACAGTGAAATTTTTGATCAAGAAAAGTTCATTATTGAATATTAAATACATAAAGCCTGTATTGGTTTGAGCCACAGGATTTGTTGCGTCGGACTTTTTTTCTCTTTTAGATAATTATAATAATAATAATATATAGCTCAACAAATCTGTACTTATTTATAAGACTTTCTTGTCACAGAAAAGATAAATTTTGGCGTAAAGAATATTTTGCAACAATTTCATGTCACATGATACACCGATTATTTAACGATGTTAACAAATCTTATGAAATCGGAATTACTATAATTTCTTTTTCTACATACAGGGTTTTTCGGATATCTTATTATTATAACAAGAAGAGTCGAGTAATAAAGAGATTTTTCTAATTGATTTATATCGGGTGTACCCAAATAGATTAATTTTTAATAAGAATTTTGGTTTGACACTTCTTACAATTAATAAAAAAATCATTCCATAAATCTCACGTTCAAGGAAAAGTGCAATTAGTCATATAAACTACTTTTTCAAATTATATATAACATATAGTTCGTATTTATTTATTATTGCACATTAAATAGATAAAGAAAATTGTTATACCTATTTTCAGAACTAATTATGCAGCATAAATATTTAGAATCAGATAGTTTGTCAGTTGTTGAAAGCCTTTGCTTCAAATTCAGTCTTGATTTAGGTATAAAAATTCTATAATAAATTATCGTGTTAATTACTTTTTATTAGGAATTGCATTAAGAAATCCGAAGCTAATCAATTCCAGACAGTAGGCAGACGACTAATTTTTATATTAAATCTTTGCTTGGGTATTATATTTCTAGAAGAAACTAAAAATATTAATATGAGTAGGCAATTATTCATTAACTCTATTTAAAAAAATACATCCAGAAAAAGCACTTAAGAATTTTAATTTTATATTTTTGAGATAATTAAATGTAATTTTCAAATGGTATATTATAAGACGACAAATACGTTGTTTCCCAAAAAAAAGGACATTAGGCCCTAGTTTTTCTGTTTTTTTCTAGGTGGGGGCGATGGTACATAGATAATTTTAAAAAGTTTATTTCATTAGTATTACAAACCCTCAATATAAAATAGGTCTTGTCTACGGTAAATCATCTCATAAAATTGTCATCTAATTTGAGCTGCCGAATTCTAACCAGTTGTTTGAATTTCCCTAGCAGGTTTTTTTTTCGTTTATCTCCCCGCCTGAGTAGGGATTTTACCCTTTTTAGTGTTCCGTACGGAACACTTACAAGATCACTTCTGTGTCTGTCTATCACACCCGATTATCTTCGAAACTATTTGACATAGAAATTTTAAATTTGGCACTAATATAGGAATTGACGGCCTCCTCAGAGCGGTATAGTTTTGAAAGTTAAACTTTGACCTAAGGGGTTAGTTTTGGACGGTAAAATCGGAAGTGAAAAAAAAACATTTTTTTACCAGGTCATCGAGTGGGGTGTCAAATGAAAAACATATGTAATGTAATATTTGCGCACACTTTTCTTTGTATTATTTTTAAAAAATTGCGAAAAATCGCTGTCTACACCTTTATCTCAAAAAGTACTGATCAAAAAATTTTGAGAAAATTTTGAAATATTATCCACAGGGTGTAGATTGAACGAAAATCATCAAGAGTGCATTACTTTTAATAATTTATCTGGGATACAAAAAAACAACAATTTTAAGGTTATCAGTTTTCAATAAAGATCGGAAAAAAACTTTGTTGAAAATTCATTTGGGGTGTGTTTTGTGAAGTCATTGATCATTTTATACTTCCGTAACAAAAATTTATATTTTAAAAGCAATTAACGTATGGAGCACTAATTGCGCAAGTCCGACTTGTACTTGGCCGGTTTTTTCATATCCTGAGGATATCGGCGGGGATGTCGTAATATCCGCCAACGTTGTCTAAGTGCCGAAACATACATCTTCGTATTTCACGGCACCTTTTTAGGCAACGCGGTAGTGCTGCCACGGACGTTATTGCATTTCTGCAAACAACTACTACCTATGTACGTAGCCAGGCCATATATACTTAAATAAAAGTATACCGACCTGTCGGGATTGGAACCCGAGACCTTCCGCATCGCAAATACTATGCCACGGAGCCACGGGCCGCCACACGTTATAGTTTTTTCCTCCTAAATCATTAAAAAAATAGGGAAGTTTTTTGAATTTCGGTTTTCTGGTAAAAAAATATCCATAAACAAGATCGCCAACAAATCAAAAGTATTAATAACAAAAATTTCGCCAGTCTTCAGTTTCTTTTAAATTTGAATCATCATAAAAGTTAAATTATGTATTATTTGAACTCGGCATAACTGAATAAAATTTATTAAAGGAAAAATGTTCGTACCTCGAAGGCAGCTTTAAATTGTCTTCTTTGTGCTGAAGTTAATATTGTTCTAGGTCTTTTTGGGCCTCTCCTTCCATCTCGCGGTCTGGTATTTTCATCTAATAAGTCCTCATCGCCACTGTGAGCCTGCTGCATAAGGTATAATTCCTTTTCGAAGTCTTGTCTACAGAAAAGTTGACCCGCCCGCAACACAAACTGTTCACCTGAAAAAAATATTTTTGTAATACATGTTTTTTAGATTTAGAAACATGGAGTTTTATAGATGAATTTCTTATATCCCGTTAGGAATGTTAGAGTAATGTACAATGTGGAATTAAAGAATCTAAAATTTAGAAAAGTTTACATTTCTCATATAGGGAAACTTTTAATTAATACTTTATTCACCTTAAACCTCGATCTTTGAAAATAATAAACGTATTTGAAGAATAAATTTGAACTAAATTTTTATATTCTAAGTCAAGGTCAGAGTTTTGGGAGAACAGAACAGATTTCTTATTCTTTAATGTCTCTGAAAATACCTTGGCTTGTTCGGGTACAAGCGAGGCGTCTGCCCTCGTGATATTTTATTAATTATGGCCTAAATTTTCCAAAAATAATTTGGGCGATGCGTAGGACCCAAAACTTGGGACTTACGGTTCTATTTATTCAAAAATTCGAAAAACGACCGTTTTTAGCTGAAAAAATTGGGTCCAGTTTCGTCCTCCAGTATTGGCGGCATCTGCCTTTTGCAGGTTCCCTCTTATTTTATCAAGAACAAAAGAAATTTATTGATTTTAAATGATTAAATGACGATCCAATTTTGGATCGGCGTTTTTTGGGCCCTAAAGCTGGGTCGGGTCTCGGCGGCGCCTGCCCTTTGGGGCGCTTGACTTTTTTAGTATCAATAAATGTTATGGTACTTGATTCAAGTGGTTAAACGATAGTCCATTGGATTTCAGGGCACGGGGCCGCTCGTCCGATAGAATGACAACTAGGCAGACGGTTAGTCGACATATCTAAATTTTGGGTCGCCCTTTTGGTCTATTATATATACAATCTAAAAACATAACATAGACAGTGTTGTTGTGTGTTGTATGAATGCGAATTTAACATTTTCCGTAATTAGAAATAGAGTTTTTAAAAAATCTGATTTAAAAAGGTGAGCGTAAGTGAAATATGATGTGGGATCAACATCCGGTGTTGGAAAAGAGGCCAAATACCGAAATTGCTCTTAAAACGGAGAAGGAGATTCCTATATATATATATATATATATATATATATATATATATATATATATATATATATATATATATATATATATATATATATATATATATATATATATATATATATATATATATATATATATATATATATATATATATATATATACAATATACATAAAATGAACTCTACTAATTTCCTCGAGTACTATCAAAGTGTTTTGTTTTTATCACTTAATTTTTAATGGCTATATCGATAACTGCATGCATGATAAGATCACTACTTGCACTTATTGGACAAACAGATACGTAAAAGCAATAATATTTACTTTTTAATCATTGCAGTGTCAACTCTTATAAAAAACAGAATATTTTTGGTTATAGTGCTGATATCTAAAAAATACCAGATTTCTCTCGAAATATTGGAACTGGCGACTATACTCAACCATTGTACAGGGGGTCCTAAAAGGTATGGTCATAAATGAAGGATCTAGTAGATTGGACTAAAATAAGGTCAGAATTTCCTATAAAAATGTCTCCTATCTCCCCCCGTTAGGGAACTACAACCACCCAAATGGGAAGCCTGAGGATGGGTTTTCATTGAATATTTCAGAAGCCGTTAAAGATAAAAACATGAAATTCAGGTTCTAAAGTAAAGTTTATGTGCCGAATCGGAATTTTACCTTATAATCGTAGATAGTTCAACCGGTGCGTCAAAAGTAGGGGAGGGTGTGGTAAAAAAGGACTACTATGGGGGTGTTTACGCATAGGGACGGAATTCACGTACAATTTATATAAAGGTTTTTGGATTTATTTTGTCGTGGTATTTTCGGTCTCAGAATATTTTTCTATTTTCACTGGTTGCTCAGAGATTTCAGGTCGATATTGGACTCGGAGACCTACGATTCGTCACCCGTGATTATCGTTTTCAAGAATGGGCAACCTCCTTTCTGTCGCAACTTTTACGCAGGCGTGAGAAGTTTCCGTACAATATTTACCCAACTTCTTTTTATTTACAAATGTCCAAAATCGTATGAACTGACGATGAATTTCCCGAATAAAGTTCTGTTGCTATTATATGTCAATCGGCGGTCACTAAGCGTGCAATAACAAATATGATCGACGCTTCAATCACTACATTCCAAAATCAAATCGTTCTTAAGGTCTTCATTCAAAAACTCGAAAAACGACCGTTTTTAGCTGAAAAAAGTGGGTCCAGTTTCGTCCTCCGGTATTGGCGGCATCTGCCTTTTGCAGGTTCCCTCTTATTTTATCAAGAACAAAAGAAATTTATTGATTTTAAATGGTTAAATGACGATCCAATTTTGGATCGGCGTTTTTTGGGCTCTAAAGCTGGGTCGGGTCTCGGCGGCGCCTGCCCTTTGGGGCGCTCGACTTTTTTAGTATCAATAAATGTTATGGTACTTGATTCAAGTGGTTAAACGATAGTCCATTGGATTTCAGGGCACGGGGCCGCTCGTCCGATAGAATGACAACTAGGCAGACGGTTAGTCGACATATCTAAATTTTGGGTCGCCCTTTTGGTCTATTATATATACAATCTAAAAACATAACATAGACAGTGTTGTTGTGTGTTGTATGAATGCGAATTTAACATTTTCCGTAATTAGAAATAGAGTTTTTAAGAAATCTGATTTAAAAAGGTGAGCGTAAGTGAAATATGATGTGGGATCAACATCCAGTGTTGGAAAAGAGGCCAAATACCGAAATTGCTCTTAAAACGGAGAAGGAGATTCCTATGTATATATATATATATATATATATATATATATATATATATATATATATATATATATATATATATATATATATATATATATATATATATATATATATATATATATATATATATATATATATATATATATATATATATATATATATATATATATATATATATATATATATATATATATATATATATATATATATATATATATATATATATATATATATATATATATATATATATATATATATATATATATATATATATATATATATATATATATATACACAATATACATAAAATGAACTCTACTAATTTCCTCGAGTACTATCAAAATGTTTTGTTTTTATCACTTAATTTTTAATGGCTATATCGATAACTGCATGCATGATAAGATCACTACTTGCACTTATTGGACAAACAGATACGTAAAAGCAATAATATTTACTTTTTAATCATTGCAGTGTCAACTTTTATAAAAAAACAGAATATTTTTGGTTATAGTGCTGATATCTAAAAAATACCAGATTTCTCTCGAAATATTGGAACTGGCGACTATACTCAACCATTGTACAGGAGGTCCTAAAAGGTATGGTCATAAATGAAGGATCTAGTAGATTGGACTAAAATAAGGTCAGAATTTCCTATAAAAATGTCTCCTATCTCCCCCCGTTAGGGAACTACAACCACCCAAATGGGAAGCCTGAGGATGGGTTTTCATTGAATATTTCAGAAGCCGTTAAAGATAAAAACATGAAATTCAGGTTCTAAAGTAAAGTTTATGTGCTGAATCGCAATTTTACCTTATAATCGTAGATAGTTCAACCGGTGCGTCAAAAGTAGGGGAGGGTGTGGTAAAAAAGGACTTAACTTTTTTTTCAATAACTTTTATTGCATTTTTGCGTCGGATTAGGGAAGCTTGAGATCTCTGGCGAAAAGAGGTACTCTTAGATGCACCAATTCCGAGTTAAAATTGATATTTCCATGTCAGAAAAAGAGCCTATTACCTGGCTTCTGCCAGGTGCAATGATAATTAATCAAATGTCAACACACAAGTCAAATTTAAAAGTTCAAAAAATTGCGGTCGATGCATTATGCCAAATTTTAATTTTGTTGAGTATGCGAATATGCATTTAATGTATGGCTTAGCTTCTGGTAACGCTAGTGAAGCGGCTCGCCTTTACGCAGAACGATTTCCTGATCGATACTTGCTTGATCGCAGAACTATTGAACGAGTTGATCGCAATCTGCGGGAATCAGGTTTATTGTGTCTTGCTTTTTCAAATTGTGTGCTTATTATTGGATATCCTTTAGGTAGCCTTATATCAAAACCTGCAGAAGTAGGTCGTCCAGGAACTGCTTGTACCATTGAAATGGAAGAAAATATTTTGGACCTAATAACAAACGATCCAACTAATAATGTAAGGAAATTGGCAGCACCACTTCATACTTGCAAATCGTTGGTGCATAGGGTACTTCAAGAGCAATTACCCCATCGCTACCATTTCCAAAAAGTTCATTCTATGTGACCCGATGATTATCCTGCACGAGTGGAATTCGCTAATTGGTTTCTACAAAAGCAACAAGAAGATTGTAAGCAAAGTGCTTTTTACAGATGAATCGGGATTTTCTAGGGATGGTGTAATAAACTCCCATAATCATGGGATGAGGATAACCCGCATGCGATAATTCAGACTAAAAACCAACATAAATTTTTGATAAATGTCTGGATGGGAATTATCGGGAATTATTTGATTGGACCATATGTCATTGACGGGCGGCTAAATGGTGAGAAATATTTGCAATTTCTTCGAGATGATTTAAATAATTTATTAGAACAAGTTCCGTTACATATTCGCAACAATATATGGTGAATGCACGACGGTGCTCCATCACAATTCAGCAACATTGCTAGTGAAATTTAGATAACCAGTTTCCTAATCGTTGGATAGGTCGAGGTGGGCTATTCCCGTGGCCACCCCGATCACCAGATCTAAATTCCTTAGACTTGTTTCCATCGGGCCACCTTAAATATCTCGTTTATTCGACTCCTGTACAAACTAGAGAAGAGCTGTTAGAAAAAATTTTCTTTCACTGCGCTGAAATAAGGAATAATCGCGGCATGTTATTTAGGATTCAAAGGGATTTCCTCACTAACTTAAGGAAATGCATAACTGTACAAGATGCCCACATCGAACATATTCCCTAGTTGAAATTACGCATGGATTTTATTTTTCCTTTAAATTAATATTTCCGATTTTTTTAGCTGTATTTTGCGATTGTTTTCTTAATTTGATAAATAAAAATAGGTTTTTTGCTTCATTTGATGATCATGTTTTCTTTAATTATTATTTAATTGTATGGTCATTTAAAAATATCTGGATATTTTGAAGTATTGCTAATAACCGTAATAATATTAGGTAATAGTCTCTTTTTCTGACAGGGATATTCTTTATCGATTTTAACTCGGAATTGGGGCGTCTAATCGTGTTAAACTAAGAGCACCTTTTTTTCGCCAAAGATCTCAAGCTTCCCTAATCCGATGCGAAAATGTAATAAAAGTTGTTGCAAAAAAAGTTAAGTTCATTTTTACCACGCCCTCCCCTACTTTTGACGCACCGGTTGAATTATCGACGATTATAAGATGAAATTCCGATTCAGCACATAAAGCTTACTTTAGAACCTGAATTTCATGTTTCTATCTTTAACGGTTTCTGAAATATTCAGTGAAAACCCATTGGGTGGCTGTAGCTCCCTAGCGGGGGGAAATAGGAGACATTTTTATAGGAACTTTTGACCTTAATTTGGTCCAATCTACTAGATCCTTCATTTTTGACCATACCTTTTGGGACACCCTGTATATTGCGAGAAAAATACAGAAATGAAATTATAGTAAACTTTTTCTAATTTTATATTATTTTCTTTTTCTCTTCTGGATAATATTCCAAAGTTGTACTTGAGACACCTGTAAACATCTATAAAAAATCATTCAGTCTGAATAACCCACAGTCAATTGTATTTAAAATTAAACACTTTTTTATTATGTATAAAACAAATTAAATTTTCTTACCTTTTTGAAGAGGTTGACAACAAACTACACATACAAAACAAGGCAAATGATAAACGTGCTGCTGAGCTCTCATAACCATTTCTTGTGGTAAAAGTCTATCTCCACATCTTGAACATTTTACTCCAAATATCCTTCAAAAAAACAAGCGTTTTTAATAACAAGTTTGCTATCGTTTAATCATGTATATTTTAATATTGTACCCTAGTACATATAAAATAAGGACGATAATAAAATAATAATAAAAATGCTTGGGTGATATTAGCTGCTGTGAACCATTGCGAAGTAAGACGGTACGGACAGTGAACTTCAAGGGGTTACGAGTAACATCAGTGAGCCAGACGAGCTCAAATCGTTCCGCTAACTCATCGTTAACTCGGAAAACTCGTTGTTATTAGGAACAATGAGGTAAAAGCTCCTGATAACCCGTCTCTATCGGATAGAGACAAAGGCAAGGTGAAGGAGCTGCAGCACGGACGTCCCTATAGGACGCTTCGAGTGGACTGATAAAATCAGGGATGCAATTATTTATTGCTACCAAGAGTCCGAGCGACGTGTAGACGATATATATGCATTTTTTTGGTGCCAAAAAGATACAGAGCAACAAAACATTTCCAGCAAAAGAATACGAGACTACGGGGCATATCTTGCAGATCCGGCTACGTTTGAACGTCTCGAAAACAACTTGAGACAGTGGTTCAGCAAATCAACTATCCTGCGGAAGACATTCTTGTGAGCAACGATGTTGGACTTCATGAGCGAAAGATTAAAATACGTGGAAAGTATATATAAACCAAAAAGACCTCGTAAATGCTAACAAACGTTTTGGAACTGAGAAAATATATCCATGGAGACACTAAACAACGCGGTCTACCGCTTTGCCCCAGAATTAATGCCAAACCAACCACATGGTGATGCACATAATAGAATAAAGAGAAATAAAAAGCGTGTAGACCAGGTTTCAAGAAAAATTCAGGAGGCTAGGCAACAAGCTTATTGTATTCAGTGTGTGACTGAATATATTACAAGTGGACGATCATTCACAACCAAGAAAAATAGCACAGTTCGTCATACCCATCCCACACTTTTTAAAGATTTATTGAATACTATCAAACAGCATTGTCTAGAATGAATACGAGCTTTAGTGGTGGTAAAGAAATGCCTTGCAAAGCAAATAAAATCTGTTGTTGATTATAGGGTTTTCTTCGCACAGCATCTTGCTTACTCGAGGAAGAAATAACCAAAGTTGAAACATCGCCGACTATAGAACAAGTAGCCAAATTCTGGAAGGATAAGAGATAAAGAAGCTATTAAAAGCAGACATTTCTGCACTAGATTGCTTCGGAACGTACTGCTTACAGTTCCAACAGCAGAACCAAGTTAATCATGCGATCACAAAGGAAGTGGTTCTAAATGCCATTAAAGGCACTAAAAGCTTTGTCACCCCAGGACCAGATACCATCAGCAATTTCTCGTGGAAAAAATTCTCCACGAACATCTTGCTAGAATATTTATACCAATTCCTAAGTGATTTGTAAAGAGAAGAACGGTACTTATTGCAAAAAAAGGCCACTGCACCAGTTCCAAAAACTATAAACTGATCATGTGCTTTGTAACTTTTGTTACAAAATATTCATTCGCATTATCTACAGCAGATTACTTAGCGCGATTGAACCGGTTCTTCAAGATATCAGGGAGCACCGTGAAGTAGGAAAAGGATCTGAAGTTTGCAAGGAGAACCTTCCAATTGATAAATGTATCACCCAGGACTCCGTACAATACAAAAGAAATTTGACCATGGTGTGATCCTGATCCTTC
This sequence comes from Pachyrhynchus sulphureomaculatus, assembly GCA_019049505.1. NCBI lineage: Eukaryota > Metazoa > Arthropoda > Insecta > Coleoptera > Curculionidae > Pachyrhynchus > Pachyrhynchus sulphureomaculatus. The sequence goes on along the minus strand of CM032453.1, from coordinate 80,140,909 downwards.
ATCTATTAGGAAGGCTAAAAGTGGCTTCTCTTTAGATTAACTGCATAGAACGTCTAATGCCGCTCTCGAAAACTTAATTTACCATAACATCAGGTACCGACAAGGTAGGAACTGAGCACCGTGAAGTAGGAAAAGGATCTGAAGTTTGCAAGGAGAACCTTCCAATTGATAGATGTAGATTGTAGATGTATCAGCCAGGACTCCGTACAATACAAAAGAAATTTGTCCATGGTGTGTTCCTGATCCTTCATCTATTAGGAAGGCTAAAAGTGGCTTCTCTTTAGATTAACTGCATAGAACGTCTAATGCCGCTCTCGAAAACTTAATTTACCATAACATCAGGTACCGACAAGGTAGGAACTGAGCCGGTGAGTTTTAGAAGAGGAGTCTTTCAAGATGATTCATTAAACCCACCTTTATTCTGTGTTTCGCTACTTCCTCTCTCATTTACTACACGCTAAACCCGTGGGTATAACTATGCATTACATAACATCGCATGCAAGGAACCAGGAAATCACAGGCGCTATCGTAAAGATCCGGAGTACATGCAGTTATCTGATGAGAACATTCTACACCACTAGACATTGCACAACATCGCATGTCAGATACAGCCACTATTAAAACACAGCTTTGTAGTAAGAGTAAAAAAATATCTGGACGGCAGAGCTCACAGGACGTAATAAAGTTGCTGCTACCAATATGCTGGCTTTACTGGTACCTCTCTATTTCTTTGGAGTAATCAAGTGGACCAGAGAAGAACTACGAGATTTGGATTAGCACACGAGAAATCATGCAAATGAATAGAAGTGTTCATTTTCGATCCTCTGTTCCCTGAATATACCTTTTACGTCATCAAGGTGGAAGAAGACTTTTGAGCTTAGAGTGTCTGCATAATCGGGTCTTCGTGAGAATAGAGTGTAAGGTTGCAAAGAGGTCCGATGCTCTCCCAGAATTGGTCTGCGGCCATGAACAGAGAGGAGTGGGACCTTTTCTGTTTGCGGCTACGGAAGATGCAGTGGAAAAACTTGGTCTAGTAGTAAACTTCAGCAACTTAATCGATCAACAAAAAAAGAGTTACATCCTAGATTTAGAATCACCTAGACTTAAAGCAGACATTAAAATAGCAGAACAATAACAATTTTATAGGTAACACATAGAAAAACTCTAGGAGTATTTTACAGGAACGTCCATTCGCTGTAGCTGTCGAAAAAAGTAACATTTAGTTTCCTACAGTCAGGAAGTCTTAAGTCGGAGACCGAGGAATTTTTGACGAGCTTGTTAGAATGGTTTGATTAATACCCTATTGTATTGTAGTCGATTTACCGAACTAGCGGACTTTAAGTGTAGGACATGCAACAAAGAACCAGAATTACTAATAACATCCATCGTTATAACGCAGCGGTGCGTGCCCTATATTACCATCTTAGACATTCGTCAGGTATTGATGATGTTCCCAGACTGCCGTATCTTCCGGGAAAGATATAGTCAGTTGTAGAAAATGACGGATGCCGGATTTACTGAAAATTTGTCTTTTCGACAACAAGACGTTTGCAAGCCAACCAACCTGATATAGTACTTCTCGATAAAGAGCAAAGAAAATCTATGTAATTAAGTTTTCCGCACCCGTAGGAAAAAATATAGTAATTACAGAGAAGGAAAAACGATCTATGTACAAAGATTTAAACTACGAACTTCGTGCTTTGTTTCCTGAACATTCATTAACAAGGGTGGTCCTAATCATCGTTGTAGGTGGAATTAAAAACATATTCCTAAAGAACCTTAAAAAGATACCCGTTTACTGTGCTTCAGCTAATTAACTAGCAATAAAAATGCAGAGGGCAGTTATCTTTGGTTTTCTCAGATTGCTCAGGCAGATGAATTCGGAACCTGAACTAACCGAACGGATGTGCGGTGTGATCATCATTTTCCGACCATACCGCGTGACAGCCACAGGATTTATCGTGTCGGATTTTTTTTTCCTTTTTAGATAATTATAATAATAGTAATAATACACATTCCAATAAACCTGTACTTATTTATAAGGCTGCTTAATACAGAAAAGATGAATTTGGACGTAAAGAATATTTTGTAATAATTTCATGTCACATGATACACCGTTTATTTAACGATGTTAAAAAATCTTATGAAATCGGAATTACTACATTTTCTTTCTGTATATACAGGGTTTTTCTAATATCTTGTTATTATAAATTTTAGAAAAAAAAAAACTCAAGAGTCGGGTAATAAAGGGTTTTTTTTCTAATTGATTTGTATAGGGCAGGGGTGCTCAAACTTGAACTGCTGGCGATCTACCTCAATATTGTTAGACTACGATCGATCGACTCTGAGAGGCTGCAAATAAGTGTGATGCAGGATTGTCGTCTAGGTAGGGTGTATCGTGGCATAGATATTAGTTTTCCGCACAATATGCATTTTTTTAGTCAAGGTAAGTGTAGGTCTGCTCTAAAATGACAATGAAAAAACTCATAATTATTCAGAATTGCGAGTTTATTGGCTCTTAAAAAACAAACGAGTTCTAGTGTCTAAACTTAACTAAAGAGTGACTTTGGATGTTGAAGCGTGGCACTGCATGTCCTCAGCATACTTTTCATAAGATGGTACATAATTACCGAGTGTTAATCGCAAGCATGATGACATATGTTCGTCAGTTAGTCGATTGCGATATTTTGACTTAATTATCTTCATTTCAGAAAATGCAGACTCGCACAAGTAAGTTGACCCAAACATTGCCGTCAGTTGAAGGGCGATTTGCCTTAGATTCGGATATTTATCTTCAGATATAAAATACCAGAATTTTGTATCAGATGCTGTGGCTTTGAGATGTATATCTGATATAATCTGCACTAACTCATTTTCAACAGAACATGAGTCCATGTTAAACTGACTTGCTATTTCAGTAGCTAATTCCTCAATGTTTTTACACGAAAAAGGATAACTCATAAATGATGCGATATTTGCCAATTTACTGAAATCATAAAAACGTATTTCGAATTGGCCCAAAATATTTGATAATTATGCCTCATAAATATCATAATTTAACTGAGGAATCCTTGTTTTCAAAGACGGAAAATGTTTCAGATCCTTTCTTTTCAGTTGATCTATCATAAGTTGCAATTTACTTTTGAATGCGTTTATTGCGCTAATCATCTCAATAATAGTTTTTTCCTTTACCTTGAAGCTCCAAATTAATGGTGTTTAAATGCATTGTGATGTCTGCCAAAAATGCCAAATCAGTCAGCCATCTTCCGTTTTTCAGCATCTGAGTGTCATCACCTCTTTCGTCCAGAAAAGCTGTTATTTCGGGCAATAATTCTTGAAACCTTTCTAGGAATTTTCCGCGACTTAACCACCTGACGTCCGTGTGAAGAACTAAATCAGTGTGTTCAGCTGACTCACTATCTTCCAACTGCAATTTAAAGAGCCGTCATTGCAAGTTACGTGCACGGATAGAATTCACAATTTTTATTGCGATGTCCATAATTTCCTCCATGTTTAGAACTTTTGAACACAAAACTTGTTGATGTATAATGCAATGGAAGGAGAAAAATGAAGGGAAATCATCATTAGCTCGACACAATGCCACAAAACCGTTTTCGTTTCCAGTCATTGCTGGTGCTCCATCGGTTGTAATGCACACTAGTTTATATATTGGTAGCTTGTAGTTTGTTACAAAATTGAAGAAAACGTCATATATATCTTCGCCACGGGTCTTTCCTTTCAGAGGAATTATTGTCAAAAACTCTTCCTTAGCCGACATGTCATTGAATACCATTCGAATAAAAATACACAGCTGGGCAGTGTCTGTCATATCGGTGGATTCGTCGAACTGTAAAGAAAAGTATGTACATTCCATGATATCATGTTTTAGTTTATCTGCCATGTCCTGACTCATGACTTCAATACGCCTTGTGACAGTCGGACGAGATAACTGAAATTCTCTAATAGCAGACATAATCTCTGTTTTATTTTTAAAATCTCCAAATAAAGTCTCACCCGCTTCAATAAATGCTTCCTTCACAACCAATCCATCATCAAATGGTTTCTTGTGTTTCGCCAATATATGAAATATTTTAAATGATCGTTGCAGCTTTTGATTGTTTGGCTGGTCTTGTGAACATGGTTTGTTCTTTTTTCAAACAAGTTATCAATTCACGTACTTGTCGTTTTTTTAATTCACTCTGTGACGGAAAATCCTTTTCATAGTTTTTATGAACCGTTTTATGATGCCTCTCTAAGTTCCCACGCTTAGGTATTGCAACTACCGCACGGCAAATGAGACAAATGCACTTATCCTTTACCATACAAAAGAAAAATTCTTCCTCCCAATCGTTATTAAAATGATAAGTTTTACTTCTCTTCGCCGCACTCATTTTGGACTATTTATTAATAAACTTTTTATCGATGTATCGCCTTCAAGTTACAACTCAGACTGACCCCTATTCCTGCAGGCGCAACATTTATATCGGCGCGAACGAAGTCTCGAATGTTCCCGTCAAACACGTCTCCCGAAGTTTCTAGAAAAATCGGCGGGAATCAAAAACGCGGCTTTTCTTTGACAAGTACCGCGCGTTCCTTTGATAAAGCCGCCTTTTGCCGCTAGCAGGGGGTTATTACGATAAAAAAAGAAAGTGATGAGGGGGTTATTCTGGCCTAATTGTGGATCGAATAAATTTTAGTAGTTTATTCATTACATTTTGTTTTAGTTACCTAAAACAAAATCTGTGAATAGTTCTATATCGGAATTTTTTTCTCGAGATCGACTCAAAAAGCACTCGCGATCGACATGTCGATCGCGATTGACCGTTTGAGCACCCCTGGTATAGGGTGTACTCAAATAGATAATTTTTAATACGAATTAAGGTTTGACACTTTTTTATATCATGTATCATGGTTCGTATTTGTTATGCAAATTTTCAAACATAATTACCTGTTGGTCTTTTTTATATATTAAGTTGTAAGAATACCTGCAAATTTTTGAGCATCTTGACTGAAATATAGTGCTATAGTAGGATCCGTAAGCTTTCACGACTTTAGCCAGGTTATCGTCCCGACTCTTGCTTAGTCCTCTAAAATACCACTTTTTGGACTTGACTCGTAGATAAGTATTTGTCCTATCTTGAACCTCAAGTTAATTAAAAAATAGGTCGTTTATCGTTACATCAGTATTACTTGAATTTTAGGCGTTTCATATTTTTTACTCCGAATAATGCGTTTTTACTCAAATACATGAAAGTACACCTGAACAGGGAAGAAAATATCGACATATTTTTCCGACACAGAGTATGAAAAAGAATAAAAATACTTTAATAATATAGGCCTGGTGCAATGCCGGCACATCTCTGTTAAATATTCGTTTCTGGGCTTTGAAAAGCGTCGGGACGCGTCTAATATGAGTTTCGTAAGGCGTCGGAGCATTTAATAAAAGCGAAGTCTCTTTGTTGTTGAAAACCGTAGGGGAGCTTATTCTTTGGGCCTATTATGTGTTGAGAAACGTCTGCTTGTCGAAAAGCTATATTTAAAATTTGGAGGTTTTTGTTGAAGAAAACTTAAGCCTAAGACTTTTAAAGGAAATAACTGCTTTTCTTGCATGCATTTCCGATCTTTTTTTTTTGAGTGATATTACTCACTGCTAATTCACAAAAGAAACTTATACTTAATTTTTACCATACTGATAGTCTGGAATAACACAAATATCTATTAAACTTTCAAACAGGTCGGTTATGCTTTTTGTGCATTTTTTAAAAACATTTTATATTATAGAGGTTGACACTAAAAAGCTGGATTTGGGTAACTTTTTTTTAATCGAACACCTTGTATATTCAACTTTCAATTGATGGAGCTTTTTAATAAGAATTCAGCGATATGTTTGATGGGTCTAGCTTTAAAATTAAATAAAAACTGTGTTTCTAAGAAAAAACATTAACTCACCAAATCTTATAGGTTTCGCTGAATCTGTATTTATAAGTTCTAGTCATAAGTTGATAGAATTTTGTGCCAGGCCCTTGTTAGGTCGTATAACGTTCAGCGATCTGCGGATATTTGCATTGACAGTTGGCGCTAGTATAACGCCGCAGGTATTTTAGTTAGGGCCAAGAAACGAATTATTTCTCTTTTGATTGTTCTCATAAAAATATAAATATTGGCTTGTAACATATGTATTGTCACTTAGGTATTAAAAAAAATCGGTAAAAAATTGTGTAAGTACCATATAGCTTTTTTTTCCATTTGTGGATAGAAGTACAAACTTCATAAATTCTGACATTGATGCTAACATACAGCGTTTAGTAAAGTCGATGAACCGTAGCATATATATTCTAAATGTAACATTAGCCCAGGTTACTTAATATATTCAGTTAAATTGATTCAGCCGATACTTGGTGGAAATCCATAACTAGAAGTTTTGCAAGAAGTAAATTACTAATTAAATTTCCACTATTTTTTTTTTTATTTTTAACACCATGACATGTTTCGCTGTACGACAGCTTTTTCAGATGGTTTCCACCATCTGGTGGAAACCATCTGAAGAAGCTGTCGTACAGCGAAACATGTCATGGTGTTAAAAATAAAAAAATTAGTGGACATTTAAGTAGTGTTTTACTTCTTGCAAAACTTCTATATTCAGTTACTTTTACTAGCACTTAGATATTGTTATTGTGCATATCTAATGTTGTTTCTTAGCCGCGCTATTTTTAATCAAATTATTTCATGTATCGCCTTTAAAGAACAAAGAACAATTTTATATATGAATGAAAGCCATTTTTTTCCGGATACTAATTTTTAGGTAGAGTTCTTTTTTGTCTATTCTCTGCTAAATTTTTGTAATATTGGCAACATTGTTCTTACATTTTTATTTTTAATTTTGGTAAAATGTTGAAATTTTACTTACAGAAAATATTTACTTTGAATTAATGATAAATTCTGGTTTCAAGCTTAATCAAATACTGTGTATGTTATGTTTTTGTCTTGGATGTACAATATAATCCTCGTTTTTGCAATATACATATTATATTTTTTGAATTCAAGCTGTTTTAAAGCTATTTTTTGATCCAATAAAAGTTTTGACATGATAACATTGACTGACAAGATTAAATTTTAATATGTACCTACGCAAAATTTTTAGGAACTTTTAAATGACCGTGAGAAGTAAGGCTTAGTAGCTGTAACATTATTATATCCCATTAGCCTTTGCTATGTTCAACGCTTCCAGCGTTGTATTTCCATCAGGTAGAAGTAATACTTTATTTAGAGAGATTGGCTTTACGGCGTCTACAAAATGTTTCATCCATTTCACAAATCAGTTTGAGATAACATAGCCAGTGTTCAGAATGGTGACAACACTCTCAGAAGGTGTACCATTGCCCAATTCAGGATTTTGTCTCATTTTTTTGAATATAAGAATTGGTGGCACAAACTGCCCAGCCACACTGACACAACACAAGGCCTCTTTCTTTGATAATATACAGTTTTGCCTTTTTTTTTTAAATTTTTCAAAAATTTTAGAATTTGAAAAAAAAGTCTTTAATGTGCTTCTACATGACTCCACGAGTCACTGTTTTAATATATGCAGTGAATTTTATATATATATATATATATATATATATATATATATATACATATATATATATATATATATATATATATATATATATATATATATATATATATATATATATATATATATATATATACATATATACATATATATATATATATATATATATATATATATATATATATATATATATATATATATATATATACAGTACAATCCCGATTATCCGAATCGCGATTATCTGAAATCCGGCTTATTCGAAACAGACGATGAGTGGTTTCCTTAAGGCGTCGGGGACTCCCCGACGTCTAGAATTGCACTGCTGTTTATGTTTTGGTTAGTCGACAAGTATTATAAGTTACTCATTACGTCTATTATCGCAGAGTTTCGTTTTTAATAGATATTTTACAAAATGGAGCGTCATAATAATAAGCGTAAACGTGTTGTTATTACCTTAAAAGAGAAACTTGAAGCAATTCAACGTTTAGATAATGGTGAACTTCCTAAAAATATAGCGAAGGATTTAGGTGTAGCCGTATTTCAGAGTGGAGAAAAAATCGCGACAAACTTGAAAAATAGTGTAGTGATTTGTCATCGCCCACACAGGCACGAAAAAGTATGAAAAGCGGTGAATACCAAAAAGTGGATGATTCTTTATTTTTATGGTTTACACAGAATCGAGAACGTGGAATACCAATTTAAGGAACAATTTTAAAACATAAGGCAGTGAGTTTACGTGAAGAGTTGCCGGTTATTGAAGCGCCAGTAAATTTTTCTGCAAGTGATGGATGGCTAGACAGGTGGAAAAAAAAAGACATCGTGTACGTCAATTGAAAGTTTGTGGAGAAAGATTGTCGGCTGATGTACTCGCTGCAAAAAAATTTGCAGAGAATTTTGAGCAGCTTATGAAAGAACATGGTTTACAACCAGACCAAATCTATAATTGTGATGAAAGAGGCTTGAACTACAAAATGTTGCCGTCAAATACCTTAGCTTCAGAAACAGAAGCTGGAGCACCTGGTTACAAACGTAGCAAAGAACGTATTACTGTTCTTGCATGCAGTAATGCTTCTGGAAGACACAAACTCCCGTTATTATGTATTGGTAAGTCAGCAAATCCACGAACCTTTAAGAATATTCGTCCCAATGCTTTTCCTGTTTTGTATAAAAATCAAAACAATGCCTGGATAAACGCGACTCTATTTAAAGACTGGTTTTTTGGAGATTTTATTCCCAAAGTGGAACTTTTTTTAAAAGAAAGAATGTATTCTGTTATTAAATAACGCCCCCACTCACCCAAGTGCGGAGCAACTTGAAAGTGGGGAAATAAAACCAATGTGTTTGCCTTCTGCTGTAAGTTCTTTCATTTAGCCTATGGATCAGGGTGTACTGGAAAATTTAAAACGCAATTATAGGCGTTTGTTATTGGAGCATATTTTAGAAGAAGTAGATGAAGGTGGCAATCTTACTGATTGTCTAAAAAAGATAAATTTGAAAAATGTTATATATTGGATAGCTTCAGCCTGGAATCAAGTAAAGAGTAATACTCTGGAAAAATCTTGGTCAAAATTGATTCCACAAGAGGAGAGACATTACTCAGAGGCAGAAACAGAAGATAATGAAAGTTTATATCAAATTATTACAAGAATATCAGGATGTAAAAGTGTTATGGAAACCGATGTTTGTGAATGGTTAAACAGTGATAGTGTGGAAGATGAAATGACTGACCAAGAATTAATTAAAAGTGTATGCAAAAATGCTAATAAAATAGACAGTGATAACGATGATGGTAACGAAGTAGAAGCTACTGACAATATTCTAGTAAAAATGTCACATTCAGAAGGACTAGAGGCCCTAGAAAAAGCGTTAACATGTAGAACAACAAGAAAATGCAACCGCCGCGGACGTTTTGCTTATCAAATATTAGAGAGACATTGCAGCCAAAAACAGAACTAACGCAAAACGAGTGCAGGTAAAAATTACCTCATTTTTAAGACATTAAAGTTAAGAATGAAACTGTTTTATTTTCGATTTTCTGTAAATATACATAAAATAAGTAAACTAATTGTTCTATTCTTTGTTTTAATAAATACCTATGTACGTAATAGCATATCGTATAAATGCTTTTAAGTCAATCTGCAATGTTGTATTCATTCTAAACTTCTGTTTTATAAAAAAATTCCGATTAACCGAAATTTCATTTATCTGAAATCACTTTGGTCCATATTATTTCGGATAATCGAGATTCTACGGTATATATACTAGATGTCTCATAATAACATATTATTATAAACGCTTTGGAAAAGTTTTACACAAAAAAATTCTATTCGGAGGATCTATTTTATCTTGTTACAAGCGGCATGTAAAATTATGTGTATCAGTATGTCTCATATTAGATAAGAAAGTTAATAGTGTTGAAGTAGTTTTTGTGTTATTAAACGAATTTATCAATTTGTGTTGAATTCACCAAAAGTATGTAAAACTTAGAATTGATCTAGTTGCTTCGAATTTAAAATATCTAGTTGTCCAGTTGATTGAGAGGTGACACTGCTATACTTTCTATTATAAATGTCACTATTTTTTTTTATTTTATAAATTTAATTATAAATAATCATCAACTTTTCTTTCTTTTACTATAACTTTAGATGACTCACTACTAATCTTGTCCTTTTAAACTCCTAATTGCCATATTAGATGAGTACTTAAACCTTATTAGTGAATTAGGTAGTTAATAAAACACATAAAATCTTTGACAAACTACTACAAAATTTAATTTAATGTGAGGAGATTCTAAGTTCGATAGTTTTCTTTGAAAAGTCGCATTACGGTTTCAGACAATTCACTTTCGTTAATCGTAAAAAATCTAATATCAGTCGACAAATTGTGTCTACTCGATACTACATATAAACATTAAACATTTGCGATGATATAAAATTAATTTTAACCCTTGACTTTCACGACATCTTGAAAAACTTGTTGCTAATTTTGTAGCCTTTAAAATTTATTTGACTCAGGTAAAACATATTAAGAAATTCCTAGGGATATTCATATATTGAAACTATTTAGTAAAGTAGTACACATATTATAATCTAGAAAATTATTACGCTTAAGTTTGTTTGGAAGCTTAGCGTTACAATGTAAACAAACGTCACAGATGAATTTTTGATGATCTTTGAAGACAATTTTCATGGCACTCTTAAAAATCGAGAGGAATAAATTGGGAACAATTGTTTTCTCACTATGGCTGCGGCTACAGTAGCCCACGTTTAGGTGTGGATTGAATTAATTTGTAATCTTAAACTATACCGCAAAGAAAAACAGTGAATGAAATAGGATGTATAAATCTGGTTTACTCTAACACCAGTAATTTACTAAAAAAGAGTTTGTGAGAAATTAGCATTCCAAAAATACAATTTCCACCAAACGCGCAGAAAAAATTTAGATGACACTCACGACCCGTGATGAATTAGGTACAAGGACGATATTTGGGTCCTTTACATTGTGTTATTATATTCTAAATTTTAAATGTATATCTTGTGCGGCTATAATTAAAAAAATAATTTTTTGTATACTACTTTTTAATTGTTTTCTTTTGGACTATACATCATTCTTTAATTTTCAAATTTTTTTTGTTGACTGCATGTTGTTCCCTGTATCTTTTATTTTTAATGTTCAATAAATTTATATAAGTATATTGGTACATATATTACTCTGTGCTAGTTTTAAGAAATAAATCTTTACATGAAAAAAATTAACTTAAGCTTCGTTACCAAACCGAATATTCTAGAATTTCATTGAAGTTTTTGGGTAATTTATTGGATTTTAAATTAAAAAGTTGTAAAGGGAAAATTCTAGAATTTTCTTTAGGGCAAGTAAATAATTTAGTCACTAATCTATAATGGCTGAGTTTACTAAGTTCCAGTTGATATTATTTATAGAGTATTCATCCATGTAAAATGTTTCATGCGATGTTCTCATGTATCGTTTTAGTTAATTTTAATTTATATGTATACAGTATTTTAAAATAAATAACAGATAAAATAACTAATGAAGACTAGAATGTATAATCCAAAAATTTTGCCACAAATATATACTATGATATAAAACAAGTCTTCTGATTTCACATTAAACCCAAGAAAATTATAAAAAGAATATAATTGTTACATGTTCAAAGAAATAAAAGGAAAAAAGTATATATATATATATATATATATATATATATATATTTTTATATATATATATATATATATATATATATATATATATATATATATATATATATATATATATGTATATATATATATATATATATATATATATATATATATATATATATATATAATCCTAATCTAGGATGGATACTCTATAAATAATTTCGGCTGGACCCTGGATTGGTAAACTCGGCTCTTATTCTTACCTATCATAGTCAGCCTTACAGTATAACTTCATATTCCTAGTATAACAAGAATGAGCTAAAAGTACTCCACACACGCTACAAGAAAGACAATGTTCGTGCCAGCTGGCGTCGGCTACTCTCATGAGGTACCTATCATGGATTTTTTGTCCACATCCTTCACACATTTCATAAGTTTTTTTCGCATTTTATCATATGGGGATTTGGCAACTCTGAAAAAATAAAAATAAAGTGTTACTACATAAGTTAGTTCTGTTTTCTAGTTACTGAGAAAGTTTTTTTTGCAAATATATATGTAAATAGTGCGACCATTAATTTTCCGGGTTGATGTATGACATAAACTAGTGGACTCATATAGAAGTTTAATATGCCATTTTAAAGCTGTATACAATCTCGGCTTTGATTTCATATTTTAGCGAGTAATATATTGATACCTGAGGTTATCATTAGCTTATTCCATCCATAGTCGGATGCAAACCTCCCCAAGTTGTCTCCATTGAGCTCTGTTGTTTACCTTTTGTATTTAATCTTTTCCCGCTCATCTTTTTATGTCGTCCGTCCATCTTGTCTGTGGTTTACCTCTGCATCTTTTATGTTCTTTAGGCGTCTATTCAACCATATGGCACTTCCATCATCATTCAACCTTGCGATATGCCCAGCCCAATTCTACCTTAATATACATATTCCCTGTATTACATCTGCCCCTTTTGGCCTTCTTCGTATATCGCTGTTAGGAATGGAGTCTAATATTTAGTATTCTCCTCTCCATTGCTCTTTGGGTTATTTGGCGTTTATATATTGTGCTTTTATATACACCCCACGTTTCAGTGCCATATGTTAATACCAGCAGTACATATTAATCGAACACTCTGATTTTTATTGTATTTGCGATGTCCAATTTAAATGTAGATTCTGAACGCAGACCAAGCTAACGAGACTCTTCTATCCAAATCAGCCTTTAAATTATTTTTTGATATTTCGATTTTTTGTCCTAAGTATATGAATATTTATTCCTTTCCTATTCTTTTACCTTCTATTAACAGTTCTTGGCTGTTATCTTCAGTTTCGTTGTTCAAATATTTGGTTTCGGTGAAGTTTATTTTTAGACCCATTTCTCGAGAGTTGTTATTTAATTCTGTCAGCATTTCTTGCAATTCTTCTTTTATAATGGCGAGCAGAGGGACATCATCTGCGAACTTTAAGTGATTTAATCGTTCACCGTCTATTAGCATTCCTTTATTTTCCCACTTTAGCAATTTGAACATGTCTTCTAGAGTCAACGTGAACAGCTTTGGGGATATTGACTCGCCTTGTCTACTCCTCTTTTAATTTTAATTTTATTTGTTTTTTCTTCAAGCATTATTTGTGATGTGGCATTTTCATGTATGTGTTGAAGAAGAGATGTATATTTTTCGTCGGGTGTGCTATTACTTAAGGCGTTAAGAACTGGCCATATCTCTATCGAATCAAATGCTTTTTCATAGTCAACCATTGCTATCCACAAGGTGACCTTATATTCATTTGCTTTTTCTACTAGTAGTCTAATTGTTTGAAAATGGTCCAAAGTGCTGCATCCCCGTCTAAATCCCGCTTGTTCACGTTCACCTGACATACGGTATTTTATTTAACGTTCAAGAAATTTAATTGTTGAAATTTTAACATGAAACAAGTAGCTGTAATTAAATTTCACGCAAAACTTGGCACAAATACCATAGAAATATTCAAAACGATGAAAAAAGTGTATGGCAATGATTAGTTAGAGGAGGAAAGTTTAAAAAAGACAAACACACAGGAAGAATAATATAAATTGCGACACTAGAAATTATTCAAAGCATTGATAAATTAATGACAGAAACTATTGGAATAATTATGGGAGGATATCTACATAGAGACTTTAATTAAAAATCAAAAATTATTCAGAGTAGAATATTCCAGCTTTCTGAAATCTTCTGATCTTGGGATAACCGACAAACAAAGTACATAATGGCGGTCATATTCATCACCGCAAAAAATGGTATTATTCATCATAAATTGGCTTAAACTGGTCAAACTATCAATGGCAAGTATTATTTGGAATCATTGAAACGTTTGATCGGTAGAATTCATCGTGTTCGACCTAAATATCTTGATTTAGACAGTTGGTACTTATTACACGGTAATTCAGCACATCACACTTCACTTGGTATTCATCAATCAATGGTGTAGCCAGGTTCAAGAGCCGGAGGGCATATGGATACAAAGAACGTTTCTTTAAAGAAAAGAACATAACACTAAAGGTGGTTGCTTTTAATATCTGTTCGTTTGTTACACTACTGGTGGAATTTTCCAGACGTTTCGCCAAGGTCTTATTTCGTTTTTTCAACGCTGTCAACTTATGGTCTTCCAGATATCCGCTTGTTAGTTTGTCCAACATATGCATTGCGGCAAGGTCCACATGATACACTGTTTACACCCTGATTTCCCAAATGAATTTTGTCTTTGGGATTTCTTAAAATATTAATTAAGAATTTGAATTTGTATCTTGATATTTATTATTGTTTCTTTGGCATTTAAAAGATTTATATTTTAACAAAAATATGTTTGTAGGTTCAATAATTTTTCGATAATATTTTAAATTAATATTATGTTTATTTATCAACATTGTTACATATCAATTGATAACAATATTAAATATATATTAAAAAAAAACGGTTTAATAAGTTTTCTCGGTAAAACTAAATAAATAATTAATGATACTAATGATAAATAAATAAAGCGTTATAAACTATTTGTAAAGTAATTAATTACTTACTTGGTTACACGTGGTTTCCCACTGTCATTTCGACTAGATAATAATTGCGCTATTCTTGGGAAACCCCAATTTATTATAAGAACTTTTTAGATCCCCCAAAAGATGCAATTTAATCTTTTAATCATAAGATCTAAAAAAAACATTTTTTAAAGGCATTAAAGATGACCATATTAGTTTTTTCATGACGCACTCGTTATACGAAATGTAATTTGTAATTACAATCTAAACGTTTCTCATGAGCTATCTTTTCTAGTGAAAGAATTTTTTTACACAGACAACACTTTAAATTTTTTCCTAACTCACCTAAGTCGATCTGTCGATCACTATACAGTTTTTAATTTTTTCGTGTCATTCATTCCCAAAATACTTTTTCTGTGTTTATTGATGAGCTTTTCCTTTGCAAATTTGCCTTTATGTCGCAATTGATTATAATCCAAAGGCATTTTTTATTTAATTATATTTTTTTTATTTTAAAATAGAAGTAATATGGTCTAAAGAGTAAACATACACAAAATATAATAAATATAACCTATAAAAACGTTACTTCTATAGAGCATTCGGTATACGCATTGGCAGCGTTATCACATTTATTTTGATTAAAAGTGTGATTGTATTAGTGTGTGTCTACATATGAATGTTTCCATCTATCGAATACAGTCTCCGACAAAAATAAAATACCCCGCCATTGAGTATTTTAAACTTTTTGCATTTATTGTTGGACTATGCTTTTGGCTCCGATTGTCGTGAGTGAACTACCTTAAAGGGTTAGTTTTGGGAAGTGAAATCGGAAGGAAATTCTTTTTACCACGTCATTGAATGGGATGTTAAATGAAAGCTTGTGAAAATACGATTTCAAAAATATATATAATGTAATACTTGCGCACGGTTTTCTTTGTATTATTTTTAAAAAATTGCTAAAAATCGCTGTTCCTTCCCTTATCTCGAAAAGAACTGAACAAACAATTTTTAAAAAATTCTGGAATATTCTCCATAGGATGTAGATTGAACGAAAATTATCACGAGCGCATTACCTTTAATAATTTATCTGGTATATAAAAAAAACAAAAATTGAAAGGTCATCAGTTTTCAACAAAGATCGGAAACAAACTTTGTTGTTAAACTCATTTGGGGTGTGTTTTGTGAAGTCATTGATTATTTTATGCCCCCATAACAAAAATTTTTATTTTAAAAGCGATCAACGTTCGGAAAACTAATTGCGTAAGTCCGACTACACTTGGCCGGTTACTTTTTTTCATACTATTAACATTTTATGAGGATTACCTATAAACCAGACAAGATTGAAAACAGGAAATCAACGTTTTCAACAGTTTTTTCTTATTTTTAATAGTTTAGCTGGGTTGCTTTATTACAGGTATCTAAATTAGATACCATTTTTGTGAACCAGATGATTGTTTTCATGTTTTGGAAAGCGCCAATACCTTTATTTATCTAAATCATTTTCTTTTTATTTACCTACCTAAGACCTTATTAATTTCGTTCCCACTGTTTTTCTACTTAATTAGTTTACTATATTGTCAGTTAGTTTGTTTTAACTAATTACTAAATGAAATAGTTATTATTACGGCAGTACATGAATTAATTTTGAATTTAAATTAGATAGATATTATTAAAATCTGTAAAATTTAAAATGCTACTGTGCTTATCTTTAAGTTCCTCTTTTCATACTATTAACAAAAAGCCTTTTAGGATAATTAATTCCTACAATGGCTAAAATATACAACGAAAAGCTTTAAAACCTATCCAGACTTTTTTTAAGTGTGTTCTGTCGGCAAGATTTAACAGAATTAAAGCATTTAGCTAGATATCCGGAGAGTTTTCTGAGCATGTACAAAATAAAATACGAAATAGTTTTGGTAAGGTTTTATATAGGTTGCTACCATAATTAGTTCGTGTCACGTGCGGTAACAATTTGTATTAAAAAAAATGTAAATTTTTCAACTGCACAATTGTTATATCTAACATCACTATATCAAATACTTTGTTATTGCACTCGACGTGAGTTTCACCATGTTAGCACCCTAAGAAGTGATGACTGATTAGACCTAAGATTAAAAACTAGACTATTCTATGGCTGCTCAAAAGGAACCAACCGACGACTCACAGACATCTACATAATTCTTGTTATGTAATCATTACATAGGACTATAAAAGATAGATACTATGTAGACATTTAGGCTTTAGTTCCTCGTTTAGTCACTTTTCCTTTGAATGAAGTAATATTTAAAAAAGAAATAGTTGAATTGGTATAAAAGAGTTCCGGGAACCTAATGGCTCATATTTACGTGTAGATCACATTAATTTGAAGAAATAAGGTTTGGAGTTTAATTTATCACGTAGACTGAAAAGTTTTTGGTCTAGCTTCTTAAAACACATTTTCTTTGTAAAATTCTACTTTATTCATCAATATAGTCTCCCACAAGAGCGATACAATCAGTCCAACGCTTTTCTAACATTTCTATACCTTTCTTGTAGAAGGATTTGTCTTTGCCTTCAAAATAGGCCTCAGTTTCGGCAATAACTTCTTCATTGGAACCAAATCTTTTTCCCGTGAGCAATGTTTTGAGGTATGCGAATAGATAATAGTCGCTGGGGGTCAAATCTGGAAAATACGGTTGATGAGGAAGCAATTCGAACTTCAATTCATGTAATCTTGCTAACGTAGCCATTGCCTTGTCTCACGGTGAATTGTCTTGATGAAAGATCATTTCTTGTTCATTTGGTGCCGTTTCTTTGCGATTTCAGCCTTCAAACTCATCGATAACTTTATATAATATTCGCTATTGATTGTTTTTCCCTTCTCAGTATAGTCAATAAAAATTATTTCATGTGCATTCCAAATTACGGAGGCCAAAACCTTCTCAGCCGACTGTTGTGTCTTTGGTCGCTTCAGGTGGCTTTCACCGGCTGCTGTCCACTCAGCTGACTGCCGATTTGATTCAGGTGTGTAGTGGTAGTGTGTTTCAGCCATTATCACATATCGCATGAAAAAATTCTTTTTACTGCGCTTAAACAAGTCCAAACGGCGTTCAGAATCATCAACACGTTGTTGTTTTTGGTTCACTGTGAGCAAACGTGGTACCCATTTCGAACAGAGCTTCCTCATGCTCAAATGTTTATGCAAAATATGTCCAACACGTTCTTTTGATATCTTTAGGGTATCAGCTATCTCACGCAATTTCACTTTACGGTCATCCAAAACAATTTTGTGGATTTTTTTTATGTTTTTAGGTGTAACCACCTCATTTGGGCGTCTAGAGCGTTCAGCATCATTTGTATCTGTACGACCGCGTTTAAATTCAACATACCAGTAAATGGTGAGTGATTTTTCAGCGGCAGAGTCCCCGTAACATTTATCAAGCTTTGCTTGAACGGTATTTTTTCTTATGAAAAAGCAGTGTTTAATCAACACACGAAATTCGATTTTTTCCATTGTTTCGAAAACATCAAAAGTAGCGTCACTAAAACCACTGTAACTTGTACTCCTAAAAATCATATGGGTTTTTTGAAAAGGGCAACATCTATGTGTCAGACCAAAAACTTTTCAGTCTACGTGTTACAACAAAGGTTTCTCTCAGTGATCAATTGATTGTTAACTTGTTAAATAATCATTGAACAACCCTTGTAACTACACCACCACTTACATGGCCAGATAATAGTGTTGCAATAACACTTGTTGAGAATGCCAACTTGTTAGCTGAACTCTTTGTTTCACATTCTAGTGTCGATTTCCAACGACAAACACCACCCACATTCCCTAATGTGCAAGGATGTCCGATATCGTTTTCAGACAGCGTATCATAAAACGTATTTTAATAAAGCTTGTCACCAAAAAGCTTCTGGCATTGATGGAATACTTAACACAGTAGTCCAATGCGCGAATGAATTAACACCAATTTTTTGTAGACATTTCAACCTATCCTACAGAAAGGGAATATTTCCTTTCTGCTGGGAATGCGCTATATTTTAGCTGATATTCAAAAAAGGAAAGAAGACCTTGCCAAACAACTACCGACCAATTACACTGCTGTAAATAATATCAAGAATTATGGAAAAGGCTATCAATCAGCATTTTCTGAAATATTTAAGATTCAATATTATTAGTGACCATCAATATGGCTTTGGTAACCAAGGATCTCACACATGTTTGGAACATCGTAATTGAACATTATGGAGAATCTCGAGCATCACATCCGAAGAGGTTCACCTTGTCGCTCCTTGTATAACCCTTTTCAAGCAATCTTTCATATGGAAACCAAACCTCATTGCTTTGGAATGATTCGTCCAGGATTAGTACACCTAGTACAATTTACAGCGATTCAAGACCAAACTAATCTCTTTTTCCGCACGCGCGCCGCTCCTGTAGCGCTTAAGAGATTTCCCGGCAGCTCGTGTGCTATGCATAAAAAAAAAATAACGAAATTTTTATGAATTTAACTTATTAGCATCCAGACATAATGATACTAAAACAGACGCTACCTAATAATGCACTGGACTCTAACTCATTACCTTACATGATTACACTTTGGGGTTAAGTGACAAATATTAAAACAGTATTAATATCTTAGAAATGTATCATATGATCATTTTGAGAGATATTTATATATATTCAAAGTCATGAAAAAGGCTATCAATCAGCATCTTCTAAAATATCTTGAAGGATTCAACATTATTAGCGATCATCAATATGGTTTTCGTAAAAATAGATCAACAGATCTTCTGACTAATGTAACAAACGTTTGGAACAACGCAATTGATCACTTTGGAGAATCTCGAGCGGTTCCTCTTGACATATCCAAGGCATTCGACCGTGTTTGGCACGATGGGCTGTTGGTTAAGCTACGCTCTTATGGTTTGTCTGAAAAGTTCTGTTTGTGGCTCTCTTGTTTCCTCAGAGAGCATTCTTTACGAGTGGCAGTCGACGGATTTCTTTCTAACACCCTCACTATCAACGCCGGTGTACCTCAAGGCTCCATACTGTCTCCTACTCTCTTTCTCATTTACATTAACGATCTGCTGGAAAAGACCGAGACTCCAATCTACAGCTTTGCAGATGACAGTACGCTTATCTCTTCATTCACTTTGAACGCTCGGACATCGGCTGCTCAGACGAATATCCGCAGACAGCAGGAAGTCATTCAACTTAACAAAAACCTGGAAGAAATTCTATCTTGGGGTGGCAGTAACCAAGTGGAATTTAACGCTACAAAAACCCAGGCGGCAGTTTTTTCTAAAAACCTAACATAGTTATGTCGGAGCACTCCATTCCTCAAACATCGTCACTTAATTTGTTGGGCGTCAATTTTTTGAGCAAATATGTCCTGGCATGAACACGTTGCACGCATAGCAAGGAGAGCCTTTCAAAAGTTGGGAATATTATTTCGAACCAGAAAGTTTTACACTCCACAACAAGTGTTAATTCTTTATAAAGCTCAAATTCGATCAACTATGGAATACTGCTCCCATGTTTGGGGCTCCGCTCCCAAACATACACTGCATTTGTTGGATTCTCTTCAGAAAAGAGCTGTTCGTCTGATTGGAGACCTGGAACTGACCGGCGACCTTGATTCGCTGAAACATCGAAGAACGGTTGGCGACTTGAGCCTATTCTCATGGAAAGTGTTCGAAGGATGTAGCTCGCTTAATTGCTCCCAAAGCGTTGCATGTTAGAAGTACACGTCGCGCTAATACTTCACATCCGTATGAGGTTCAGCTTGTTACTTCTCGTACAACGCTTTTCAAGCAGTCTTTTATATGGAGAACATCATCCCTTTGGAATAATTTGCCCAGAACTGTGTTTCCCACCGAGTAAAATTTATAGCGATTCAAGAACAACGTGAATCGGTTTCTCCACACAGGTGTCGCTCCTGTAGCGCTTTAGGGACTTCCCTGCAGCACGTGCGCTAGACCCATAAAAAAAAATATGCCACCTACGTATAACAATCTGCACAACCACAACTACCAAACTAGGAATGCATTTATCAATATTTTCAGCGCATACCAGAAAGTACACACAAAGTGCAAATCCTTAATATTATTTAGAAAAAAAGGCTTCTTTAATGTAAATATATTTTATAAGATTTTTGGGAAAGATACGAGGGTTACCACGTTTTTACAAAAACAATGAGAGAAAAAAAAATTTTGGAATAAATCGTTTTATTGTTTCTCAAAATATTCGCCTTTAATTAATGTATTCGAACCTATTCGCGAATCATTTTTTCAACTTTGAAGTTGGTACGTTAAAAATAGCGCAAAACGGCTTGTTGGGGTGACGAAAATCGCTGTGCACGCATTTTTTTGACATTCAGAAACAAAAAGAAGTCGTTAGGCGATAAATTAGGTGAGTACTGGCAATGAGACATTAATTCGACGTTTTCCACCGTGAAATAAGCAATTGTTTGACGTGCTGTGTGAGAGCTGGCTTTGTCATGATGAAGAATAATGTGACTTTTTCGGTTGTTTTTCTTGATTTCATCGATGACTTCTGGCAAACGTATTATTGTATACCGTTCACCATTAACTGTTCTTCGATCCTCTAAAGCAGTGGTTGCGACATGTCTAGAAGAAACAAGCGATCATTTTCTTGGACGAACCACTTTTATTGAATTTGGTTCATCTTAAAATACCCAAATAGTTGATTGTTGCTTAGTTTCCGGCTCGTACAAATATATCCAAGTTTCGTCTCCTGTTATGATATTGTATACGGGTTTTGCATGTCCTTGGTCGAATTTTTTGAGCATTTCCTTACACCAGTTGACATGAGCCTGTTTTTGAGTTTCGGTCAAATTATGCAGAATCCATCGGGAACAGATTTTTTTCACAGCTAAATGTTCATACAAAATCGAATGTACTATACAGTCTTCGATATGCCTAAGGATGCCTCTATCTCACAGTAAGTCACATGCGGATCCTTTTCAATCATGTTGCGCACAGCATCGATGTTTTTTGGATCAACAACCGATTTTGGTCGATCTTCACGAAATTTATCCCTGACGGAAGCTCGACCATAACGAAATTCTGTAATTTTAAACAGTCTTTTCTGATGGTAATTCATTATTAAAAGTTGAAGGAAGCGATTCGAGACATTGTTGTTAAGTTAGGCCTTTACTAAAATCGTAAAAAAACATCCAACGAAAACCTTCACGTGAAATTTCCATTTGTTCAAAAAACTGTTTTTTATACGCTCACTGTAAATAAACTACTCTGCCCATTTCTGAGGTGCCACTGTGTTAACAATAATAAATGTCAAATTTTACAACAATGGTAATGTCACATCCCAATAGCGCCATCTAGTGATCGGTTGTAAAAACTTAGAGCGGCCCTCGAAATATGTACTTCAAAAGTAATTTGTGTCAGGTTCACTTATTTTGTTCTATATTTTATGCCATTGTTTATTTTATCTTCAGATTTTAATTGATAGATTTGATTTGGAATTTCAAAAGGCTTAACATATAAAAAGAATACTATTTTTTCATTAAATTAATAAATAATTTTAATTTCCGAATAATAGATGAATTACCTGCCATATAATAAAAAAAACTCTAATTGTTTTTATTGTTTGCATTATATATGGTTTAATAAACGTTAGATAAATGATATGTACTTTTTTACACCTCTTTCAATAAAAATACCCATATTTTAGGATTTTGTACCCCTAAGGGTCTTAAGTCGTTTGTAACACATGTTGACTGTTATAAACTATCAGAAACGTAAAAATGTCAAAGACTCCAACCAAAGAAACCAAAATTGTTTTCTGAAATGGGCTATATACTATTTCTTTCGGTTTATTTCTAACATTTGTTGATTTTTCGAAATTATTATTACTTAAAAATTTTAAAAAATGGTTACATTTATCAGAATAATTAAAAACATTTAAAACTGCTCTTTATTTTCTGATAGAAGTAAGATTTCGCATGTGTAACGTCGAAACTTGGCAGAAATTGTAAGTCATTAAAACAAGATTCATGGACACCTACATTGTAAAATTCATCCTCTGAATGCTAGGAGCATCCGATCAGCTAGATGGAAAATGTTCTTTACGTATAGAGTATCTCCTCGTCGTAAATATAACGATGAGTTTAGATTTTCCTTAGAATATATTTTCCTTAGAATATACGTACTATGCTTCATTACTCTGCCGATTTATACTCATGTTATAGAAAATTTTTGTTTTAGTACATGAAATGTATGTTATGGCTTATGAAAGAATGTTAATACGAGGCTGGTTTGAAAAGTCCGTGCAAAGTCCGAGAGATGGCACCACCGGCGCGTGTCGAGGTCATGTTTAGTTAGTAGCATCTCTTGAATGAACGCACACCAAGTTTCAGCCATATTGGTCTATTTCTTTGTGTTTGGCATTCGTGTCAATCAAGTCGAGTGATTTTCAAGAAATGGACGAAAAAGAATTTCGTGTGGTGATTAAACATTACTTTATGAAAGGCAAAACGCCTCAGGAGACTAATGAGAAGCTTGATAAACATTATGGTGACTCTGCACCTTCGATTAGAACAGTTTATAAGTGGTTTCAAAATTTTCGGACTGGCCATATGGGCGCAAGTGACGCTGAACGTTCTGGACGGCCTGTGGAGGTTATGACTCCAGAAATCATTGATCAAATCCATGATATGGTGATGGATGACAGAAGAGTTAAAGTGCGTGAGATTGCTAGTGCTGTGGGCATCTCGACTGAACGGGTACATAATATTTTGCATTAACATTTGGACATGAGAAAGCTATCCGCAAGATGGGTGCCGCGATTGCTCACGCTTGACCAAAAACGAAATCGTGTGAAGTGTTGCAAGGATGGTTTGCAGCTGTTCCAGAAGAATCCGGAGGACTTTAAGCGTCGTTTCGTCACTATGGATGAAACATGGACACATTATATACTCCTGAGACCAAACAACAATCTAAACAATGGGTTACCAAGGGGGAATCTGCACCAAAAAAGGCGAAGACCGTTCCTTCGGCCGGAAAGGTTATGGCGACTGTCTTTTGGGATTCGCAAGGGATAATCCTCATCGACTATCTGGAAAAGGGTAAAACTATTACAGGTGAATATTATTCATCGTTATTGGACCGTTTGAAAACCGAGCTGCAAGAAAAATGCCCGCGATTGGCCCACAAGAAAGTCCTTTTCCATCACGACAACGCACCAGCACACACCTCAGCAGTTGTAGTCGCAAAATTAATAGAAATAGGATTCCAACTCGTTTCACATCCCCCCTATTCTCCAGACTTGGCTCCCTCGGACTACTATTTGTTCCCCAATTTGAAGAAATGGCTGGCGGGACAAAGATTTTATTCAAACGAGGCGGTGATTGCAGACACTAATGGATATTTTGCAGACTTGGACAAATCCTATCATTCGGAAGGGATCAACAAACTAGAACATCGTTGGACGAAGTGTATAAGCCTAAAAGGAGACTATGTCCAAAATAAAAAAGCTTTACCCCAAACACATAAGTAGTTTTTATTTTTGCACGGACTTTTCAAACCAGCCTCGTATATCGGGTTCTGATTTTTATACAAATCTGTAGCAAAACAACTATTTTTTCAACGGGCAGTATTCAAGTATTGAGAGTACTAAAATTATAGTGCAGTAAAAAAAAAAATTAAAAATAATGATGAGATAGCATCGATTAGATACAGCAATATTATAATTTTATTCTCGCTGAGGTATCAACAGAACTATTGTCCTGAGTTTTGGACCTCGACAAACTTGTGCTCTTTTGATTATAAACAATTGAAGTTTTCAAAACGCGTTTTATGAGCTTAAAAAGTGAATAACTCCAGTTATATAATTCGAATCGAGACAAAAAAAACTCTTCGTAATGAAATTTCCAATAAATTCTGTTAGTTTTAAGTCGCTCAAGTGTGTACATAACCTACAAAATTGAAAAAACCCGCAAAAAAACTGTTTTTTTTTTCATTCTATTATACAGGTTGACTAAGTGAACCTTGGATCTTTCAGAAAGGCTTAAAACTTTCAGAAAATATGCCTTTTATTATAGCAAAAACACCCTGAAATTTTGGTACAAAAATATTGAACTCAGTGGATACAATTGAATTTGTTATTTAAAATTTGAATTGCTTGCCATTTTATGACATTTGGTCCAAAATGAATTTTTTTTTTCAAAATTTAGATCTCGATGCCGGCTTTCCGATGCTATGTCATTTTAACCGTTTTTTTTATTTATCAAATAACAATTGCGTTTTTTCAGTCATTTTGAAAAAAAATGGGTAACAATTTTTTTTTTTTAATAGGACTCGCGATTCTTTACCGGATGCGATAAAAATTTTTAATTATTTTTTTCAAAAGGACAGATAAAACATATTTGTTGTTTCAAGCCAGTTCACTTAGTCGACCTGTACAATAAAATAAAAAAAAATTTTGTAGATTAGTAGCACTTGAGCGACTTGAAACTAACGAAAATTTATTGGAAATTTTATTATGAAGAGTTTGGTTTTCTTTTAGCCTCGATCCTACTTATATAACGGGAGTTATTCACATTTTAAGCTCAAAAAAAACGCGTTTTGAAAACTTCCTCGTGGTCCAAAACTCAGGACAATACTTCTGGTAATACCCCAATTTCAAATGCTTTTTCTACTGCACTATTAATAGATATTAGATGTAATACCTTTTCTTAGATATCTGGGACCCATTTTATAACGCTACTTTAGACATTAACAAACGTTTGTACTTTAGAATTTTTGGCACAATAACACTGGACAACAGTTATCATCACTATTCCAAGCACTTTATTTTTGCATCCGGCACGCGTTTCACTAACTATGTTAGCATCATCAGGAGCAATAATCGACTAAATCTAAGAAAATAAACTAGACTGTTTACACTAAACTTGAAATTATTCGAGTGGAATTAATTTTATTATTATTAGTTGTAGTCGAGTAATCCGTACAGAGAACTGTGAAGAATTGGTCCTCGGTCCTTATTTAGACTATTTTTACATTTTATTATTTGAATACTTTGGTATGCGTCTAATAATTTCCTATCACATATATTACTTATTAACCTTAAATTCTTTACAGTGTGTACAGTATGATTCTGTTCAAGATCATGTTCGGTAATTGTCTTTGCAGATCTACCTTATCTTAAATGAACTAAATGTTCTTTTAATCTCGCTTGAAGCGACTTTCTTGTTATCCCAACACACTTCTGGTTATAATCAGTACAACGTATATCGTAAATTCCATTTCTATCTTGTTCGTGAGTTTCATTCTTCGGATCTCCTCAGATATTTTTTAAGTTGTTTGATGACTTATGTTGACGTTTGCTTTAGATTTGATGACCCATCACACCTTTCTTTTCTGTATATATATATATATATATATATATATATATATATATATATATATATATATATATATATATATATATATATAAATAAGCCTTCTTTCATCCAGTGTCGGTCATAGGCCTCCCCTACCTTCTTCCATCCCTCTCGATGTTGCGTCTTTCTGATCCATCCTAAACTAGCTGTTCTTTTCAGGTCATCTTTCCATCTTGTTTGGGACCTTTCTTTGGATCTTATATTCTTTTACTTCATCTCTCATCTTGTTGATTCATCGTGTGATCTGCCCATCTCCATTTCAAACCTGCTACCTGTTCTCTTATGTACTCACTTTGGTTTTTTATCTTATACTTTCGTTTCTGATTCTGTTTTGTAATTTTATACTCAGCATCTGGCGTTCTCTTGCTCTCTGTATTTTACTCAGTTGGTCCATCATCTTCTTAGTCAATGTCCATGACTGGGCTGCGTAGGTGAGAACCGGTAGAATGCATTGATCGAATACCATTTTTCTTAGTTTCAGAGGAATTCTTTTATTGTTAGTATTTTCTTTTGTTTGCCAAATGCTGCCCATGCCATTCTAATTCTTCTCTGTACTTCTGGCGTTTAATTTGCTTTTCCACACTTTATTATTTGCCCTAGGTAGATGTATTCCTCTACGTATTCAAGTGTTCTGGCCTCTATTCTCAAGACTCGCGAACTATCTTCGCTTGTCATAGCTTTTGTCTTATCTCTATTCGGCGGTAGTCCTACCCTCTCTGATTTGTTTTGTAGTTCAGTAATCATTTCCTGTCATTAAAATTATCTGATATTAGCACTACATCACACACTGAACCCTTGTTTTCCCATTCGAGTTCCTTGAAAACTTCTTCTAATGCTGCTGTAAATAGTTTTGGGCTCATGGAATCTCCCTATTTTACTCCGCGTCTGATAGGATTTGTTTTTCTATCCGTTTCCACTATCATTTGAGCCTTGTTGTAAATTGTTTTTATGAGCTGAGTATATCTATAGTCTATTCTGCTGTTATACAAGGCTCGACGGCTCAGGTCTCGATGCCTTTTGATAAACTATAAATACCACACTATAATACACAAGTTATATTCTGTTGCTTTCTCTATTAAAGTTCTGATATTTAAGAGATGATCACAAGTACTAAAACTCTTCCTGAAGCCAGCCTGTTCTACTGATTGGTTTAATTCCAGCTTGTTTTCCAATCCTTTAATTATTATTTTGGTAAACAATTTGTATATTTGTGGAGGTAATGATATTGGACGGTAATTGTATAACACTCTCTTATTTTCTTTTTTAAAATTGTTGAAGTTGTGTTCCAATTTTCTGCTATCTTCTCTTCTTCTAGACATTTATTGAATAAGAGTTTCAGCACCTGTACCACTAAGTCTCCTCCTTTTTTCATTAATTCTGTTAATACTTCGCCAGGTCCTGGTGTTTTATTGTTTTTCATAGTCTTTAGTGTTAATATTTCTTCATCTGTTATTTCTGGTAATTCTTCTGAGTTGACATTGATTATTTTTTTATTTCGACGTTCTTTGAGATTATTTGGTGGGTAGATTTTTTGTTTATACAACTTTTAATAGTATCTTTGAATCATGTGTGTTATTTTGTCTCGATCTTCCACATCTTCTCCATTTTCATCCTTTAAGTTGTGTATTGTAATTTTTCCTAGGCTTTGTCGAGGTGTTTTCATGTTTTTGTTCTGTTCTACAATTTCTTGTCTCTAACTGTTATCTTTTATCTTCTTTAATGGACTTTTTAAGGATTTTGTTAATTTCTACGAACTGAATAGTATTTCTCTTTCCTTGGGCTAGCAGTCTTTCTTCATACAGTTCTTCCGTTTTTATCCTCCATATTTTTGTTTCATTGCTCTTCTTTCTAGCTATTTGCTCTCCTGTTTTCACCAAGACCTTTGCCAGTGTTTCATTAATTTTGTTTATGTTTTTGTTATCAAGCTCATCGATTTAGTTAATTCTTTTTTTATTTCATTTTGGTATTCCGCTTTTTTTACTCTTAAGATGTGTGTATCTATTCTTGCGTTCGTTTATTTTTATTCTTCCTCGGACTGTTCTGTGGTCACTTCCCGGGTTTATTCTATTTATAACTGTTATACCCTTTACTATATTTTTTTCTGATGACAATATGTAGTCTCTCTCGTTTTTTACCACCCCGTTTGGGCTTACCCATGTCCATTTTCTATGTGTTTTTTTGTAGTATAGGGTGTTCATAGCGAATAATTGTTGTTAACATTTGACTACGTTCGTTCCTTGTACCTAAATCGAATTTACCTATTTTGTTTTCACTTGCGTCAACCTGATCGCCTATCACCTATATATATATATATATATATATATATATATATATATATATATATATATATATATATATATATGTATTTACCGTAATTAAGACTATTACTTTACCCTACTTTAATCCCATATGTGCTTATAAAGCACTAATATTACATTTCTCCAGGTTTCGCCAGACGTTTACAACCCTTTACAAGGTAAAGTTTAATTTTATAACAGCAATAGGGGCACAGCCAGAAGTTATAATCTGAAACAAATACTTTAACACGGATAACATTGAATTTATTTGCATATATTCTGAAATTTCAGTATTTCAGTGGTTAATATTAAGTTTTAAGTATATTATTTACCTACTTAAGGAATTATTCGAGTGGAATAAAGAACAAAAGTATAATAGATCAGTGTTATTAAGGCTCACCTTTGATGTACTGATAAAATTATTTACTGTATGTATATTTGTTCATCTAGTGAATATTCCCCAAATATTTTTGTGTGGATATGGATACTTCGACGGAAACATATTTCAAGAATATTCATGTTCTGTTTTTTTTTTTTTTACAGTATGAACATTCTGAGAATATGCACATTATTTTCAGGGCATGTATATTTAAGATATATTTCTGAAACAACTAGTATCTATATTTGTGGCCAAGCTAAATAAATTATCAAATAATCGGGATTGGCACCCGCGACCTTTGATACCGTAGGGTAACGTGATACCACGGAGCTAGGAGAGCTACAATATATATATATATATATATATATATATATATATATATATATATATATATATATATATATATATATATATATATATATGTATATATGTATATATATATATATATATATATATATATATATATATATATATATATATATATATATATATGTATATATGTATATATAAATATATATAATAATACATAATGAAAATATTATAGTATGCGAGTAAAATGTTAAATCAAGTCACTTGAATGGTATGTAAAATGAATGTGTAAAAAGGAGTATGAATATATATATATATATATATATATATATATATATATATATATATATATATATATAAAGTCAATCAAACTCTAGCAGACTCATTCAAAATGGAAGCTGGTGTTAGACAGGCATGTATCTTATCTCCATTGCTTTTTAAAGCGTACTCTGAATACATTATGAGACGAGTTCTGGAGGATTGGGATGGGAATATTTCTGTGGAAGGCTGAAAAATGAACAATCTGAGGTATGCTGATGATACACTCATTATAGCATATAACGACATCGAATTGAAATATATAATTGAAATATTAATTACAGTAAGCGAGGAATATGGCCTACTACTTAACAAGAATAAAACTAAAATTATGGTGATAGATCGAACCTTAATGAACATCAAGGAAATAGCGAGTTTTGGAGTAGTTGATGAATTTATATGCCTCGGATCATTAATTATAAATAGAGGGGGTTGCGATATAGAAATAAAACGAAGACTAAACATAGCTCGAAATGCAGTAACCAGACTGATCAAGATTTGGAAGGACTAAGTAATATCTCAAAATAACAAATTAAAAAACTTATTAATGCACGAGTACTTCGGGTAACAAACCACGCTTTAGAAACCTGGACGATAAATGTTGTGGCTCGAAGAAAAATTGAAACATGGGTATATAGAAGAATGTTGAGGATACCCTGGACACAGCACCGAACCAATGTCTCCATTCTAAACCAACTGAGTATAAAGAATCGTCTATTCACCAAAATAAATCAATCGTACTTGCGATACGTTGGGGATATCTCTAGAAGAAACTATTTAGAAAACCTTATGGTGGAGTGAAAAATAAATAGAAAACGCCTAAGCGGAAAATCTCCTAATCGATGGGCAGACCAGGTGAAGCCGCTCATAGGACATTCTCAAGACCGTGTTTTATGGAGGGACACGATTCTTGCAATAGAAACATAACACCACTAAACTCTTACTTGAACAGAATATTACCCTCGGTATTTACTGCCTGTCGTAAAAAGCGACGAAAAGAATAAGTTAGAAAGTAGTTGCCCAGATCCCACCAGTCATCGCCCAGTGTGATACCATCGCATTGACTTAGGCTGAGTGAAGTTACTTAACGTTACGTCGCTGCGCCGAAGTCACGGACTGTGGGAAAAAATAGCATATATCTTCGGATGGGAGTCGATTCGGAGGCGTTAACATGCAGAAATAACAATTTTAAAATAGATACGAGGTTTAGATTCGAACATAAATTCAGTGCACCAACACCTGCAATCAAATAAGCCTCATACACTTGCTCTGTGTGAAACCAAGGTCAGTTCATCAGTCAGCACAGTCAACTTTTTTATCTTTGGCACGACTCCTATTCCCGCTTTAGGCGTCAGTTTGGAATCTGTCTTTTTGCCCAAACTGAACTCTCTATGGCCAATGAGAGAAGGCTCTGGAGCCCCGAAACTTTGATGTTATGTAGCCAAAAATAGCGATTTATCAAACAACAAGATTTATCTGCTGGCTTTATAGATCACCAAGTGATACTAACTTTAGATCACTCTTCGCTCCTATTACACATACCATCGATCATTTACAGATTAATTATTCAAGTGCCGAAATTGCCATCCTGGACGATTTTAATGTCCACAACATCAATTGGCTTAAGTGGTCAAATACAACCGCCGAACAAGCTCAGGAAGCTGAATCATTCTCAATCAGTTAGCCACTCGATGAACCAACACGGATTCCTGATCGATAGACAGAGAGTTCGCCAGGACTGTGTTTCCCACCGAGTATAATTTACAGCGACTCAAGATCATCGTAAATCACTTTTTTCTCACATGCGTCGCTCCTGTAGCTGTAGGGAAATCCCTAAAGCACGTGTGCTATGCCCATAATATATATATATATATATATATATATATATATATATATATATATATATATATATATATATATATATATATATATATATATATATATATATATATATATATATATATATATATATATATATATATATATATATATATATATATATATATATATATATATATATATATATATATATATATATATATATATATATATATATATATATATATATATATATATATATATATATATATATATATATATATTCGTCGCTTAGCATTGTTTCCCCTGGAAAATCGTAGAGGTTGAGCTAAAGTTTCACTTGACCTCGATGGCTTTTCGCATAATTATTATTGTGTAAAGTTATAGGGTAGTCATCTTAATTAATGAAGTAACTGTTAAAAGCGATTTTGTGGCCTGTGACTAACTTGTGTTGAAAGAAAGCTGATGTAGTTTGTTTGTTACAGAAGCTAAGTTTATATTTTCCGAGCCTTGCAGATAACCTTTTGTTCTGTTTGCTATCTCATTTAAGGTTACTATTGTCAAAATGAGAGATTCTGTTTCGTAAGCACTGATATAACCATAAGTAACTTACATGGCAATTCGACGTACAAACTATCCTAAACCAGGTCTTGTTAAAAAAAAAACCCTTTAAGGCTTTGGCTTTGTTCTATTTTGGCTGTCCGAGTGCGACACACATTTGCTACGATCGATTGTATTCATATAGTAATAAATATATCCGGAACGTCGGCATCCCCTTTAATCACTAAGTAATAAGACCCATTTACGTTTCATAGTACCCATTCTAAACGTCAGAATGTTATACACTCCATTTGGTGTCCACTGGAGCGCGAAGTGGAATGCCTAGCTCTCCATGCCTCGTTGGATCTCAAGATATTTGCTCGGTGCTCATGGAAAGTGAAAGCTAATATTGGAGTTTGTACAGGGTAATAGAAAAGATTTGGAAATGGAAACAAGGGAAAAGGGATGAATATATTTTAATTTATTTTTTCTTAAATACAGTTTCGATCCAGCAAAGATATAGATTTAATCTTTTACCTTTTTTTTTTAATTTTACAGCTTGTAGTTGTGGAAATACAATAATGTCCATGGTAGCACTATCGCTTTTTCAAAACAACAAAAAATCAAGTAAAATATAAATGTATCTTTCAGTACCCGTAAACGGCATAGCAGCTGATATCCTTATGATATAGAAAGTGTTAAGATGGAGAGTTGAAATATATATTTTTAATAGATTACTAGACAGTGATTTTCAGTTATTTAACTTACTCTAAACAGCCCGATTTAAAGATCTTGTTATGATACGGGCTACTTGATTTTATTAATTATTAACACCTATTTGAACATTAGCAGGGACGTATATTAGACTGTAAATTTTGAATTGAATTGTGGTGTAAATGGTGACAAAATTTTTTTAAACTCAACCCATAATATAACTCGTATATTGGTTAATTAAACGGTAATTTGACTGCTTTGAGAAGAGAATGAAAAAAGAGGTCTACGATTACGTCACAGAATTTTTGATTATTTCAATTTTAGTAATGTCGTGAATTCAATCAGATGACACGGGCTGCCCAAGGATAAAAACAGTTCTTTTTAATTTTGATTGCCATGTATACACGTAAATTAATAGTCCATTCTTTTCTTCTGTTTCTCTTAACCATTTTTGATTTCAGTTTGGTTATAGGAAATATGTGTTTATTCAGATCAATTTGTGGGCATCTACAGGACCTATCGTATCTACTAAGATTATTTTAATTATTTAAGAAATTACAAACTTAACATTCTAAATTATTATTTATAGACCGATTTCACCACCTGTTTTTTCGCATTTTTAAGTAATTCCTTAGTTAATAGGAGTTTCTATGTAAAGGTAAAAACCGCTAAATTATGTATCAGGAATCTTAAGAAAAATTAATATGTGCTACTAAATTTTAATTTAATTTGTGCCAACATAAAAGTCTTAAAAAATTAGGATATAGAGTTTTTTTTATATTTCTAGTTAAGATCAAATTTTTGGGGGGACGGATTCCTAGGTTGGTACATAATAAAATTTGACTTTGGTAGTTGTTTCAAAAACCCGATGTTTCAAAAGTATGTGAATTATATTATACATCCCTTTCATAAACATAATATAGATCATGTTTCGGGAAGCCAAAATTTATCGTTAATGCGAACTAAACAATTTTTGTAAATAAAAACTTAAAATTTGTAAGAAGTGTACTTTAAAACGAACAGATAAGTAAAAAATATATTATTACTAACAATTTCTGAAGACGTTGTTTAATAATATGTGCTTACCCTTATTCCCTTTTTTTATTTCCTTTTGAAACAATTATATCTATATAACAAAATTGAAAATAAAATTGTTAATGCCCTTATACTAACATTAGAGAAATTTGAAATTTATATAAAATAACCGGTCAAGTGTAAGTTATATACCAGATAAATTATTAAAGGTAAGGCACTCGTGAAAATTTTTCACGATTTTTTAAAAAAATAATACAAAGAAAAGTGTGCGCAAGTATTACATTATATATATATATATATATATATATATATATATATATATATATATATATATATATATATATATATATATTTGAAGTCGTGTTTTTACAAGCTTTCCAAGCACCCTACTCTATGACCTGGTAAAAAAAATTTTTTCACTTCCGATTTCACCCCCCAAAACTAACCCCGTAATTCAAAATTTAACTGTCGGAACTACACGGCTCTGATGAGGCTATCAATTCCTATATTAGTACCAAATTTCAACTTTCTATGTGGCGTGACAGACAGACGGACATACAGACACTGAAGTAATCTTATAAGTGTTCCGTACGGAACACTAAAAATGAACCTTAACCTACCTAATTATTTCTTGCTGGATGGCCCGTTCTATTCTAAATATATTACCTATTTTCAGGGAGATTCTAAATTTTTGTTTTTCTAAATTGCTTCTTAACTAAGAAAGCAACACGAACACAGACATTCTTTCTGAATAATCTGACCTCTGTGACGATGAGAAAATGATGACCAACATAAGAAAAAATACTTAATTTAATAAAGAAACAATTGTAAGAAAATATAATTTGTAAATTCAAATATTGAATTCAGAAGCAAGCGATTGATTAGCTAGAGTGGAACTGTTATGTAGAATCAATGCTCATTTGAAAATTATAGGTTACATTGAAATTTAGTTGACGAGATTACAAAACTTTATACTTGATTCCTGTATTGTAATAATGTCAAATAAAAATGGCAAGACTAGAATGGTGTCTATAAAACTATTCACTCTTTTTGAAATTCGTAAAAAAGCTTGCCTATCGTGTATGTAACATAGAAAGTGAATATTATTTAATAAATAAATACTAAGTAAAAAACTTTATATTCATTTAAATTCTAGATTCTTTCATACTACTGTTTTAAAAATATATGTATTACCTGTTCTTCCATTACACTCCGGTCCATTCATCGTTGCTCCATGATCAGGCAACATGGCAGGATTTAGGTTCATATGATGGGGATAGAACTCCAACATTCTGGCCACCACACAAAATAACGGATAATAAAAGAAATAATCAATTTTTTTTTACACAATTTTCTTATTAAGAGTTTCTTCTTTCGTAAAGCAGAATTAGGGAAAAAAATATTTTCAGTGTTTTTCTTCTTCAGGATACATATCTATTTTAAATTTCTTTCATTAAGTTCGTTTTGTTTGTTTCACTTTACCTATTATATAATATTCCTGTGAAGCTCACTGTTAACCCCCTTGCTATATATATATTGCAAGTGTCCCAATAAAATTCTAAATTTCTTTCTATCTTTTACCCAAGAGTTATTCTATCACAGCAGTCTTAAAAAAACTCTCATCAACACTTTTTCTCGTAGTGTTCCAAAAAAAAGTGTCACATGGACTTCAACCGGTCACGAATACCAACCGAACTGTCTCCGTACACCACAGATTGTCAATGCCATTGAAGGGGGTTGTTTTGGCCCTCCCAAGAAAGGGACTCGCCCCACCTTCAACAATTATATTTCCAGTGGGAGGAGCCTTAATCGGTACCCCTTCCTGTGGAATTCTGCGCAGGAAAACGGGGAGTACAGAGTTCGGGATTTTGCCAAAGTTGCGAATGTATGATGTGATAGCGATAATATGCGAGGGCATATAGGGTATTGACTATGTGTTGTAAGGATTAAAGGTCTTTTAAGGAGTTAATTCAGTAGTTTTCGATATATTTATGGGCTATGAAGTCTATAAAATATCCAGTACTGAAAATGTTCATAAAGTGGCGAAATTTAGTGTTTCATAATATAAAAATTGCAACTTACAGTTTTGATAATAGCTCATATTGCGCTTCTGTCAGTAAAAAGACCTGTTTATTATTTACCATTATTGCTGATGTGATATAAATATTTTTTTTACGACTTTTAGTAATAAATTCATTAATATCCGATATTTTTAGTAAAAATCATTATTTAGTGGTATTGATTACTGAGTCATTAGAGAGATTTTGCAACGCTTATTTTTCACATGCCTTTGTCCTTATCGTCATCTCAAGCATGCGCAGTAATAACAGGAAGGACTTGCATTTTCACACTACGACAAAATTGCATTAAAGTGAGGTTATGCTAGTATTCATCTTTTATAAACTTGAGGGATTTTTTTTCATTTATTTCTTGCTTAAGCACACTGATTATTACTATTTGATGGGTTAACACAAGTTTCTAAATTAAAGTTGTGCCTAGCACTTCCTTCAATATTCCCAAGTTAATACGAAGGTGGGATAAATAAAATTTCATTTAAAATTATCACTATACAACATTGCACCAAACACTTTTAATTTTTTTACTCAAAACGTGTTACAATAACCATGTTAGCATTTAGTAAGTTCACATTCAGTCATCACTCGTTATGATGCTCACATGGTTAGAGAAACGCGTGTAAAGTGTAAAAATAGTGTTTGTTGTAGTGGTGATAACTATTCTGTAATGTCATTTTGCCAAAGATTGCAAAATCCCAACGTAATCTGAACACTAATTAACTGTTGTTGGTAATATTTGCAATAAAAGGTTATTATTTCAATTTGACTGTGTTTTCTTAGTGGTTTGTATACCTAAGTAGGAAAAAAAAAACAAGCCCTACCATAATAGCGATAAGAATAACGAGCTTCAAATAACCTCTCTTATAAATTTCTAAATAAGGGAAATCGTTATCCTTAATAAAGGTTTTTTTATTTTGTTTCAATACTGCGCACTTTCCAAACAATGCACAGCTGGTAAAAAAAAAACATTACCGTTCAAAAATCCCTACAGACCTCAAATTTCATCGGATCACCATAAATTTTTTAAAATCATCATAAGAAAATTTAGAAAAGAACTGTCGAGCCATATTTTGGAATTATATAGTTTAAGTGGCCATTTTATGCAATTACTATTATAAAAAAATTGATCAATCCGAGAAAAAAGAAATGCTATTGACTTTACTAGTAATTTACTATTGATCAGACATATGTATTCCTACGTATTTTTGGTCACTGAATCCAAATATGATATCCGATTTTCTAATAAACCTATTGAATTTGAGTGATAGTCCTCAAATTTTTACTTTACTAATCCATAGCTCAGCACTTCACCTACAATAAGGTTTTATATGACAACCAAATATAAAGTCTCTCCTCTTCTCCTTTTTTATAATTTAATCCGTCAGGTTATGTTAGTACGTGATATATTTTATTCTGCTCCTTTATGTCCTTAAAATCAGACCTTAGATTTCAATTTAGTCACCAATATAACATATCTGGCTATTTTTATAATATTTCGATTCAATGATCGAAAATACTTCGAAATATGTTTCCTGACTCAACCACTTTTGACCATTTTAAGGCCCTTTTTGGACCTAATTCGAAATCATTACGTATACGTGCAAATCAGATATTCATTCAGTGACTAAAAATACATCGGAATATGTATATTTCGTTATTATTGTTAACTTGACGACTTTTGACCACATTGAGGCCGTTTTTGGAACATTACTGGAATTTAATAGGTTTCAGGTTTTAATCAGGTTAATCATCATCATATTTGGATTCAGTAACCAAGAATCCTAGGTCAATAGTAAAGTCAATATATTTTTTTTCGTAATTGCATAAAATGGCCATTTAAAATATGGCTCGACAGTTCTTTTCTAAATTTTCTTACGATGATCTAAAAAAAAGTATGATGGTCCTATGAAATTTGAGGTCTGTAGGGATTTTTGAACGGTGATGTTTTTTTTACCCACTGTGCGGTGAGTGCATGCTTCAAAGAAAGATAAAAATAGGGGCCTGCCAAATAAGCGTTGCAAAATCGTTGAACCTGTATTTAAATCAAGAATATACTCGTATATGAAAAGAATATTTTCATCAATGTTAAGGACACAATTTTGTATTTATTATTGACTTAAAATAAGTGGAGGCAAAGGGTGTCAGAAACAATTTATTTACTTATAAAAAAATGTAAACATATAAAAAATATGTCATAATTTTTCCTAGATCACGAAAAACATAGTCACTTATTTTCGACGGCCTGTTGGCTTGATAACTCTAAAACGTAAAGAGATACGAATTTCAAACCTGGTATATATATAACACCTAACGATGGGATGAGACCTATAGTTTTTGGGTAACATCTATTCAGGGGCGAGGATCTATCAATTTTGTAAGGTTTTAATACTAATATGGTAATTTTTCCTGGTCCTTTGTTGAGATAATGAACAAATTTTGTGCATAAATAATTATAGTTAGACGTATAAAAGGTTGAAGGGCTAAGGAAGCAAATTAGAGGGGCTGTTTCAGATATACCTTGTATGTCCTTTTCAGGTTTTTGAAGTTTTATTATTTTCAATTTTAACTCGGAAAGAGGGTAAAATGGGTGGGGGTCGTTAAATATTGTATACTTCCTATATTTAGTATTATCAGTTTTCTTCGAAGCTTTTTAGTTAATGAAAGAAATAAATTTTAGCAACATAATTTATAGTAAATGAAGGGGTAGTTAGAATGATTGCTTCTTATATATCCTAATATAATACTTCCTATATTTAATATTATAAGATTTTTTCGAAGCTTTTTAGTTAATGTAAAAAATAAATTTTAGCAATATATTTATAGTAAATGAAGGGGTAGTTAGAATGGTTGCTTCTTATATATCCTAATATATATTCTTTTTAAGGTTTTTGAAGTCGAGGAATTTGAAAATTAAGTTATTTTTACATTATTAGTGTTCCGTATGGAACACTTATAAGATCACTTCGGTGTCTGTCCATCTGTTATACCCAATTTTCTCCGGAACTATTTGACATAAAAAGTTGTAATTTGGCATTAAAGTAGGAATTGATGGCCTCATCAGAGCTGTATAGTTTTGAAAGTTAAATTTTGACTTGAGGGGTTACTTTTGGGGGGGTGAAATCGGAAGTGAAAAAAATTTCTTTATCAGATCATCGGGCGGGCTGTCAGATGAAAGCTTGTAAAAACATGAGTTCAAAAATATATATAATGTAATACTTGCGGGGTTGAAACAAGTGGAGATCGTTAATTATTGTATAGTTTAAATAAAGTTATAAGAATTTTTTCAGGTTTTTGGTTGGGTTAATGGACAATTTTCTTTTATTAATATATCGTTATAAAGTAGCTTCTGTGTAAAATACTGAGTTAAAGTGCTTGAGTTAAGCTATTATTAAATGTGAATAAGTTAGGTTGAGTGTTTGCAAGGGAAGTAGTAAATAACTTTACCAATTTTTTAATTTGTAAAAATAAGAAGACCTTGGTACACACCTGTTGTTCTTATATAAATTTGTGCCTTTCCGTTTGACTAATGACAGCTTGTAGATTAAATGTCTGGACCAATGATCATGATTTTTTTCCGTTTGTTTTAGATATCATTTATCTTAGTTTACAATATATGTAATACTCCTATATAGCTAGATTGAGAGAGAAGTGGGTCGCCGTTAGTAGAGTATAGACGATCTTTTTTCTTTCGCACCCTAGCTCAGAACTTCGCACGAACTGCACATGCGATTACTTATTATATAATTTAATATAATTATATGATAATTATTATTAGTTTAACTATATAATTTATTATAATAATTTATAAAAATATTCCATTCACTTTTTTTGTTTATGCACGAAACGAATGCATTATATACTGCATAGTGTATGTAAGAGGCGCGCATGCGCGTCAGCAATCTGCTCTCTTGCTTCTCTCTTTAATAGCACTCGCTTCACTTACAGGCGAAGGTAGGGCGGTAGCCATATAGGGGTATTAGATATATAGTTTACTTTAAATATTAGTGTAATAAAACGCCACCGATTCTGACAGCAACGAAACCTGGCTTTTCTTTATTTGTATTTCTTTTTGTAAGTTTTCACTTATAATATTTTACTTATAATTTTTATATCTTATAATGGTATCGAAGCTCAGTTTTCATCACAGAAAATGAAATAACAATTTATCCCATTTTACGGTAATCTTAAGGGGTAAGGCCACTTCCGGTGCCAGGAAAAAAAGGTTAATTTCGGAAATTTTTTTCAAGAGTATAATAAAAACAGTCGAAAATTTATTTGAAATACTTTATTAAACAAATATTTAAGTGTACAAAAATATTTTTTTTGTATCTTTTTAATTCAAAATGGCCGCTTCAGAATCCAAGACGACATGGCATCTTTTAAGTGAGGCCTGAAACGGGCGAAATGACTGCTCCCCCATCCTAGAACAAAAACCAAAAAAATGTCATTAATATATGTCAAAAACTAGTGGATAACAAACGAAAATTTGAAAATATCGTTTTTCGAAAAATGACATTTGAAAAAAATGTTCATTTTTCGTCCAAAAATTACACGAAAAATTGCTTATAAAAAAGAAAGTTTATAATTTATCGCAAAATCCGTACGCTTTCGCTTAGATAATGTATCTGAAAAGTTACTCTCAAAATAAAGCGAATCAATAAAGACTTGTGGCAGCTGTCATTTCGCCCGATTTGAAAAATTCAGTTTGAAAAATGCATGTAAAAATTTGAGTAACATTCGTTATACGTTTAATCGGCGATGCCTGCACCATAAAATTGGCCTTCGAGGTAACATATTTGCCAAAAAAATCGTTTTTTTGTTGTTTTTAATTCTGGGGTGGCCTTAAATCTTAAAAGATGTGTAGCACTGGATATAAAATTTAAACTGCTTTCTTGTTACATAGAAATTCGTGGCATATTTTGATAGTTAATGGTACAGAAGAAAATGCATTTTTTTGTTTAAAAAAAATCACAGTTTTTAAATTGGCTTTAGATGAGTCAAAGAACAAACGTCCATTACTTGGACCATATTCAAAATTTACAAAGTTCATGACTGCATGAACGGCATTACGACAAATTAAATCGTCTGCCTAATATAAATAAAATTTTAGTTTATCGTCTCGATTTCGAAAATAGCGAACTTTTGTATCACGTTAGAGTAAATTCCAGCTCTGCAACCAAGATCCTAATAGCACCGTCTATTTTTTAAACAAATTTAAGTCATTAAAGTCTATTTGTGTTAATAAATGAGGATCAGAGGTAATTACGAGTAGTTCATAAGTTGGATCGCCCTCCCGTTTCATCGGCTTGACTAAACATTTCTTCGGTTTCCATATATTTAGAAGGCGTTGATCTAGGTGCCACAGGTAATTCAATATTATGAGTGACTGGCCCTTTTGTCAGACAGAAGGTCTGGATATTTAAGAGCGTGTTGTTAATTTATAATTTTTAGGTCATAGCCATTCAGTCATGATAACTTGTACTATCTTAAGCATTAGGACACGCGTTTTTTTCAAACTAAATATGCCATTGTTACCAAAAAACGAAGGGAGATCAAATAAAATTTATGGCTGTTTTATAATAAGGATATATATGTATATATATATATATATATATATATATATATATATATATATATATATCTATATATATCTATATATATATATATATATATATATATATATATATATATATATATATATATATATATGTATATATATATATATATATATATATATATATATATATATATGTATATATATGTATATATATATATATATATATATATATATATATATATATATATATATATATATATATATATATATATATATATATATATACGAGGCTGGTTTGAAAAGTCCGTGCAAAAATAAAAACTACTTATGTGTTTGGGGTAAACCTTTTTTATTTTTCGACATAGTCTCCTTTTAGGCTTATACACTTCGTCCAACGATGTTCTAGTTTGTTGATCCCTTCCGAATAATAGGATTTGTCCAAGTCTGCAAAATATCCATTAGTGTCTGCAATCACCTCCTCGTTTGAATAAAATCTTTGTCCCGCCAGCCATTTCTTCAAATTGGGGAACAAATAGTAGTCCGAGGGAGCCAAGTCTGGAGAATAGGGGGGATGTGAAACGAGTTGGAATCCTATTTCCATTAATTTTGCGACCACAACTGCTGAGGTGTGTGCTGGTGCGTTGTCGTGATGGAAAAGGACTTTCTTGTGGGTCAGTCGCGGGCGTTTTTCTTGCAGCTCGGTTTTCAAACGGTCCAATAACGATGAATAATATTCACCTGTAATAGTTTTTACCCTTTTCCAGATAGTCGATGAGGATTATTCCTTGCGAATCCCAAAAGACAGTCGCCATAACCTTTCCGGCCGAAGGAACGGTCTTCGCCTTTTTTGGTGCAGATTCTCCCTTGGTAACCCATTGTTTAGATTGTTGTTTGGTCTCAGGAGTATAGTAATGTATTCATGTTTCATCCACAGTGACGAAACCACGCTTAAAGTCCTCCGGATTCTTCTGAAACAGCTGCAAACCATCCTTGCAACACTTCACACGAAATTCTTTTTCGTCCATTTCTTGAAAATCACTCGACTTCCTTGATTCACACGAATGCCAAACACAAAGAAATAGACCAATATGGCTGAACCTTGGTGTGCGTTCATTCAAGAGATGCTACTAACTAAACATGACCTCGATACGCGCGGGTGGTGCCATCTCTCGGACTTTGCACGGACTTTTCAAACCAGCCTCGTATATATATATATATATATATATATATATATATATATATATATATATATATATATATATATATAGGCTTTTAATATCGATGTCTATTTCGTATGACAAAAACAGTGTTGACAAGTGCAATTTAAAAAGGAACTAATAATCTTTTTGTAAGTTGGTATGTCGGTTTTTAGTGTTCCGTACGGAATACTTATAAGATCACTTCGGTATCCGACCGTCTGTCACACCTGACTTTCTCCGAAACTATTTGACATAGAAAGTGGCAATAATATAGGAATTGATGGTCTCATTGGAGCCGTGTAGTTCTAAAAGTTAAATTTTGATTTAAGGGGTTAGTTTTGGGGGGTGAAATCTTAAGTGAAAAAAAATTTTTTCACCAGGTCATTGAATGGGGTGTCAAAAGAAAGCTGGTAAAAAGACGAGTTCAAAAATATATGTAATGTAATACTTGGGCACAATTCTCTTTGTATTATTTTTTAAAAAGGGCGAAAAATCGCTGTCTTATCTTTAAAAGTACCCATCAAAAAAATTTTGAAAAAATTCTGGAATATTCTCTATAGGGTGTAGATTGAACGAAAATTATCACGAATACATTACCTTTAATAATTTATCTGGTATATAAAAAAACCAAAATTTCAAGATCATCAGTTTTCACTAAAGATCACTCAAAAAATTTTTGTTGATAACTTATTTGGAATGTATTTTGTGAAGTCACTGATCATTTTATACTTCCGTAACGAAAATTTTTATCTTAAAACCAATCAACGTACGGAACACTAATTGCGCAAGTCCAACTTGCACTTGACCGGTTATTGTATTTGGGCCCTCTCTAAAAGAC
Organism: Pachyrhynchus sulphureomaculatus; assembly: GCA_019049505.1. Classification (NCBI taxonomy): domain Eukaryota; kingdom Metazoa; phylum Arthropoda; class Insecta; order Coleoptera; family Curculionidae; genus Pachyrhynchus; species Pachyrhynchus sulphureomaculatus. Next base: position 80,097,683 of record CM032453.1, on the reverse strand, counting down.
TTTTGTCAAGATTTTCTAAAGAGTTGCAAATGCAAATTTATTGACTACGTATAGTCTACAAAAGTTCCGTTATTACCTATCAGTTGTGTCTGTTTAAAGAAAAAGTAATAATACAACTTACTTTAAACTCAAGTATAAATAATCAATGAAAATTCTAATCTTTATTCTACCTCTATTCTGTAATTTTTTCACTAATCTAACACCTAGGCTGAAAAGTTTTTGGTCTGACACATAGATGTCGCTCTTTTCAAAAAATCCATATGATTTTAGGAAGTACCAACCTTCAAACAATACGTGTCAAAATTTCATGCAATTTCGACGATTAGTTTACAAGTTACAGTGGTTATAGTGATGTTACTTTTGCTATTCTCGAAATAATGGAAAATATCGAATTTCGTGTGTTGATTAAACATTGTTTTTTGATAGGAAAAAATACCGTTCAAGCAAAGCAATGGTTTGATAAGTGTTACGGAAACTCTGCCTCTGGACAATCACTCATCATTTGTTGGTATGCTGAATTTGAACGCGGTCGTACAGACACCGGAAAACATTAAAAAAATCCACAAAATTGGATGACCGTAAAGTAAAATTGCGGGAGATAGCTGACACCCTAAAGATATCAAAGGAACGTGTTGGTCATATTTTGCATGGACATTTCAGTATGAGAAAGCTCTATTCAAAATGGGTACCGCGTTTGCTCACAGTAAACCAAAAACAACGACGTGTTGATGATTCTGAGCGCTGCTTAAGCGCAATAAAAAGGATTTTTTTCATGTGATATGTGACAATGGATGAAACATGGAACTACCGGAATCAAATCGGCAATCAGCTGAGTGGGTAGCAGCCGGTGAAAGCCGCCCGAAGCGACCAAAAAACACAACAGTCGGCGGGGAAGGTTTTGGCCTCTGTATTTTGGGATGCGCATAGAATAATTTTCATCGACTATGCTGAGAAGGGAAAAACCATCAATAGCGAATATTATATACAGTTATTGATGCGTTTGAAGGCAGAAATTGCAAAGAAATGGCCCCAAATGAACAAGAAAAAAGTGCTCTTTCATCAAGACAATGCACTGTGTCACGAGTCAATGGTTACGATGGCAAAATTGTATGAATTGAAGTTCGAATTGCTTCCTCATCCACCGTATTCTCAAGATTTGGCCCCTAGCGACTATTCTCTATTCGCATCAAAAAAAAGCTCGCGGGAAAGAAATTTGGCTCCAATGACGAAGTTATCGCCGAAACTGAGGCCTATTTTGAAGGTAAACACAAATTCTTCTACAAGAAAGGTATAGAAATGATACAAAAGCGATGGACTGATTGTATCGCTCTTGAATAAAGTCGAATTTTGCAAAAAAACTGTGTTTTAAGTATCTAGACCAAAGACTTTTCAGCCTAAGTGTTATATGTGCGTTTCTTTATTTCTTCGTAGAGCCCAAACTACTAGCTCTATTTTAATGCATTAAAGTTAAAAAAGATTGAACAAATTTACAGAAGTGATGATGTGTATAGTTATGTCAGAAGTGGTCAACTAACCCTTAAAAACCCTTAAAAAATTGAAACCTAACGAGGTACAAAAATATGTTGTTTAATACGGAAAAATATATAGTGTCTAAAAGAACGTCAATTATAAAAACATAATCCACCATGAAGTCTAAATTACTATGCTTTGTGTAAAAGTGATCTAGAGTTACGCCCTAATTGTAATTTTCGTTGATCTGAGAGAAACCTAAGAAAAGGTAGGTCTACATGACATTCCATCCGAATTAATGCACGACAATTATAAGTTAGATTACTATTAGAAAAATATACTTCGACAATTTGCTCAAGTGCCATTATATCCAGCATCACCTTAAACATATTAATTTTATGAGAGAAATAAAAATATTTAATTTCTGACGTACTTTAAATTACTAAATAAATTTCTATGCATGTTTGACTAATTTGGCTCTGTGACGCTTCTATAAGTTATATCAAAAATGTAATAAAAAAATTGCTAAAGTGGTTCACTTCCCTTGTAACATGCAGTTTAAAAATAACTAATTAATTTCACTTTCTCACACTGCAAAATAACCGAATGCAAACACTACTAATCGATAATCGATATTTCAGATAACAGATACTTCATGAAAAGTTATTAATCACAAAAAAAGTTGAGCAAAAAAGTGGCTTCAGACATATTAACAATCGAAATGTGACATTTCCTTCTACATACTATTTCCGTTCCAATAAAAAGGACCATAAAAAAGACATATAGGATATATACGAAGCGACTCCTTTAACCCCCTCCCCTATCTAATAACGCCTCATATGTTTGCCCTATTACAAATAATGAAAAAAATACAATTTTCAGATATGTCGACTTCAAGAACCCTAAAATGGACACGACATGTACGGAGCAACCACTCTAATCCCTTCCACTACTCCAATAACCCCTTTCACTACCCAAATAACCCCTTACAAGCTGAACTGATTGAAAATAATGAAAAGCTAACACCATATGTATTTAAAGCAACTCTCAATTAAAACCAGCGAAAAAAGACCACAATTATGTGAACCTTTTTTTTGTGTTCTATAGCGTTGGTGTAAACCAAATAGCCAGCTTCTTACTTTATTTTTTATACACACAAATCTACACATACATACATGGGACAAATCGGAAACATCCAGTCGACACACGGAATCGAACCGCTGACCTCTTGATTCACAGCAGGCACCTTAACCCACTGCGAAAATCGGTCCGGCTTATGTGAACCTAAAACCAAGAAAAAAATATTTCGTGTATTTTATTAATGGGGAATAATAGGAAAGATTAAAAAAGTCTTTTTAGTGTTCCGTACGGAACACTTATAAGATCACTTCGGTGTCTGTCTGTCTGTCTGTCCGTCTGTCACACCCGATTTTCTCCGAAACTATTTGTCACAGAAAGTTGAAATTTGGTAATAATATAGGAATTGATGGCCTCATCAGAGCTATGTAGTTTTGAAAGTTAAATTTTGACTTAAAGGGTTAGTTTTGGGGGGTGAAATTGAACGAAAATTATCACGAGTGCATTACCTGTAATAATTTATCTGATATATATAAAAAAAAATAGAAATTTCAAGGTCATCAATTTTCAGTAAAGATTGGAAATAAACTTTGTTTAAAACTCATTTGGGGTGTGTTTTGTGAAGTCACTGATCATTTTATACTTCCGTTACAACATTTTTTATTTTAAAAGCAATGAACGTACGAAACACTAATTGCGCAAGTTCAACTTGCAACTGACCGGTTATTTATATTTGTCGTCGTTTCGAAATACTTTTTCCTCTGAAGAAATAAATTTTCCACTTTTTTCCTGTCATATATGTATTTTTAATTACATTTGACAGGAAAAAAGTAAAAAATATATTTTTTCCCGAGGAAGAAATTATATATCTTGAAACGTCGACAGATTTAAAGTGTATTTTTTATCTTTTTGATCCTTCCGCAATAATAAAAATAATAATAAACAATCTCGATCGTAAAATAAGTATACACAATTTGTCGAACCTCGCTCCTTTCACCTCTAAAGCAATATGTTTCAAAAATTACCCATTTCTACAAATATGTACAAAATTGGAAATTGATATCCCATTTCGCTCGGAGTTACGAACGTACCAACAGACAGAGCCCGGAAGAAATGTTTTTGTAACATGGGAACCGTAAGACATTGTTCATGAATTCAATACCTCCTTTTAGCAAAGATTTTTATAACCTGTTAGATAGACAAAAATTTCAAATATGTTACTGAATATTTATTAGACAAATAAAAGCTAATAATAATTAATACTAGAATAATCAATTACCAGTATACTGTCTAAGCTACGATACATTACACAATAACAACAAAAGACGGTAATTGAGATGGTATAGCTATGTACAAAGAATGGGAGAAGGAAGTGTTCGCAAACGAATTTTGGAATGGGTTTCCACGCAATGACGCAAGCGAGCGAGGCCCAAAAAGACTTGGAAAGAAGAATCTTAACTATGGCCAATGGAACAATAGACTCGAATGGAAGCTAAGCATCGGGCAACGTCACTGGACGTTTCAAAAACGATTTTATATATGCTGTATATATATATATATATATATATATATATATATATATATATATATATATATATATATATATATATATATATATATACGAGGCTGGTTTGAAAAGTCCGTGCAAAGTATATATATATATATATATATATATATATATATATATATATATATATATATATACAGCTAGTCCAAAAAGTCTTCATATACCACCTGCTTTTTATACTATTTTTCTCTCCATCTCGCATCAAATTTGAGGTAGGTTTCGGATCATTGGCCTGTTGGAAAATGTATCTTTCTTCGAGTGCTAATTTTTGGACAGTTTCTCTTAAATTGTCTCTCAAAATGTTCAAATAAACGTGCTGATCCATGGTACCATTAATAAAATGTAAATTTCTAACTCCTCCAGCAGACATGCATCCCCAAAGCAGAATACTGCCACCCCCTTGTCTTATCGTGGAACAAATGGTTTTAATATCGAACGCGGTATCCTCCTTTCCCCAAACTTTAGTTCTGCCATCAGACCCAAAAAGATTAATTTTTGTTTCATCACTAAAGATTACGGATTCCCAAAATTTAGAAGGTTTCGTAACGTATTCCCTAGCAACAGCTAACCGCATTTTGCGATTAGCTTCTGAAATTAACGGCTTCTTCTTGGCTGCACACCCCTTATAGCCTGCCCTGTGTAAACAAATTCTCACTGTTTGTGACCAAACATTTTTCGAAAATAGTTCCCGTACTTTTTCTTTTAATTTTGGTGCACTTTTCTTGGGATCTATAATTATTTGTCTAACAGTATTGGCCTTTTCACGGGGAGTCAGTTTCTTGGGACGACTGGAGCGTGATCGAATTTTATAGAAACCCGTTGATTTATACTGGTTTACAATGTACTGAACAGTAGCATGCGATTTAAAAAAAAAATCCTTTATTTCTGTACGATTTTCCATCTTTCCGCAAATCAATTATGATCTTTCGAACTTGAAATGGAATTTCACAATTTCTCTCGCTCATTTTTAATACTATTTTGAAAACCCACTGCAAAATTACTAGCAACAAGTGACAGATTATAAAGTATGGCCGAAAATTATTCATTTATTTTCAGTTTAGCGAGCAATAAATAGCTTGATAAAATGCGGCTGATCATAACGTGTTTTTTTCAGTGCACTTCTTGAGTGTATGGAGACTTTTTTGACATTAATATTGTCTACATTTTTATAACAATGATGTAACTTCTAAATAAATGTTCCGTAGTTGTTTTTAATACTAATCCTTGTTCGTTAAGTTTCAAACATTAAACATGTTCTCTCATAGTTCCAATTAATTAGTCAAACATAACAGAAAAATAGTATAGAAACCAGGTGGTGTATAGAGACTTTTTGGACAGACTACTAACATGGTTAGCGAAACGCGCGTCGAGTGCAAAAATAAAGTGTTTGGTGTAGTGGTGATATATGTATACTGAGTAGTGTCATTATGCCAAAGATTCCACATTCTCAACGTAGATATGTTTTTAGTTAATTAAGCACTGTAGATGTTTTTTTTTTAGAAAATTATTCAATTTTTTAGTTTTTATATAAGGTGGACTGAGAATGTGGAGTTACTATTATTTTTACATTTTTATAAATTTTACTATTATTTGGAAAAAAAAAAATGTACAAAATATTAGTATATTTTTTAAATTTTATATTTTTTAAATCTTAATATGTTAAATATCTTGATATTTAAAAATAAATTCAATCCATTTTAGTAGAAATTATTTTAAGATACTCGAAAGAAGTAAAGTAAATACAGATTGACTACTCTTAACAATTTCGAGTATTTCAGAAGATCCGTCAACACACAGTTTTGTTATTTTAATGATAATTCCCTAGAGATTTCTATTCGCGCGTTTTCAAATTTTCTATCCGTTTCCTTTTCAAAGATCTACAAGTAAAAAAAAAATCAGTAGAAACTATAATTGTTAGAAACTTAATACAAACTACAGGAATTTTTAACTTATTGACAAATGCATTATTAATCCCCTCTCAGAACTGGTATTTGCAAGTTTCTCACAAAAATCAAATGTCGATCCACATAAATGAGCAACAATATTAAAACACCATAAACAGACTAAATTTAACCTTGCGGAAAATCCACCATTCAAAGTTTATTTACCCACAAGCTTAAATCGTCACATGACCAAATAAGCTCTATTTTACGCATTGAGTCTCCATTTAAACTGTCATTAAGCCAAAACGCGTGTCTTTCTACTTTTGAAAAGGGTGTCTCTTTGCCCTGAGAACTTTATAAATATTTCACTCAACTGATCTTGGAATTTTTCGTATTAGTGGAGGAGATTTAAGGCCTTGGGCCACTGTAATTTTATGAAAAAATCTTTTTTTTTTCTTTGCTTAATCGATGCTTTAGCATCTTAGAAATACAATAAAGATTGTTTTACACTGGAAACAAATTCTTAAAAATATATTTAAACACACACACACACACAAATCAAGAAAGTCATGCTGTATCAAAATTACATATTTCACGCGCTTCGGATTTTTCACTATCATAGTAAAAATGAGACTTATATTTACGATGTGCTTTTGGAACGTGATAATAGAGGGCCCCTGTAATTATCCTATATTCAAGTTTTTCACCATAGTGTTGGTAAAACCGTTGAAACCACGCAGTTTCGACAAAAGCGCTGCAAGTACGACTACACACTGTAAAAAATTGAGTTTACAATTTTTTTTTAGATTTCAGTTTTATTTTTATAATAATCAAGTGAATTGTGTGTGAAAATAGAGTTTATCGTGGCAAAAAAGGCATGAACAGCTCCACGTGGTCCGCAAGAAGGAGCAACTTTTCAAAGAGGCGACCGCTGAATAGAGACGCGGCAGAGACGAAGTCGGAGGGAGTCCGTACATCTGCGAAAAAATTAAATTCATCCGACAAATTCCTCCAAATCCAAGTGAAGGACAGAAGACGAAGAAAATATCACCGTATGGTGCCGGGATCGTAGACTGATGGTAAAAATTTTTTATTATAGCAGTTTTCAATTTTAAAAGCTAGATATCAGTAATTGAAACTTTGGGCGCGTTTATCTCAAAACTATGTTTTTCAAATCGGCTTGCGGCATAACTCAAACAATTTTTATCCGATTGACTTCAAATTTTAACTGTAGCTTCTGTATTAGATTTTAAAGAGTACGTAGAATTTTTACGAAATATTAAAAATTGCAAAAGTTATTAACAAATTGACGTCAATTTTTTCCGCGAAAATCTTTAGCTATTTACTTGTAGATTAAGCAGAATTTTTTTTTGTTACAGGATCAAATTTCCGCAAGGTATGCTGCAAGCCCTTTTTTAAAAAGATGTCTTTTAAAAAGCTGCACTGAGCCACCATTTTATAAAATATATTATCTTAGTTGGGAATGTGGACTCTTTGGCACAATGATACTACTCACTATATATCACCACTACACCAAACACTTTAGTTTTGCACTCGAAACGCGCGTCGAGGGCAAAAATAAAGTGTTTGGTGTAGTGGTGATATATACTGAGTAATAAAATATATTATATCAAAAAATATATTTTTATACCTCAATACATATGTAACCATGTGGTATAGTTGATTGATTGAATAAAAATTTCTTTTAAGCCGAAAAAAATGTTCAAAAGTTGGTTCATTTTTATGCTTCTACAGTAGCCTAAGGCCTTAATAGTGGTATTTTCTCCCTGTGAAATATACTCTATAGTGGCTAAGTAGGTATCCGCAAATTAACATTCACTTAAATGTTCTAATTTAGTATTTTCTTAGGTATGGAAATCGAAAAAACTCTATACAAATACAGTTACAAAGTTGAAAGGACAATCCGTTTTATAGCTTACATAATTGCTTATAGGGCAAAAATTTCTCGTAGTGGCATGTTATAGTTATCCTGTACTTACCTGGTCAAGCCTAGAAAATATTTTTATTGCTTTATGGGGTTACATACACCTGGGTGCTGCAAAAAGTAAGTATATTAAAAAATATATTTTATAAGTTATTAAGTGAGTAATAAAAAAGAATGGCGATTATGTATTTTTATTGTTGATATTGATACTTTAAATGATAAGAATTTTTTTTTAAAATATGTTTTAAATGTTAAACTTATTTTTCATTGGATTAAATGGACCACTGATGAAAACTATGGCGCCTCCTTGTCTGCAGGATAATTTCATAAAATATAATCCAATATGCAAAAATAAAAATTAATCTTAAAATAATACAGTAGTTAAAAATTGTCGAAGGGGTTTGTTTTCAAAAATAAAAAAGTGTTTCAAATTTTAGTAGGCAATTTTCGACCAAAATATGTATGTTTGTTTATTTATAAGAAATTGTCTGTTAGAAAAATTTAAAAAAACCTTTCGACATTTTGTAGAAAAAGTAAATATTAAGATTTAAAAAAAAAAGTTAAAAAATATTAAAAATTGACTGAGTAATATTGCTGAAAACAGTTTCGAGAAAAACGCGTATAAACTTTCGGGTAGATAAAAAGTGAACTTTCGGCTAGTCTCCTATTCCAGCTTCGTACTGTATCCCTTCTTCCTCTTGCATCTTGGTGTTATTTAATATGAGATAAGAATAAAAATCCAAAAAAAAATCGAATTTTTGAAAATTCGAGTTGTATGTAACCTCTTATATACCTCTGGGTATAAACATAAAATTACATCATGATATATAACGTTGTTAGATAAAAGTGTCAACAGTCTAAGACTACGCTAATTTTTTGTAATATAAATATAAACTTCTGTTCAACAATTAAAATATTAAATTCATATCTATTTTTTTAACATGTTATATACGTTTTTGTATAGTCGAGTTGTAGTAAGCCTCCGCATACTTACATTAAAACATGATCAATGATCTAATGCGCTTTCAAAACTTGCGGATTGCATCAGCTAGTAACGGATCGATGAAATTTAGAGAGATTTTGCAATGCTTATTTTTCACATGCCTTTGTCCTTACCGTTATCTCAAGCATGCGCAGTGTTAACGCACTTTCACACTACGGCAGAATTGCAATAAAATAAACTAAAAGGAAAGGTAGGTTGGTCTTCATCTTTTATAAACGCGCTAATGTCTGTGGATCGAGAATGGTTAAACATACCGGTTATTAGTATTTGATGGGTCAGCATAAGTTTCTAAATTAAAGTTGTGTCTAGCAGGTTTCTATCACTTTCTGCAATAAATAAAATTTCATTTAAAATTAGCACTACACAACAGTTATCACCACTGCACCAAACACTTTATTTTTTCACTCGACACGTGCTACACTAACCATGTTAGCATCATTAGGAGCGATTAGTAAGTCGATAGTCAGTCATTACTCGTGATGATGCTCATATGGTTAGAGAAAAGCGTGTCAGGCGCAAAAATAAAGTGTTTGTTGTAGTGGTGTACAGCTGTGGTGGTAGTAGCTGTAATGCCATTGTGCCAAGGATTGTCAAATTCCGAAAAATAATCTGAACGCTAATTAACTGTTATTAGTGTTATTTGCAATAAAAGATTTTAATTTCAACTTTACTGTATTTTCTTAGTGGTTTGTATAAACTAAATAGGAACCAGGAAAACAGGGCCTACCATAATAGCGATAAGAATAACGAACTTCCAATAACCTCTCTCATAAGTTCCAACATAAGGGAAATAGTTATCCATAAAAAAGGTTTCACTTATTTTGTTCCAATACTGCGTAAGCTCTAAACTGTGGGAGCATGCTTCAAATAACGATAACAGCTGAGTCCTTATATTTAATGTCTTTCCTTTACTATTTCGAATGCTCCAAATAAAGATAAACACAGCGGGCTTCTCAAATAAGCGTTGTAAAATCTCTCTACTCTACTTCCAAAACTTAAGTGCATAGTTTCAACTTTAGAGAATAAAGTAACAAAAATTGTATAAACAGTTATTAAAACTAATAAACAATGGTAGCAACATCGCAATGGTCTCCAAAACAGCTTATACTACAATATAGCAGTGTTACTTTTCTTGCGATTTTGTTATGTACGTATGCGGATAGTCGTAGGACTGTGAGGTTGAGTTTTTTTTAACTTTTTATTCCATTCCTTATTTTCCAGTTGTATTGACATCAAGTCTATAAATGTAATCAACGTCAAGAACTATACATAGAAAATATTTGAAAAACTTTAATTTACTGAGTTGTTTTATTACTTATAGAATCCGCATACTATTATGATGAAGTTGCTTAGAACATATCCTGTCATATGCTGTATTATTTTTTCCCTATTTAAAATTTTATTTGAAGCAGTATGTACAGGAAAATATTAGCTTTTTGTACCCTGTGCGCAATAATTTAATATATTGAGTATAAATCAAATTCAGTAGTTATTTTAGAATTTTAAAAGTTTCTTATTGACAATATCAGATTTAAAAATACGTGTTTGTTTTTATCTTTGGTTGTGAATTTATTATGTATGTTAAAAATACATTTAGAATTATTCATTTTTCAGAAATATTGTAAATGGATAGATGGTATTCTTACAAACCAACTTCCACAAACTTGATTGATTTAATCAGTATTTAATTTTACTGCTCAGTATATATCACCACTACACCAAACACTTTATTTTTGCACTCGACGCGCGTTTCGCTAACCATGTTAGCTTCATCAGGAGTGATGATTGACTAAAACTAAACTACAAATCTACCCTATTTATACTTAACCTAACCCTTGAATTACTCGGGCGGAACTAATGGCATAGGCAAGGCCATCAGTTCCGGTCAAGTAACCAGTAGAGGGGATTATAAGGAATAGGCCCTCTGTCTTTATTTAAACTACTTCTACATTTTATAATTTCCATACTTTCGTATGCGTCCAATAATCTCCTATCAGATACATTTTTAATTAATCTTAGATTATCTAATGTTACAATATGATCAGCTTCAAGGGTATGTTTGGCAATGCTAGACTTTTCTCTTCTACTATATTTTAAGTGTGCTAAATGTTCTTTAAATCGTGTTTTGATTGATCTTTTAGTTTGCTCAACATACTTTTTGTCACAATCATTACAACTAATTTCATAAATTCCACTTTTCTCACAATAAGGAATCTTATCTTTGAGATTTCCTAAGATATTCCTCAGATTGTCTGATGACTTATAGACTAAGGTGAGACCTACCTTATTAAATACCTTATTGAATCCCTTGCTATATTTCGGATTATATGGTATGGAGACATACTTGGTGTTATTTTTTCGCGTGTAAAAAAGGTGGAATTCTGAATATTTAACCTGAACTTATGTCTATTTATTAGCTTGTTTACTAAGTCATCGTCATAACCATTAACTCTAGTTATATTTCTAATACGATTCTTTTAATTATTAAAGTTCACTCTATTCAGAGGAAAAGTGACCAAACGATGAACTAAAAAATGTAATGAGGCTAATTTGTGTTGTTTGCAATGAAATGAATCATTAGGAATGTATCTATCTGTTACTGTGTTTTTCCTATGGATATCAAATTCTAATTTATTATTCTTCATAATTAAAATATCTAGAAAAGGCAGTTGTCATTTGTTCTCAACTTCGTAAGTGAATTTAATGGAATCATGCCGACTATTTAATTTGGAAACAAAGTCAGCAAGATTTGCTTTCTTTATATCAAAAATCGCGAAAATATTATCCACATACCTATACCCTTGGGAAAAATTCAAAGCCAAGAATTTGAATATTTCCCAAGGGTATGGTATAGGCATGTGGATGATATTTCCGCGATTTTTGATACAAAGAAATCAAATATTGTTAACTGTTTCCAAATTAAATAATCGGCATGATTCCATTAAATTTACTTACGAAGTTGATAACAAAGGACAACTGCCTTTTTTAGACATTTTAATTATTAAAAATAATAATAGATTAGAATTTGATATCTATAGGCAAGACACAGTAACAGATAGATATATTCCTAATGATTCATTTCATTGCAAACAACACAAATTAGCCTCATTACATTTTTTAGTTCATCGTTTGGTTACTTTTCCTCTGAATAGAGTAAACTTTATTAATGAAAGGAATCGTATTAGAAATATAGCTAGAGTTAATGTTATGACGATGACTTAGTAAACAAGCTAATAAATATACATAAGTTCAGGTTAAATATTCAGAATTCCACCTTTTTTACACGCGAAGAAAATAACACCAAGTATGTCTCCATACTATATAATCCGAAATATAGCAAGGGACTCAATAAGGCATTTAATAAGGTAGGCCTCACCTTAGTCTATAAGTCATCAGACAATCTGAGGAATATCTTAGGAAATCCCAAAGATAAGATTCCTAATTCTGAGAAAAGTGGAATTTATGAAATTAGTTGTAATGATTGTGACAAAAAGTATGTTGGGCAAACTAAAAGGTCAATTAAAATACGATTTAAAGAACATTTAGCATACTTAAAATACAGTAGAACAGAATATATAAATAGGGTAGATTTGTAGTTTAGTTTTAGTCAATCATTGCTCCTGATGAAGCTAATATGGTTAGCGAAACGCGCGTCGAGTGCAAAAATAAATTGTTTGGTGTAGTGGCGATATAAACTGAGTGTGCCAAAGATTCCATATTCCCAACTTAGTATTTAATTTTACTTAATTTGATACCATAGTCGATATAGTGTGAAGAAAAAAAGTTCGTTTTACAAAAAAAGACTTCGTACATCCTTCATTTTGCATTTTCTAAACCCTCCTATATCCAAGATTAATTATTTGAGATTTATTTGTCAAACTGGGATCACAACTTTTAGAGTTGCTAGAGAGCACACCTACAAATTAACATTCAGTCTATACGGAGGCCAAACTCAGAAATTGTCAAAACCATTGCAAATACTTAGGTAAAGTCTATGTAGGTAAATTGAAAAGGTAATGGCAATTTCACTATTTTCAAAAATAATCTCCAAAATTACAGCAATGAAAATTTAGAGAATTCATAAAATAATTTAAAAAATTATGTATGGTTGCCTATAATCAGGAGCAGGTTATACAACATAAATTATATTTCTGTAGTTGATAACTTGCTATTTGGTATTAACTGGTACTGTCTTCAAATTACATTAAAAAAAAAAATATATAAAAACCGGCCAAGTGCAAGTCAGACTTGCACAATTAGTGTTCCGTGCAGTAATCGCCGAAGTTAAAAATAAATAATAAAATAAAATTATTTTGTCTCGGTACCTATCCGTTAGTCACCAGTTATCATAGAAATTTATTTTATCTGATTGGCCAAATGTTTAAAGCAGTAATGTACTAATAGTATATGAAATATATTACTGATTACACCAAATACGTATTGATGTTTTGTAGCTCTTAGTCCCGGTTAAATTCAAAGCTTTCCAAGAAAAAAACGCCTCCCTATTTGTCAGGTCAAATTGTTTTTTATACCCCAAATAAATTATCAAACGTAATGCAATCGTGATAATTTTCACTCAATCTACACTTAATGGAGAATTTGCCAGAATTTTTTCGAAATTTTTTGATTAGTACTCTAGAGATAGGATGGGGGAACAGCGATTTTTAGCAATTTTTTTAAAAATTATATAAATTTGCGCCAGTATTATATCATATATATTTTTGAACATGTATTTTCATAAGTTTCGATGACCTTGAAAATTCTTTTTTTCATTTCCGATTTCACCCCCAAACCTTAAGTCAAGATTTAACTTTTAAAACTACAGGGTTCTGATTGAACCATCAATTCCTATATTTGTGCCTAGTTTCAACGTTCTGTGTCAAATAGTTTTGGAGAAAATCGGGTGTGACAGACTGACAGACATCCAAGTCATCCCATAAGTGTTCCGTATGGAACACTAAAAAGATATTTAGGTATACCTGATCGTAAACTGTACTCTAAGGTTGTGTCTTTTTGTTTAGTAAATTGTATCTAAAAAATCAAAATTCTTCTTTTAGTTTATAAACATAAGATATTTTGAAAAATTAAATAGAACATCTAAAACTCATTAGTACTGCACACTAGAATCTGCTCGTCTAATCTACAAATCTATCAAATTCACTTTCGAGGTCCAATATATCGACGTGTGCGGCGTTCGACACGTGCCATCGATGCCGGTAACTGTTTTTCTCTATTCGTGACACGTGCAGGACCATTTACAAATTGCCATGTCCCACCGGGACCAAATCTTGATCGCTTTGTATAGTTTAGAACGCCCCCCGGGGGCTTATGAATGTTTATTGACTGTTGACTGAGGGGGTCGGGTATCGGGATTATTAAATCTAGAAGATACGGCCGGTAAGTGTTAATTCACCATGGACAAGGTTTTTTTGGTTTATTTCACACTAAGTAATATTTCTTGCTTTAAGCACATAGGTCTTAACTCACATCAAACTGTGTTTTTTTACTTATTAAGCATACTTAACAGTAACATGAGAATAGTCTTAGCTCAAATAATAAAAAATATTTTTGTTGATTAAAACCATGGCTAGTTTGCTCAGTTTTCGCTAAATGACTATTCTGATTATTAACTATGTTGGGAATTTAGAATCTTTGGCAGAATGACACTACTCAGTACATAGGTATATCACCACTATATTAAGCATTTTATTCTTGCACTCGACGAGCGTTTCGCAAACCATGTTAGCTTCATCAGGAGCGATGATTGACTCATAGTTATGTCAAGCACAAAAATAAAGGGTTTGGTGTAGTGGTGATATATATTGCGTATATTAAGTCAAATATATATCTAGTTATAATAGTTGTGTAAAATGAGATCTTGTTATTATTCTCAAGATACCTTGATTTTGGGATAAAATGGTATTTTCATATTAGAAGATTATACATACAGAAATAAGAATCATCTTGAGAAATAGTAACAAATTTTGTATTTCGAATTGAAATATCATCTGTATAAGCTGGTGGTGTCACTTGACAGGGAGTTGTTAGTGTGAATTTCAGGAAATGTTATCTTTGTTGGTAGTGCACATTAGGAAAAAGTAAAGATAAAGATTAGTTTTTTAGGTTCAACGATACAGGGTATTTAACTAGTTAATGTGAAATAGTGAAGAACATAACTAGTACAAAAAACATTCATAACATATCAGTGTTCACTCTACACAAACTTTTCTCGTCAAAACTGATGTTAAAACATCGACGGATGACATTGAATTATTACACACATATATATATATATATATATATATATATATATATATATATATATATATATATATATATATATATATATGTATATATATATATATATATATATATATATATATATATATGTATATATATATATATATATATATATATATATATATATATATATATATATATATATATATATATATATATATATATATATATATATATATATATATATATATATATATATATATATATATATATATATATATATATATATATATATATATATATATATATATATATATATATATATATATACATACATACATACATACATACATACATACATACATACATACATACATACATACATACATACATACATACATACATACATACATATACACACACACACAATTCAAGACTCTGACTAATTTCTCTGCAGCGTGTGTGCCGATAAAAAAAACAAAATATTTCCTGCATCAAACTGATATTAAATAATTTCTGTTGCTCATAATACAAATAAAAATTTTACATTGTTTTGACACCGTTATAGATACTAACAAGCAGTAGCCCGGTTCAAGAGGTGGGAGAAGGGCATATGTATAAGAAAAAAAGAGGATAGTCAAGGCAGAGGTACTTATAGAGGGATGCCTCAATCGACAAACACACTGGCGCCAAATGATAAGCGAAGGGCGAAAATCCTCAATGAAAAAAGACCATTTTTTGCATTAGAACTCTAAAAGTTTAAACCCTTCCCAACTCAGTAAATTAAAAATCGACGGCGGGGGACTGTAAATTTTTCACAAAACTGGAACTCTATAAACACTAAATCTTAAAATCGATGACGTGAAGAGGATGAACATGTTTCACAAAAGAGAGCATCCAATAAAAAAGTTTTTGTTTCTAAGGGGCCGGGCGTATCCATGGAGTTGGATGATCATATGTCCTCCTACCCTCCCTCGGCTACGCAACATTTCACGACGTAAAGAAACTGAATATGAATAAACAAATTTCCTAACTGACCGAAACAAATAAGTAGTGTTTTTAAATATACACTGTAAGACAAACTGCAACAAGAGTTGACAGAATTAATGAATTTATTTGACTAAATTTGATTACATAAAACTACACATAACAAAGTGTGACTTCCGCCCCTTTTGTACCTACTTATGTCTGTGGTCAGTAGACGTGGGTGCTTTTGGCTCCATGTTGGCATAAATGTCATTATTTTTTAATCTCCCGTACTTTTAACGCAATACTGACTGTAGGTCTTCATCTCGTAAAGCACTTTGTATTTTTTTACGTATTTTTCAAGGGCTCAGAGCTCATGTTTCGTTCAGAAATTATAAATTTCGGTCAGTACTGTCGGTCATTAATCAGGAGGTGAGATAAAATACTTTACTTTACCTGTATAATGTAGAGCATAAAGTCTTTTTTTTAATTCAAAGCCAAGGTCAAATTTGTGGAGGGGACAGATTCCTAACCTGTCATGTCTATTAAAAGTCCCTAAAAATTTCATGTTGATACATGTTAAAGTTTGACGTTGTCAGTTCATGCCATTATGCCAAAACTATTATTTTATCAGCTTTACAACAGTTTGCATTAAAAAAATATAGAATACATCGCAAAAAAAGGAGATATCGTAAATCGAAGATGTAACATCGAGAGTACTTTGAGAAGCTAGGAGCCATTCAGTATCAAAATTTATCATTGATTTAAAGTTCCGGTAAGTAAAAACTTCCGAGTTTATTAAAAATTTCTTTTAAAGTGAGTAAAATATAGTATTACTAGTACCTTTTTAGGGCCCCCCTATTGACTATTGCTTGTTGTTATTCCCATTTTTTCTAGTTCTTAGTTAACCTTTAGACTTAAAAATATTAAAATTTTGAAAAAATTGTAGAATATTTTTCACATATTTTGAACGAAAATTATCACGAGTACATTACCTTTAATAATTTATCTGGTATATAAAAAAAAACAAAAATTTCAAGGTCATGAGTTTTCAATAAAGAGTTTTCAGGTTTTCAGTAAAGATCGGAAAAAACTTTGTTGAAAACTCATTTGGGGTGTGTTTCGTGAAGTCATTGATCATTTTATACCTCCGTAACAATTTTTTTTTCTCTAAAAGCAATCAGCGAACGAAATACTAATTGCGCAAGTCCGACTTGCACTTGGTCGGTTTTTTAATCGAATGGTAACTCAAGAGGAAATATGGGGCCGTCAGCACATGATTTAAAGACAAAGGAACAATTAAAAGAATGGAAACATGCTAGCTTACCTAGTCCCAAGAAGTGTTGCTTACAGAAATCTGCACGAGAAGTTAGTATTTTGGAACAAGAATGGAATAATTCTTACAGATTACTTGAAACATGGCAAAACAATAAATGGAGAATATTATTGTTCATTATTAACTAAAGTTCGTCGAGAAATTTTGGAAAATTGCCGAGGAAAAATATCTAAAAGGGTGTTGTTTTAGCAAGACAACATGCTTGCCCACAAGTCACTGTTAATTTTACAAAGAATTAACAAATTAGGCCTTGAACTAACTGCTTAACTTCCATATTTCTCCGGATTATTATCTATTCCTAAAGCTGGAGAACATTTGAAAGGACATTAATTTCATTCAAATGAAAAAGAATTAAATGTGAAAGATTGCTTTGCAAACCAAGATAAAGAATTTTTTTTGATATTTGAGATTTAAGAAGCTTAAGAATATGTTCTCATATACATATGGCCCTAAAGCCAACTGACAGAAAAAGAGTCGAAAGTTTCATGATGTGGCTGTTCAGACAAATTCTTCGGATCTCCTGGACAGAGCACCAGACTAACGCGTTAGGTTTAGAGGAGATGAGCGTGAATACCAGGCCTACTTCGCATATTTTGGTCACCTCGCCAGAAAAAGAGACACCATGGAGAAATCGGTAGACGAAAGAAAAGTCAGCAGCAGAAGATCAAGAGGTAGATCTCTTACAAGATGGATAGACCAACTGCAGACCCTTTTTGGAAAAACTCTACATAAGGCGGACCAAATGGCCCTAGACCGAGAGATCTGGAAGGAACAAGTGCGAAAAACCAGCTCATGAGTAGTCACCACGCGCACAATGAATTTGCACGACGTGTCGCCAAAATCTCATTTGGCATTTTCAAGTGCTCTTGCTGCTGCTGCTGCTACTCGATACTGTGATCTTGCAGCTGCTGCCGCTCGAAGCTAACTGAGAAACCGAAGTGCGGTCGCCATCTTTTATAGGTCGGCGCCTACGCAGATTGTATGTAGGGTGATCGGAAGTGTTCGTCAGGGCATCAGTGTTTGCCGGCTGGGTGCCCATACCAGTGGTGATTACGGGTTCCGACGCTATACTGGCTGTTGCCTTCTCGATATTTTGGTTATTCCTTTGTTTAACTAGTAGACAGTTCCGTGTAGTGGAGATATTAAGTGCATCATCCCGCTTATTTAACTGTCCATTTTTTTCGATTTTCAAGGCTTCTCTGACTATGCGTGTTTTATAATGTGAAATCGAGGCTATTTGTTTAGATCCCTCAAAATTGATGTTGTCACCAGTATCAGATGGTGCTGAAAAAGAGTTAATCTGGGTGGAGAGGACAGATAAGATTGGAAGAGTCCTAAGAAAACATAACATAAGCACAGCATACAAACCATAAAACATTCTGGCACACATCCTGGGCAACCCCAAGGATAAGAGGAAACTAGAAAACCATGGAGTTTACAGCATCCTATGCGGACACCGCCACAAAAATAGGGCAAGTAAACAGAAGA
>CM032453.1:80051208-80076208 GCA_019049505.1 Pachyrhynchus sulphureomaculatus | reverse complement strand
ACGTCGTGCAAATTCATTGTGCGCGTGGTGACTACTCATGAGCTGGTTTTTCGCACTTGTTCCTTCCAGATCTCTCGGTCTAGGGCCATTTGGTCCGCTTTATGTAGAGTTTTTCCAAAAAGGGTCTGCAGTTGGTCTATCCATCTTGTAAGAGATCTACCTCTTGATCTTCTGCTGCTGACTTTTCTTTCGTCTACCGATTTCTCCATGGTGTCTCTTTTTCTGGCGAGGTGACCAAAATATGCGAAGTAGGCCTGGTATTCACGCTCATCTCCTCTAAACCTAACGCGTTAGTCTGGTGCTCTGTCCAGGAGATCCGAAGAATTTGTCTGAACAGCCACATCATGAAACTTTCGACTCTTTTTCTGTCAGTTGGCTTTAGGGCCATATGTATATGAGAACATATTCTTAAGCTTCTTAAATCTCAAATATCAAAAAAAATTCTTTATCTTGGTTTGCAAAGCAATCTTTCACATTTAATTCTTTTTCATTTGAATGAAATTAATGTCCTTTCAAATGTTCTCCAGCTTTAGGAATAGATAATAATCCGGAGAAATATGGAAGTTAAGCAGTTAGTTCAAGGCCTAATTTGTTAATTCTTTGTAAAATTAACAGTGACTTGTGGGCAAGCATGTTGTCTTGCTAAAACAACACCCTTTTAGATATTTTTCCTCGGCAATTTTCCAAAATTTCTCGACGAACTTTAGTTAATAATGAACAATAATATTCTCCATTTATTGTTTTGCCATGTTTCAAGTAATCTGTAAGAATTATTCCATTCTTGTTCCAAAATACTAACTTCTCGTGCAGATTTCTGTAAGCAACACTTCTTGGGACTAGGTAAGCTAGCATGTTTCCATTCTTTTAATTGTTCCTTTGTCTTTAAATCATGTGCTGACGGCCCCATATTTCCTCTTGAGTTACCATTCGATTAAAAAACCGACCAAGTGCAAGTCGGACTTGCGCAATTAGTATTTCGTTCGCTGATTGCTTTTTTAGAGAAAAAAAAATGGTTACGGAGGTATAAAATGATCAATGACTTCACGAAACACACCCCAAATGAGTTTTCAACAAAGTTTTTTCCGATCTTTACTGAAAACCTGAAAACTCTTTATTGAAAACTCATGACCTTGAAATTTTTGTTTTTTTTTATATACCAGATAAATTATTAAAGGTAATGTACTCGTGATAATTTTCGTTCAAAATATGTGAAAAATATTCTACAATTTTTTCAAAATTTTAATATTTTTAAGTCTAAAGGTTAACTAAGAACTAGAAAAAATGGGAATAACAACAAGCAATAGTCAATAGGGGGGCCCTAAAAAGGTACTGGTAATACTATATTTTACTCACTTTAAAAGAAATTTTCAATAAACTCGGAAGTTTTTACTTACCGGAACTTTAAATCAATGATAAATTTTGATACTGAATGGCTCCTAGCTTCTCAAAGTACTCTCGATGTTATGTCTTCGATTTACGATATCTCCTTTTTTTGCGATGTATTCCATATTTTTTTAATGCAAACTGCTGTAAAGCTGATAAAATAATAGTTTTGGCATAATGGCATGAACTGACAACGTCAAACTTTAACATGTATCAACATGAAATTTTTAGGGACTTTTAATAGACATAACAGGTTAGGAATCTGTCCCCTCCACAAATTTGACCTTGGCTTTGAATTAAAAAAAAGACTTTATGCTCTACGTTATACAGATAAAGTAAAGTATTTTATCTCACCTCCTGATTAATGACCGACAGTACTGACCGAAATTTATAATTTCTGAACGAAATAGAGCTCTGAGCCCTTGAAAAATACGTAAAAAAATACAAAGTGCTTTACGAGATGAAGACCAACAGTCAGTATTGCGTTAAAAGTACGGGAGATTAAAAAATAATGACATTTATGCCAACATGGAGCCAAAAGCACCGACGTCTACTGACCACAGACATAAGTAGGTACAAAAGGGGCGGAAGTCACACTTTGTTATGTGTAGTTTTATGTAATCAAATTTAGTCCAATAAAATCATTAATTCTGTCAGCTCTTGTTGCAGTTTGTCTTACAGTGTATATTTAAAAACACTACTTATTTGTTTCGGTCAGTTAGGAAATTTGTTTATTCATATTCAGTTTCTTTACGTCGTGAAATGTTGCGTAGCCGAGGGAGGGTAGGAGGACATATGATCATCCAACTCCATGGATACGCCCGGCCCCTTAGAAACAAAAACTTTTTTATTGGATGCTCTCTTTTGTGAAACATGTTCATCCTCCTCACGTCATCGATTTTAAGATTTAGTGTTTATAGAGTTCCAGTTTTGTGAAAAATTTACAGTCCCCCGCCGTCGATTTTTAATTTACTGAGTTGAGAAGGGTTTAAACTTTTAGAGTTCGAATGCAAAAAATGGTCTTTTTTCATTGAGGATTTTCGCCCTTCGGTTATCATTTGGCGCCAGTGTATTTGTCGATTGAGGCATCCCTCTATAAGTAGCTCTGCCTTGACTATCCTCTTTTTTTCTTATACATATGCCCTTCTCCCACCTCTTGAACCGGGCTACTGCTTGTTAGTATCTATAACGGTGTCAAAACAATGTAAAATTTTTATTTGTATTATGAGCAACAGGAATTATTTAATGTCAGTTTGATGCAGGAAATATTTTGTTTTTTTTTATCGGCACACACGCTGCAGAGAAATTAGTCAGAGTCTTGAATTGATGCAAATTGCATTGGAAAACACAGTTCTAGGTACTTACTTCACTTTAATTGGACGAAGTTCTCCATATAAAAGAATTTTTGAAGAGGATAGAAGACGTAACAAGCTGAACCTCATACGAAAGTAATATCTAGCGCGTGTTATCCTGTTAGCCTTGCATTGAGTTTCGATCCAACTGCAGCTGTGGGGAAGTATGAAATAAAATGTAAACATATACTCCCTTGGTCAGAGGACTTTGTTTTCAGAGTTATTATAGTAATAGAACCATATCCGCTGAAGTTTTTGTTTTGTCTCGTACTTGGGCATATTGCTAGGTCGACATGAACTTATGCATATTTTTTCAATTTTTTTTAAAATTCCTCGTAGAAGGAAGTGGTCAAAGTTTGTTACCAGAAGGTAGAAGAGAGCCTGATCTTTTTTCCCTCAAGTAGCTCAGGTATTTCATATACTTGTGGCAACTCTGGTGATACTGTAGAGTGCAAATTGACGCGCTTTGGAAAATGACGTTGGATGAAAGAGTCCTTTTCAGGATATATACGACTTCCTACTTTGTTTAATTTTAGCCTTATCCAATTTTAATATAATTCACCTAAAGTGGTTTGTTTGTGTTTGCTGAAGCAGATTTCTGGAATATTGTGTAATTCTTGACTCTATTGCGTGGGTTTTTATGGATAGAAAAGCACATATTCTTGAAGTGTGATAGGAAAGAACAGTGGCGCCCTGGTTTATATTGATAAACGTTAGACCCTATTGCGGGTAAAACAGTTTACTATTTTTTTTGGTTATTAATTAACATATTTTGAGAGATTCTAAAATCCACATAGTTTCCCTGAGTAAAAAGTCGTGTTTCTTAACGACTATTTTCTAAAAACAAATTTCAATATGGTCAAGTGCAAGTTGGACTTGCGCAATTAGTGTTCGGTACGTTGATTGCTTTTAAAATAAAAATTTTTGTCACGGAGGTAGAAAATGATCAATGACTTCACAAAACACCTCAAATGAGGTTTCAACAAAATTTTTTCTGATCTTTACTGAAAACTGACATTGAAATTTTTGTTATTTTTTAGGAACCAAATAAATTATTAAAGGTAATGCACTCGTGATAATTTGCGTTCTCTCTACACCCTGTGGAGAATATTCAAGGATTTTTTCAAAATTTTTTGATCAGTACTTTTCGAGATAAGGGGGACAGCGATCTTTCGCGATTTTTTAAAAATAATACAAAGAAAAGTGTGCTCAAGTATTACATTATATATATTTTTGAACTCGTGATTTACAAGCTTTCATTTGACACCCCACCCGGTAATTTTTTTTTTACTTCCGATTTCACCCGCAAAAACTAACTCCTTAAGTAAAAATTTAACTTCCAAAACTACACCACTTTGTTAAGGCCATCAATTCCTGTAATAGTACCAAATTTCAACTTTCTATGTCAAATACTTTCAAGGAAAATCGGGTGTGATAGACAGACAGACGGACAGAAGAAACTAAAAAATGGGTTCCTACAGGGTCGGGAGCTTGCGCCATCCTCTTCAGATTGTGTATTGCTGATATGCCAGAAACAAGATCTAGAAAGTTTGGCTACCCGGACGAGTGGATTTTGGCAACAAAAAACGGTTCTATTGAATTGTCTGAAAATCTAACAGCAGAACTAGAAACAGTGGAAGGTTATTTTCGTAAATGGATACTTCTGTAAATGGATACTTCAACCCAACGCATCTAAAATAGGAGTAGCCTACTTCCATTTAAGCAACAAACTACCTAAAACAGAGCTCCACATATACGCCATAACATACCACAGTACCTGGATGAAACATTATCGTTCAAAGAACATCTAATAAAAATCGCTGAGAAGCTCGAAACAAGAAATAACATCATCAAAAAAATATGCGGATTCAGCTGGGGGGCATCGGCCCCTATACTACGCTCCTTTGCTCTGTACCTTTTTTCTCATCTGCCGAGTCCTGTGGTCTGGGATGTCTGAATAGCCCACTCACAAAAGAGGTAGATGTCCAGACTCTATTCCTCTTTTACCCTACTTATTTTGTACTTCTTTGCCGTAAGAAACATGTGTTATTGTCATACGTTAAATAAATAAATAAAGAATTTGAATGCAGCATTGTTTTTTTAATGCATGGTTTTAAAAAACTTTTTAAATCTACCACAGAAGATATTTTACAGGCGTGAAAAAAAGTCTATGATTAAACAAGATTCTGAAATTGATTTTTTAATGTCAAGGGTGTTTGAACTATGTAGAGAAACATCAACAAGAAGTGCTCAAAGTTACATTAAAATACCAATAGTTTAAAATCGTCAGAAATAAGGTATTTAGAAAAAAATTATTTGTATAAATTAATTTTATTAACTGGAAAAAGAATGGCGTAGAAAGCTGAAATATAGCCCATTTAATGCAAAGAAAAGACTCTACTTTATGTCACTAAAAATTCAAAACATTATTTTTTATCTTTTTCCCACCAAGCATCAATATTTAGAACACATGCCTAATAGCTAGACGAAAGAATTTTTCCTATTCATCAGATTATGAACACTCTGTAAATTTGAGATAACCAGATTCAGGTAACTTTTTAAATATAGATGGTGCGTGGTAGGAGCCCCTACTTCCATACCACAAAATGTGCTAAAAAATAAGCGCGTTAGAAGTTCTATAGTTTTCAGGGATTTTCATTTTTATTAAGTAGCGGCAATTTAAGTTTCAAGTCTGCATCAGTTCATTCACTCATATGTAATACTTTTAGGCTAAGCTAAAAATGTGAAATGATATCTCTTTCTTAGTCGTGCCTTATGGCCAAAAACTATTAAATAACTTTGTTTTATTTAAGACTGTAATAGGTTTTAAAATATGCACCGAAAACTTAGGATCATATTTACAAAATTTTACTTGTAGATATCTACAATACGAAACATTGCAATAAAAAAAAATCGGTCAAGTGAAAGTCGGAGTGAGGTAATTTATATTTATATATATACACTACCGTCAGAAAGAATTTGCCCACATAGTTATTTCAGTCCCAAGACAACAAAAACTCAGATAATATATATTTTTTTAAATTTGAATGAATTATTATTTATCCTCACATTATTTACAGTCTAGAAAATGAGAAAAATATTCATGATTTTCCAGGATTTGTCTCATCTATGTGACCTCCTTTGTTTTTAATTACCGCTTTACAGAGTTTCGGCATTCTGTTCAGTAGTTTCTTCGGTTATTTTAACCCATTCTGCTTGTAAAAGTTCCCACAAGTGATTTACTGATGTTGGATTGAGTTTTCGAACACATCTGTCCAAATGGCCATCACTTCCAGGACATCATCGAAATTATTTAACATAGAAAGTTGAAATATGGCACAAATATAGGAATTGATGGCTCAATCAGTCATGTAGTTTTCAAAAGGTAAATTTTGACTTAAGGGGTTAGCTTGTGGGCGGAAGTTAAAAAAAAATGTCTAAATACGAATTCAAAAATATGTATGATGTAATAGTCGCGCAAACTTTTCTTCATATTATTATTTAAAAAATTGCCAAAATTCGCTGCCCCACCCTATCTCAAAAAGCATTGATCACAAAATTTTGAAAAAGAATCTGGAATATTCTTCATAAAGTGTAGATTGAGCAAAAATTATCACGAGAGCATTACGATTGAGAATTTATCTGTTATAAAAACTATTTGTCTTGACAATATGGTGGAGTTTTTTTAGCGGAAAGTTGTGAATTCAACCGTTCGTTTTAAACTTTTACTGCAAATATGTCTCGCTTTTTATATATGTATTCTTAGTAATCCTTATATTGAAGATGAATGTGTTCCTGAATTTCATAGACTACTTCAGCAACCACGGTAAGGAACACTAAGTGTGCAAATCAAACTTGCACTTGGCTGTTTTTTTTTTCAGAAAATATCGAAGTGCCTTCAGGCACAATGTCCCGCCGCACAGAAAATATAGCTATCGCTATAGAAATACAAACAGGTAGAACAAAGCGTCGCCGCGCAACATAGCCGGCTGAATATCTCAGGATCGTTAAAATATACCTCTTCAAGTTTCTTAGACATATAGTGCAAGTAAAAGTTGTATTATTATATGCAACAATAAAAGCGAAAAATATAAGCGAAATCTCTAAAACACTCGACGGGGCACGTTTTAACGATTTGCGTTTTTTTAGAATTACTAATTTGAATCGATATATGCATTACAAATAAAGACAGTTACAATTAATAAAACAACTTTTACCCGATATGTACTATTGTCATCGGTTTTTAAGTAAACAATTTAATGTCAATTTTGTAAATTTTCATTTTCTCAGCGAGGATGACATCGAGTTTTAATCCCCCTTTTCGACAGAAACAAGAGCTGGTGGTCTCCATAGCGACGTCACAAGGTGAATCGAATTGGAAAATCAGGGACGGCCGTCGATTCTCCAACGCGATTTTCTTTTGTCCCCGATCGGTGACACGTGCGGGTCACGTGACACCTGCTAGCATTTAATTATCCTTTTGATTCTACCGAATATATAAGGTTATAATAAGTAAAAAAGCCCAAAAACTATTTTATGGAAACTGTAGACAGGGGGGATCTTCCCTGAGCTAAATTGAGACAAGGATAATATGTCTATATATATTAGAGTTTCTTTACTTATTGTTTTAAAATATTTAGTTTAGTTTCAGTATTTTGAAATTTCCAGATGTTTAAATATATTTTTAATCGTGTATTTGTTAGTTTAGTACACAAGATTCGCTTAACCTGGACTGCTTTTGGAAGAATGTCATACGTACATTCTTAAAAACAGACAGATCCTGATAAATTTAAAACGGAAAGTCTCCGAAACACGCATCATGTCAGGGAGGACCTATGGTATGGAGACCATTACACTAACCAATAAAGGCATGCAACGTCTCAAAATTACACAAAGAGCAATGGAGCGTGCAATGTTCGTGCCAGACCAGCGTCACAAATATCGCCAGAGTACTTTTACGCAAAAAATGGAGGCATGTAGCAAGAGAAGAACACAACAGATGGACAAATTAACTTATTCATTGGCGACCACGTACATCAAAAAGAAGTGTGGGAAGACCCCAAAAACCATGGTCAGATGACCTAAAAAGGCGGTAATACCAAATAGCTCACGACAGGAATAGATGGAGGCTTATGAGAGAGGCGTTTATCGAAGAGAGAAGAAGGTGAAAGAAGAAAATTTGTTAGTTATTTGTTTTTACTTTCCTTGGTAAAGGAAAGTAAAAAATTTTTAGGGCACCTAGAGCACGGAAAACATAGTCACTCTTTCCGTCGGTTTGTTTGTCTGTCGGTCTATTGATACAAGAACTCTCAAACTCTCGAAGGAAATGAGGTATCAGTTTCAAACTTGGTATATATACTACTCGTATATATATATATATATATATATATATATATATATATATATATATATATATATATATATATATATATATATATATATATATATATATATATATATATATATATATATATATATATATATATATATATATATATATATATATATATATATATATATATATATATATATATATATATATATATATATATATGAACCCTATATGGTACTTTTTCATCGATATTACTTAAGGCAACGCAGGTGAAAGGGGTGGGGGTTGATACATTTTGTATGGTTTTAATAGTAATATGGTAATTTTTCATGATTTTTTATTGAGATAATAAACAAATATTTTACATATGTTTTTATAGTAAATCATAAAAGGGCTGGAGGAAGAAATTCTAGAGGTTGTTTTGTATGTATAGCATTATTCCTCTCTCTTCAAGGCTGCGCTATCCGAACTTTCCTTGGCTCTTTTGGCTTACCTATACATCCCTGGAATTCTTATTTCTTCTTTACCTCCCCCTTTCCTCATAGGAAACTCTAACACTCACAACTACATCTAGAATTCTTCAACCTTCTCTTATAAAGAGACAAATATAGAGAACTCTCTAACTCAAAAACTTAATTTGTCCCTGCTAAACCAATCTTCTACCTATCCTTGATCATTTACTTGATCTCTATCCTTATAGACCTACTTAGTATAGCCCTTCCATCTCTTGTAGATTTAAATGGGACATACTACTTTCCCATTATAATTAGATCTTCATTGTTTTCCTCTTTCTCTCTTTCACCTCCCATCTTAAAGTGGCACTTTAACAGAGCTGACCTCTTTCTTCTCGTTAATTATAATACCCTAATTTTCTATCACTAACACATTTCCAGAAATCCTCCAGGCTATCTTTTTCTCAATATTAAAATTCCCACGAAAACTCCAAATCCCGAGTCTCCCCTTATTCTTAGCAATAGGTTTAGCTCTAAGCGAATTCATACTACACTCGCCTCACGCAAACTGTATTTATGAGGATCTTTCTACATAACTATTAGGGCTATAGGGGGGTTGCTGTATTTCAGTGTATCCACAATTTTCGGTAATGGCTTGAATCGTGGTGTAGTTGTCGAGTATCAGCACGTTCTCTATGAATTCCGACCTTTTCCCCGACCCTTCTCCCAAAAACAGTCGCCATCAGCTCTGAATTTCCTCCTTTTTAGGAGATGAAAACCCTTATGAACCTATTGTATCATCTCCTGCTTCATGAGGGGATCTTAATAGAATAACCAAGTTTCAGAGTCTGTAACAATTTGCAGACATAACTCTCATCGTGCTCTTCCCTAAATCTTTCTGTCCAACCCTGAAAATTTTAGTTTCGGATACTCTAGCTTCTTTAGCAAGCACGTAGATGTTCACTCGTCGAACTGATAACAGCAAATCTTTAACTAGTCTGATATTAAGTCATCTTGAATTGAGTCTTACTTAAAAATAAGATTGCCGCTATTGCCATACAGTTAGTACTTTCTTCCATGAATAACTTTTTATTGAAAAACATTATTCCCGCCATATGCTTCAAATAATCTCCACTCATTTTCCGGAAAACAATTGTAAAAAATTGCTATTCAACAACTCAAACAAAATCCTACAGAGTAACTTCTTTGCTTACATTTAATTAACTCCTTCGGAAAACCTTACCCAACGGCATATATACCGAAATAATATTTCATCTCTTTCTTCATATGAATCAACTCTAGCTACACTACTATAATCATTTAGTTCCAGGACACATTTCCCTCTACATGGGTCTATTCTACCATTGTTCCAATCCATAAAAGAAGAAAATGAAGAAATATGTGAAATAGCTAAAAACCCATTTCTTTAACAAATCATCTTTGTAAAATTCTGAAAAGAGTGATAAATCATTGTCTCACTTAGTGCTTGACATCAGAAAGCTACCCTTTGCACCAGTAAGGCTTTCACAAATATAGATCCACAATTCTTTCCACAAACATTACTTTTTAACTTCCTTAGATCCTGTCGTTCTAGAGTGAAATGGTCACCTAGCTGATTTCTTTCTACAAAGATCGGGAGTTTCTCACTGATCCAGTATCAGTTTCACCTTTTTTATAGTTTTCATAGAATCCATACAGGAGTACGACACTAAAAAAATAAACACAAACACACTATATTCCTGATCTATCCATTCTAGCTTTTTTCTCCCTCCAAATCTTCTTATGTCCACCTCAGTAATAAAAAAAACATTCCTAGATTTAACCTCTTAAACATTCAAAACTATCCCCTAAATTCTCTTGTCAAATTTTTAGGGATCACTTGTGATTGCAAAATTAATTGGAAATACCACTTCGTCTATCTAAAAAGCACAACCTCCAACGCTCTCAAGATTTTCCGACTTCTATAGAGTACACATGGGGCGAGGCTAGGATTTCTCTTCTCTAATAAAAACCTATAGGTCTTTAATTTTTTCCAGACTAAACGAAGGTAACTTCATATATGACTCGGCTAGATCTTCTTATAAAAAATCCTCGATTTCATATAAAACGACGCATTATCCTTATGGGCACCTTTCGTACCTCCTTTCGCTAATATATTTTCTATATCTCCATGCTCTCCTGACATTATTCATTCATGACATACATCTTCTTTGCCTTACATAGACCTCACCAAATCCTACCTAAACTTCTAAGGCTTACACTTTATCAATCTCTTCGACTTTTGCTCAATACCTGCAAGAATTAAAAAAGGCCTCCATAACCTGGACAAACGATCTTGCGATCACCTTTTATTCCCTGATATCCCTTTTTGGGCAGCTCCAGCTCCAAAAACCAACCTTAGCTTACACAAATTTGGTAAATCTCCAGTTCCACTTTCCGCTAACTAGATAATACAGGGCAGATATCAGAACTACTTAGAAATTTATACTCATAGACTGAAAACTCAAAACGGGTCTTCTTTCTTCCATTTTTTTCACAAAATTACTGGCAATCCTTGAGGACAGAACTTAAATCCAAACTTGGACAAAAATACCTAATTATATCTGATACTTTGAGTGCTCTTAAAACTATCGAATGTCGTAATTCCTGAACATATATAGTATACCAAGGACATCCACTAAATGGATTATATAATAACAAGAGCACAAAACTAAAAATTCAAAACAATTACGGAATTTTTATATAAAATCAGTAGTGACCTTGAAGTTCTTAAAATACGTTTAGTTTTTTTCTTCTCTGTATTAAAAAGATTTTGTATATAATATAATTAGAAGCTTAAAATTACCACATATTATCATATAAAAATATATTTTTGACATGTTTATGCAAATGACAAAAAATGCACTTGAATTTTGCTTAAAAAATATTTCATTTAAGTTTACTAAACTGCTGTATCATAAAAATGACCTGTAAAGTGCAAGTTGGACTTGCCCCATTAGTGATTCGTGCCGTGATTATCTTTAAAATAAAAATTAGTTGCCTAATAGGCAATCTAGAATCTAATAGTAAACGTTTAAAACAAATATTTACTACTTAAATATGTGTTTAATTATAAACAAATAAAATAAAATTATTTTGTTTCCGGTACCTATCCGTTGGTCACCAGTCATCATGATATTACTGATTGCACCAAATATGTATTGATATTTCTTAGCTCTTAGTCCCGGTTGAATTCCCAACTTTCCAAACCTTCACCATTGTGTCATGCCACATAGTTTTTTATACCAGAAAAATTATGAAACGTAATGCACTCGTGACAATTTTCGCTCAATCTACACTTTATTTAGACTATTCCAGATTTTTTACATTCATAAAAAATTTTTATATAAACTCTAAAAATAACTATTTTGCAACCTTCTACAGTCTGTCAAATAAGACCGTGACCGCTCGTTTTCTTGAAAAAATGTGTTTCGAGTACATTTTTTGCCATCAATTTTTTCTTTAGTGTATTAACAACGGCGCAATTACCTTAGGCCACTCCCTGATTTGTCGGTGCGGTATCTATACTCGGTATTTACTGGTTAACCGAGACGATACCGATGCCGCCTTTGTTTCCATACTTAACGATATTTTTTCTGGCAGCACAGTACGAAAATATTTAACTAATTATTTTATTACACCACGAGCAGCGCTTCCGTGACAATATAATCATTGTGTTTAACTAGAAATAATTAATAGAAACACTACATTATAATTGTATAACAATAGATATTTTTCAATTTCTTCCACTAAAATCACATGAATATCTCTCTCCGCCGCCATTTTAACCTAATCTAACTCGTACGACCCGCGGTAAATCCCAAGCTGCCACTGATTGTTTTTACCGAGACACGGCATACCGAGCTACTCCAGCGCAAGTTTCATTGAAATATAGGCGTTCGGCATGTTTTCGATACCGAAGCGGTACCGAGCACACCGAGAAAAACGATACCGCACCGACAAATCAGGGAGCGGCCTTAGTTGTCTAATCGCCTCCCTTTTACAAGATATTAAACGATTTCAATAGGGTTGGCGTCCGACGATTGTAAGTGCCACTCTAGTATCTTATCGTGGGCCCAAGCGAGTCGCTTCGCGACGTGATTTTCGCCCAACAAAGATTTCTTCAACGTGCTTCGGAATTTGCCATCATGAGCACGAGGATGTTGTCGAATGGTCTCATGGGATACATTCAAACCCAATTTTCTTAATTCCTTGACGTAGCGTCAATTTTGGGTCCCGTGAAAACAAAGACACGATTCGTTTTTTGAGTTTCGTAGTGACTTTACCTACCGGGCCACGTTTTGGCAAGTCGTCGACATTTTTCGTTCCGTTAAAATGATTAACCCACTTCTTCACAAACGATACCGACTTTTTAATATATTTAGCGGCCGCGGAATGTGTCATTTGAATGAGAACAAAGAGCAATTGCCTCGAACCGAGGCGCAAACAAGTAACTCATTTTGGCTAGAATCGCATTTATCAAAAATGCATTAACGCCAACATGTTCTTCCTTGACAGACTGTATATATATTATTCCAATGCAACATACTGTTTGACGCAATGCACTATGCCTATACACAATTTGCAAATGTCAAATATGTGTTTGCCATAACTCGTACATTACCACCTTATTTTAAAAAAAAATGCACTTCACAGCAAACAATCCACCGTGGGAATAAATTAAACACTATTTGAAAATCGCGTACAGGTGAGTAGCGACACGTGAACTTATAACTCATCGACACGTGTCGCACTTGACAGTCGATCAATCATATTGTTTATCAGAAGCTCATCTTAAGCTGGAAAACGTGCCCTTAAATGGTTAAGTTCGTCGTTTTATACCTGTGTGAGCAGATTAGTTTTGATTGATTTCGGGAGGTAAAAAATTTCCAGCCAGATTCGCTAGAAGGGTCTAAAGCTTGACATGGAACAAACAAATAATCATTTTTAGAAAAAAATAAATAAATAAAATCGATAAGTAAGGCCACGGAACGAACTGGGGTTTCGAAAAAAAAAATTTTGTCATAAGTTTTATAATAGAACTACTTTTTTTTTTCCGTTATAATTATGAAGTTTTAAAATAAATTTTTAAACTTAGTATCGATGACGCGCCGACAGGTCCCGAAAAAATCCGAGCGCGTGTGACGTCACAATGCTTATTTCTCCTCAACATCACAGACAGCCGATATGAGTGTTTTAGTTTTCAATCAATTTATTCTTGTTATTATCGTCAGTGTATTGATAAATCTATTGAAAATGTCTAGTCTAAAAAGTTATCGTACCTGTTTCGTACCGTTTTGTACGAATACTACAAAAATAATTCCCGAAAAAATGTTTTTAAATGTGTTAAACGTCGAAATCAATGGTTCCAAGTAGCACCACGTATTAATCCTAAAACAACATCAAATTTTTTTAGTTGTAAAGATCACTTCCATGTAAGTATTTTAATATAATTATGTATTTAATAATTATTCATATTAGAATAATGTTATCGAATGATGTTTGTTTTATTTAGTATTTCAAAATTTATAAATATATAATAAAAGACTGTTTTTAGTCAACTTCCACTGGTTTATTCAAATTGCGATGACGCGTTTCGCTGTCGATGCAGCTTCTTCAGATCTACATTTTACACTGTCAAGTTAGATTTAACGTTCACAATTTTATATAATTTCTTAATTATAATATTACACCTAATTTAAATTTCATTGATAGTATTGGAAAACCCACACAGATTTGGAATTAGGAGAATAAATTCAATAATGGCGAATTGCTTAAATCTACCTGGTCATTGAGTAAAGTACCTGTAGTCCTTAATCGATCTATTTGCATTGTCTCTAAAAGGTTTAGCTCGTCCGACTCACTTGAGAAGAAACCCAACATAAGGAAGAATTATTAATTCTGCATGATTTTTGGAGGTACAAGAAGGTTTACTCTATGGATCTGGAATAGGTGATTGATCGTAAGTGAAAGTATCTCTCTGTAATCAGTACACAAAACTTTAAACGCGTTTTTCTCCAAATCACTTTTTTTAAATTACGACCATGATATCCCAAAAATCAGTTGAGCAATTGAGGCGTGCTTGTGCACAAATCTTTAGCATATATGTGGCTATAGCCCCTACCACGATGAAGTCAAAATTTTTTGTTTGGTATTTTTTACAGCCCTTCCAAGGTGAAAAAGGATGCTCAAAATTCGATATTCAATTTTCTACATGGCGCCATTTTTTACATTTTCACGATTTTTTTTTCATTCTGGTATCGGCTATAGCGACATTCCTACTAAAGAAGAATTTCTATGTTTTTTTTTGTTTCAAATGAACAGAACTGCTGAAATCATGGTCGAGCCCTTTTTTTTCTTCGCGTTCTTCTCATATATTTTTAACATTGATTATTTGTAATTGTTTAGTAGTATAGAAATATGCAAATATATTTCAAACATATCTAAACGTATTGTAAAAAACCATTTTGCAAAACCCTGATACTGAAACAATCCCAAAATACGGTTTTCATAAAATCCACTAAACGTAACGATCATGAAATGTATTTATAAATAAAGTAAAAAATAATATCAAATTTTCATGTTTTTAGTAATTATTTCCTGTACTAGATTTATAAATTTGCAGATTATATTAAAACTACGAAAATATATTGTTTTGGTATTGAAATTTAGAGCGTAAGCTCTCTAGACGCTATATAAAGTCAGTAATGTGTCATGGCTAAATTAATTTTGCGAAAGTACGTATTAGTGATACTGGTCATTTCATTGAAATATAAAGAGCACTGAATTTTGAATTATTGTTTATAGTTACTTTAGTATTTTTTTATCACCGTATTACATGATACGCTGCAGGAGCGAAGCGTGTGCGGAAAAAGAGATTTTAGTTTGTGAAATATATATATATATATATATATATATATATATATATATATATATATATATATATATATATATATATATATGTAGGGTGTCCCAGTATTCCGTGTACATAGAGTTACTGTGGATTTCTCGGATAAAAATATGACCAATTAACCCAACTTACCTTAGTCCAAAAATTCGTAATTTTTGAGATACAGGGTGTCAAAGTTATACTTTTATTTTAGTTTTTCTTAAGTAGCTTTCTTAATAATTGTACTATTTGTATAAGATTCGGTGCTATGGGGTTTTCTGAGATGAGAAATCGAAATCAGCTTACAGTTTTTTGTTGTAAATTGTAGGGGGCGCCATTTACTGCATTGTGTAAACTTTCAAATTGTTATAAATTTTTTATACCACTCTATACGATATTTTTAATCAAATATTCGTATGCTCCGCCTTCTCCTTTCTAAAAAAGTTCTCTTGGTAAATGTTGCTCCGAGGAACAGTTTCTGGGATAGTAGGATGTTTTTTTCGAATTTATCAATTTGTAGGTAATCTTTTATGCCCTTAGCCAGTTGGTTTTTACATTCTTACTGTTGTTGACCCGTTGGTCTTTAAATTTATTATTGTTGTTAGCCTTTTTGCCTTTAAGCATGCTCAAACTTTCAAAGACTATTCTTTTGGACCTGTCCTAAGCCTGGA
Source organism: Pachyrhynchus sulphureomaculatus (assembly GCA_019049505.1). Taxonomy (NCBI): domain Eukaryota; kingdom Metazoa; phylum Arthropoda; class Insecta; order Coleoptera; family Curculionidae; genus Pachyrhynchus; species Pachyrhynchus sulphureomaculatus. The sequence continues at coordinate 80,060,090 of CM032453.1, read as the reverse complement.
CGAAGTGTCAAGTGTTTGCGAATTTGACAATAGAATTAAAAAATGGAAACAAATATCCCATTATTGGATAGAGAGCTGCATTTCTTTAAGGTGCAGGTAATTTTGTCAAAAGAAACATACGATATTGTTTAAATGCTAGTAACTTACCAATTGCTGTTATGCACGAGTAAAAAATTACACTTTATAACATATAAACAGGTTTATAAAAGAATTCAGCAGCTGGAAATATAAAGTAGTTGTAATGACAATTAAGATAAATATAATTATTACAATGAAAATCTCATTTTGTGTGACTACATTCACATCCCTTTACCTTTTAAAATTTTATATATATTTTTGGACCAAGTTAATAAATTATAAGAAAAATGTTTATTAATATTTTGTGTAATAAAAATTGAAGTCGATTTTAAATTACTTTTGTAATAAGATTTAGATAAAACAAATGTGGAAACACTTTCCTGAAATAATAGATACAAGTTTTGTCGTGGATATACCAATGATTTTCAATTTTCTATCTTTCAACATTTTATAAGGAATGATTTTATTATTTGATTTCGAAGTCCAATATCAATATTTTTGACATATTTTACATCGTAAAATTGTCTTTTTAATGTCATTTTAAAATAGTCCTTGATAAATATTTCGCAACGTATGCTAACTTTTGATGTTTAAAATCTTGGGTGATCACACATAGTAAGTCATTTTCCGACTTAAACTTGGTTTCATTTATATTATCGAAGATTTTGTTCATAAATAAAACAAATTCTGCAATTTGACAATTTGAAATGAATTTTTGCTATTAGAAATATTTCATTTTAAAAATTGAAGCTAAGCGATCATCAAACATAATGGCATGCGTGCTAATTTTTAAGACTGGGTATTGTATAAATATAATTTTACAGTTAGTGATAATAGAAATTAGTTTACTTACTATACCTCAAGCAATTGTTGGTATCCTAAAGTTAAGAGTTGATTTATTTCAAAATTCTAATAACGGCTTTAGCTGGAAAGTTGTTTTGGAGTATTAAATAAGAATATAATAATATACAAATCCTCGCATAACAAATCATTAAGTTGCACTTTTTTACATAGAAGTTTAAGTATTTAGTGTTAAAAATTAATGTATTAATACACATATTGTTTATTTTGTTACATTGTGTCAGAGTCCTAGTTTCGCCTTGTTCTGTACTGCCAATTAGACTGTTTAAAACTTATTCTATTACTAAACATAACAGAAACAATAACAAACATCGAAAAGAAATAATAGAACCTTAATTATTATAGCAAGCTAATTTTGACCCTAAAATATGCAAGTAAATTTTATGTTATTACCCTATGAAGATTCATTTTTCAATTATTTTCCCTGTGCTTTTCCTAGTTGCTAAATCAGTAAGTTTAGACTAAGGAAGATATTGTTAAAACACCTGTTACTTGCAACTATGCCAACATAAATAAAAAAATCTCTAAATTCATATCTGGACTTAGTGGTTTAATGTAACACAATTGGAAATGGACAAGGTCCATATTTCAGCAGTCTATCCACTGTTCTCTTATTTGTCAATCCATCCCGAGACGAGTTTCACCGTATCACGATCGACAAACAAGAGAACAGAATTTCTAGTACTTTATCCCAGTACTTACATAATGGTAAGATACAACGCATTCTAACACTCTATCGGAGGTTGACACAGCAGCCACAAGCCAACAGAGTAATTGACAAAGCCAACACCTCAACGCGGATATCGCAGTTTTTCGAGGGATCCCCCTCAGGCATATGTGGTTTAATGACTGAAAAAGTACAAGGCCCATATTCAGCAGTCTACCTACTGTTCTCTTATTTGTCAATCTATCCCGAGAAGCGTTTCACCGTCATATAGCAAAATATAGCAAAATTGTGTTTCTTTTCTGTCTTATCTAGTCATAATATATTTAAGATAGAACATTTAACTCTATTTATTCAAGTTTATTATATATTATTTATTTTATTTTATTTTTATGTATATAATATGCTACATTATTATCGTATAATTAGTGTAAATATAAATAATATAATTATAAGTGTTAAAAATTTGAGTTGTTGCCTGTCCTACGACGCGACGGTTTGCGTCTAAATAATATTTTTGTAGTGATGAATCTTTTAATGTTGTATAATAGAAAGGGCATTGATTACGTACACAGATAACTCCTAAGACTTTCGAAAAATTCGAAATCAAATAATTTGTGCAGATATATATCTTAGGTATATTTATTTTTAGGGTCGCCATCCACCAGCCGTCCTCATCCACTGCTGGATATAGGCCGCCTCCCCTAAGAACTTCCAATGATCTCCGTCCTAAGTGATGTTAACCCAATTTCCTGCCACCCTCTGGATGTCATCGCTCCATCTTGCTGGTGGTCCACCTCGGTTTCTTTTGTCTTGTCTGGGTCTCTATTCTATTAGTCTTTTACACCATTGGTAATCATCCCTTCGGGCTATATGGCCTGCCCATCTCCAGTTAGATTGTGTAATTTTTTAGATAATATCTATTACTTTTGTTCGTTGTCTGATAGTTATGTTTGTTATTCTATCCTTCCTTGTGACGCCCAGCATAGCTCTTTCCATTGCCCGTTGCGATACTCTTAGTTTGTTTGATGTCTATTTTGTTAATGTGAGTGTCTCGGCGCCATATGTGATTACCAGCTGAACGCATTTTTCATAAACTTTATTTTTTAAGCATATTGGCAAATTATCTTGCAGCGTACCTCCCAGCTTCTCAAAAGCCGTCCATCCCAAACCCACACGGGTTTGGTTATTTTTCGCAATTTGTAATTCACGACCCAAATACCTGCAATTCTGGATGTGCTCCGCCTCGGTTTCGTTAGATTTTAAATTTCGTATTACTGTTCGTAACTAGATTAGTCATACACTTGGTTCTCTGAAAGTTAATATTTAGACCAATATTTGCTGATGTTATTTGCAATTCGGTAAGCATTTGTTGGGCATCACCTAGATTCTCGGCTATTATGAGAATATCATCAGCAAAACGCAGGTGATTTAGGTAATCGCCATCGATGTTTATGCCTTTTCCTTCCCCATTAAGTTCCTTAATAGCATATTCTAGTATCGCCGTAAAAAGTTTATGATAGATCGTACCACTCTGTCTGATTCCAAGTTCCGCTCGGTATTTACTTGTGGATTCGTGGAGTCTTACACTTGCTGTTGCGTAATTATAAAACCTAAATAATTTACAAAAAGTCATATAATCGTATTAAAAGATGTAAATTTTGAAATATCACCTAAAATTAAAATCAGTGCTAATCATGATTTTCAAGAGAATAACATATATCTCGCATGTAGCTCTCTGTAATCATAATTTGAGAATTTCCTGGACTACAGCGCACCTAGTAAGAGAGGCTGCATAAATAAGTAGGTAAGTATCTCGTGAGTTGCTACAGCTTCATAAAATCCTACGGAAACGTGAATTTTTCGCACCAGTCTGGAAAATAGCATTTTTTTAACTAAAAATTATTCGGGAAATGATGTATAATATGTTGCAGGATGAGCTGCGGCTCGACGCCATAAAAGACCCCAGAAGAGTCCTGTGACAACCCTGTCACTTTCCACTCATAACACACAATACTTTTTGCGTAGTTATATAAATTAACATAAGTAATAATAAAATAAATATTTATTTCTCAAAATTTGTATAACAAAAACTTAATAATGACACAAATCATTATGGTAATGACAGCGGCGGTCTTAACGGTTGCGAAGCTCCGGGCGGCAAATCTTTGCGAGGCCCTTGCTCTTTGTGTAAATTAAGTAAAATGTAAAATACTTCTGATATATGAAGAAAATGCAACAATAATAAATAATAGGTAATTTTAAAATATGTTATATTAGATTTATTAAACTTAACAAAAATTATCATAAATGACAAATTATTAATGATAATAAAATATATCTGGATTATTGATACACAGAAGGCTAATACCATATACTGAGAAATTCCAAGCAATATTTAATAGAGTTATATACATAACAATAAGGTTGAACAACACCTTAACACTAAAAGTAATACAGGTCTATGCTCCTACGACAAGTCATGAAGATCATGAAGCAGAAGAATTTTATGAGGAAATATCTCAGGCGCTTCACGAAGACAGAACAAAGTAAATATTGGTAATAGGAGACTTTAACGCCAAGATAGGAAAGAAAGCAGAAAATACAGAGAGTTATATAGGAAATTTTGGCCTCGGAGAGAGGAACAACAGAGGACATATGCTGATGATATTTCTGGAAAGGGAGAAACTCTATAATATGAACACTTTCTTTCAGAAAAAGGAGAAGAGGAAATGGACATGGATTAGTCCTGATGGTGAGACAAGAAATGAAATTGATTATGCACTAACAATACATAAGAACATAGTAACAAACGTGAAGGTCCTAAATAGATTTACAACGGGTAGTGATCATAGGCTGGTCAGAGCAAAGATATTTTTTAACGAAAGACTCGAACGAAAACGTTTACACAATAAGAAAACAAATAAAACAGATAGACAAACACTAAAAGAAAATGTAGAACAATACCAAAAACAGATTACAGCCAACCTTAATAACAACACATTAACTACAGGAGCAAGTATAGACGAAAGAAACAGAAAAATAATTAAAACACTCAAGACCACCGTAGAAAAAATAGCTCCCCAACCTACTAGGCGAAAGAATAACAAGCTTAGTGACGAAATAAAAAGAATGCTGGAACAACGAAGACAACTTATACACGAAGGAAAGAGATTAACTGTCGAATATGCAGAATTGAATAAGACAGTACGAAAAGCGGCTAAAGAAGACATAAACAAATACAAAGAAAACATGGTTAAAGATCTTATAGAGAAAAACAAAGGATTAAAAGTTTTTAAAAGAGCAAACGCCTGCAAAAGTGAGATAATTAAATTGAAGGACCAAGAAGGAAACATAATCAATGACAAGAAAAACATTCAGAACAGAATTACAACTTTCTATCAAGACCTCTACAGTTCAAAAGTCCAAAATGTCGTAGTTGAAAAGGACAATTCATCAACAGATAAAAGAGTAATTAATGTCAACTGAAAACAAATTCCTGACATAGAAATGGATGAAGTTAAAAAAGCCTTACAACAGATAAAAAGCGGAAGGGCGGCTGGAGAGGATGATATTATACCTGAAATGCTAAAATGAGGAGGTGAAGCCCTAATGAATGAATTAAAAGATCTTTTTAATGAATGCCTCAAATGTGGAAATATACCAGAAGACTGGGAAAATGCCATAGTCATCTTGATATACAAAAAAGGTGACCCCGAAAACCTAGAAAACTACCGGCCAATTAGTTTACTTTCCCAAGTTTACAAGCTGTTCTCACGAATCATAACAAACAGACTGGAACACAAAAAGGAATTATACCAACTGATAGAACAGGCTGGATTCAGATCAGGCTTGAGTACGATTGAGCACTTGCACACATTGAGAATACTAATAGAGAAGGCTACCGAATATAATATACCAATGTGGCTCACATTTGTAGATTTTCGCAAGGCCTTCGACACAGTAGAAAAATGGGCGCTTATAAGAGCTCTTAGAAATGCTCGTATAGACCACAGATACAGCGAACTGATAGCCAGAATATATGAACGAGCAACACTCAAAGTTATGGTAAACCAAGAACTGACAAACAAGGTCCCAGTGAACAGAGGAGTAAGGCAGGGCGATGTAATATCGCCTAAATTATTTACAATGATCTTAGAAGATGTATTCAAAGAACTGTATTGGGACGAAAATGGCTTTCTGATAGCTGGCGATCGGCTAAACAACCTGAGATTCGCAGATTACATTGTAATTATAGCAAACAATAAGAATGAAATGATCCAAATGATCACAGATCTCCACCACCAAGCAAGAAAAGTGGGACTTGACATAAATTTCTCCAAGACAAAGTACATGAGTAACGAAGACACCAATGATGAAAATATAGTGATTGAACATTCAACAATAGAAAAAGTAAACACGTACATGTATCTTGGCCAAATAATAATGATGGGAAAGGAAAACCAGCAGTTTGAAATAGAAAGAAGGATACGTATGGGATGGGCAGCATATGGAAAATCGAAGTATGTACTGAATATGAACATTCCTCAAAGATCAAAAACCCAAATTTATAATCAATGTATCTTACCAGCTACAACGTATGGAGCCGAGACATGGGTTTTAACTAAAAGAACAGTAGAAAAACTACAAATTTACCAACGAGCAATGGCAAGAAAGATGTTGAGTGTTACTTTGAAGGACAAGAAAACTAATAAATGGATTAGACAGCAAACAAAGGTGGATGATATCACCAAACGGATAACATCTCTGAAATGGAGCTGGGCCGGCCATGTAGCGAGAGCGACATATAAGTGGAGTGGCAAGATCACTAGGTGGAGACCATGGGGTGAAAAGCGAAGCATAGGAAGACCCCAACAAAGATGGAGCGACGATCTGAAGAGAATCGAAGGGCTTAACTGGTATCAACAAGCACAACATAGAGAAAAATGGAAAGATTTGAGAGAGGCCTATACCCGACAGTGGGTAGAGAGCGGCTAAAGGAAGAAAGAAGAAGGAAGAGAACAAGAATTATCATAAATGACAAATTATTAATGATAATAAAATATATTAATCTAACACAGTAATCTAACAAATGAGCTACGTCATTTTCAGTTGATAGGTTAGCTGAGAGTCGATATTTACCTTTTTACATAAAATTATGCAGAGAAACTCATTCATAGCACATTTTCTTGTCCTGGTTGTTGTATTATTTCTTGGTTGCATTTAGCTAAGGCAATATAAAATTCATTTGAAATTTTTTATTATTTTAAAAAAATATTTCTGACAAAGAAAATTATGATTTTAGTTTAAAGAAGAGCCTTAAAATTTTACTTTATAAATTAGATTACAGCAGGTCTATAAATATCAATTAAATCTTATCTGACTAATTTAATGAGATTACCATGGAACGAATGCTTTCACAGTCTTAGTTTCATGGGAAATCATGGTTCTTGGAATCAGACTGTGTTAATTTGGAGGAACTTTCCGACTGAACTGTGACCCAGCGTAGTCAGTCAGCACTCTTTTACCTAGATACACGGTAATACAGACCAAAGAGTCAAATTACCTAAAAGATTTAACATTCGCAGAATTTTCAACATTTGTAAGGAAATTGGACAATGCTTGAGATCATCCAAAGACACACTTGTACGAACAAATGGTCTTTATCAAAGTCCCTCTTCTTATGATACGATGTAGGTAGGAGAAACTGAAAGACAACCTGCAACTAGAACTAACAAATATTGAAAATGTACCAAAAAAAAAAAAACAAATTATATAATCAGCTAACCTGGATATCAACAATTTACAGGTCATCCATAGCTTGAAAACTATAGGTTAATTTCTTCTTTAAGTAGTAATTATATGTGTCCCAAGTGGAAAAATTATATTCCATTTGGTTTGAGAGATGTCATATCAACCCACAAGCAGAGTGAAAGACCAACAAATATATGGGATTTTGTTCACGATTAAGTAAAGTGATTTACCTAGTACTTTCCTTACAAACATGCTGTTCTAAAATAAGTAGCGAATTTAACTTTCTCAAGTGGATCCGGATAAGCCCAGACGGTAAAACCAAGAATGAGATATACTACAGGCTAACATACGCCAAGCTCATAATTTAATATGTCGATGTCCTTAGTTCCTTTGCAATTGGCAGTAATCACAGACTAGTAAGGTGCAAAATCCGTGTAAAGAGAAAACTTGAAAGAGCCAAAAATTTAGTAACAAACAAAATCTATTAGATGAGAGCTCACTGAAAAAATACAAGGAAGATTATAAGAAACGGCAGACCACAGGGCCCTAAAGGAACAAAGAAAATATTAATTGACATAAGAGAAATACGGTGGAATACTCTGAAATCAACAGAACTGCAAGAAGAATGGAAACAGGATATTAGAATGTACCAGGAGAAAATTGATAGAACAGAATAGGGGTTTGAACATATTTAAAAGGGAGAACCCACATATAAAAGAAATTGACAAACTGATAGACAAAAATGGAAAGATTATAGAAGAAAGATCACAAATACTTAAAGTGACAGAAACCTTCTATGCAGATCTGTACGGGTCAAAAGCTGACGATGAAACTCTGAGAAGATCAAGAGATGCCAACTGAAAGATAGTTAATATCGGTTTAGAAGACATCGAAGTTGAAGAAATTGAAAGAACCATTAACCAAATTAAAAATGGAAAAGCAGCAAGATAAGACGACATCTTGCCGGAAATGCTAAAAGGGGGAGGATCCCCATTAATCCAAGAGCTTAAAAAACTCTTCACTAAGTGATACCAAGGGATTGGGAAACTACCATAATAGTACTAATATACAAAAAAGGAGAACTTAGCAATTTGGAGAACTAAAGGACAAACTATTAATGCGAATAATCACAAATTAATTATTAGACAAGAAGTTTGAAACTTACCAACCTAAAGAACAAGCAGGCTTTCGCAAAAGGTTGGGCAACTTATAGAAAATGTAATTGAATACAATATTACAACCTATATGGCACTTGTTGACTTTGGAAAAGTTTTTGACAGTAGAATTCTGTGCAAGTGAGAAAGCGATGGATAACGCAGGAGTCGATGTAGTAACATACTGAACAAAATCAGTGATCAATCAAAACTGAAAGTGAAATTACACGACGAGACCAAAAAGTAAAAATAAATAGAGGTATTAGACAGGGCGATATCATATCACCCAAAATATTCACCCTGGTACTAGAAAATATTTTCAAGAGCCTTCGCTGGGAAAACAGGGTATTTAACATACCCGGAGAGAGACT